>JAVXUP010000780.1:0-351023 GCA_033070095.1 Escallonia herrerae | reverse complement strand
TCCATTTCCATCTTATATTAATGATTTCAAAATAGATAGTTTCAATCCATTCTTTCGGATAAAGAACGAAATTGGTCAAATAACTATATCCACATCAATATGCATCCATTCAAAATTAATTCAATGAATAATTTGAAAGTATCGCGATTGTTGAAATAGGGGAGAGTTGGGAGCTTTTTTTTTTTTAAGAGTGGAAGGGACGAACGCAGGGTAGGTGGGTGGAGGTCAAGGTCGTGATGGATTTGGCGGCAGTGGTAAAGGATGGCGATGTGTTTGGTGGTGGCGATTGCATATGGTGACGGATTTGGTGGGGGTGGTCATTGGTGATGACACGTTTTGTTGTGGTGTGAATGGTGATGAATATGGTGGTAGTTAGACCTTGCAAACAAGTCAACTCATTGAATACAGATGATACCCATACGAATACTGGAAATACGGGTACGTGTAAAATCTACCTGGTTTTTTCGAGTTGCTATTTTATATAACCATACCCGACTCGGACGGTTCAAGTAAACTCGCGAGTAAAAGGGCCAAATTATACTTTTTGTAATAAATTGTATCGATTTATTCGTTATAGTATTTAGGCATAATTTCTTCTTCTTCCTTCTTTTTCTTGGCTATAACATAGTCAATCCCAACAATCAAAAACTAAACAAGTAACCCTAAACATAAATTCGACGTACTAATCCTTTAACTTCGCTTCCAAATCCAAGTGTTGAAGTTGAAACATCTCAGAAAACCTCCAAACTAAATTCTTCAAAACGATTAGTAAGTCAGCCATCATCCAAATAAATGGAAACAATTTTCATGAACACAACACAATTCGGCTAAGCTCACCAACTAAAATTCAAGTAGCCTTGGATACTAAGACGGACTTCTACGTGCTATTATGAAGGAATTTACTCTTCGAGCTCTTCATAATGCATATCTCACACACTGCACTCACTGCGCGCAATAGTCCCCCGACACTTTTTCTTTAATTGTATCTATTTAATCATTTTGGTATTTAGGCATAGTTTCTTCTTCCTCTTTTTTGCCTCATGTTTGGCGTCAATACCGTTCAATCCATTTCATCAATGTTGGGGCCATCGGGTCAGTAAATTCATCGACCACGGTGTTACATTTTCGCTTCCAAACCAAGTGTTGATCCTCTTAGCTCCATCGTCCACGGTGTTACGTTTTGTGGACTTGAAGGATTGAGTGTGATTGACTGTCGTGATTTCGACAAACAAATATGTGATTATTAGTGAGAGATCTATAGAGAGTGGATAAAGAGTGGCGACACAAATAAGATAATGGAGAGAAATGATACCTGATAAACCCTAACCTAAGATGTAGAAAAGAATTTAAACAAACAAGTAAACCCAAGTATAGCACACTTAGGCGCAACAAACCGGGATTTACGGGCTAATTCGTATGCAGGTAAAATTGTAAGGGTCCTGATTTTTTTATGTCCCTACTTGGGTTTTTTCATGGGGTCTGGGTAGTTTTTTGCTCGGTCTAGTGGTGGTGGTCAGGTTTAGGTGTGGGTTTGGGGGGGGGGGTCATGGGATGGGAGAGCATGGTTTTGGTGGGTGTGGTGACAGTGGTGACGGTTTTGGCGGGGGTGATCGCGATCTGGTGGTGATGTATTTAGTGAGTGATGATTGGTGGTGATGATTCGTTATATTTTACGAGTTTCGGTCTTATCCTTGTCTTTTGACGAAATGAAACTTGTTTAACGTCTTTCGTTCAAAAAATAGACGGAATAACTTATTTGGTACCAAAAAGAAAAAAAGACTTAGTGAGTCATACATGCAAATTTAAGAAATATACAAAGAGTTACTCCACAAGTTTAAATGATTCAGAGCTATGCTTGTATCCGAAAGTTAGTTTTTGAAACAATGAGGCACCTTGAAGTTGTATTCATAAAAAGTAACAAAGTATAACACGAGAAAGCTTTATTTGCTCAAAATCAGAAGTCTTTATGATTTTGAGTTGAGGTTCATGGATTTAACCAACTCAACCCAAATTTTTTTTGAATTTGTATCCAACCAAATCCACCTAATTATAAGATGGGTTAAGATGGGCCGAACTCATATAATAGCAAGTTATTTGGATTGGGCTTTAAAAACCCATTTAGTAAAAAGTCACATTTTTTAACCACCTTGTGCAACCACAGTCGCCAACTCTGTTTGCTGTCATAGCCGGCAGCCACTGCCACTACTATTGCCGTTGTAGCCACTGTTAGCAGTCACCACAGCCACCAACTACCGTCGCCAGCCACTAATGTCACCAACTGTTACTACAGTTGGCGGTCGGCCGCCGCCGCCGCCTTGAGCAGCTACTGTTGCCGCGGGCAACCATCACCATTCCACTTTTTATTTAAATAAAAATAAATTAATTTTATTTTGATCAACCATTCAAACCCAAAAAAGCCCACTCAACCAACCCAACTCAACTTAATTTATTTAATCTTTGGTTGGGCTTTTAAAGTACATCAATTTCTTTGAGTTGATTAAACATTAACCTATCTAACGCATTCAAGTTGTACCCTGCTTTAGACATGTATTGTTTTGAGAATAGTTATGAATCTTATAATTGCTTTAGTAGCAAATTGAACTAACTTGGTTGTCATCACTCCCGCACTCGGACAAAGAACAGGGGTTGACTGTTCACTTCCAACAAAGCCCCTTTACAGAAGAAGAGCGACTATAGTCATTAGTTGGTTCTTGAAACTGAAAAGTCGATCAGAGGAAAGCTAGCAAATTACGGCAAGAAGATGAAGGGCAGTACTGTCTTGGAGGTGGGAGCCGACGGTGTTGGCGTCATCGCCATCATTAACCCTCCTCTCAATTTGCTCACATATGATGGTATCCATCTCCCAGGCTCTTAGTTCTTTCCAGTTGTTCGAAAATTTCCCTTGATTGTCTTTCTTTGTATCTTTCTCTCTGTCCGGCTTGGTTGGTAGTGATTTGGGCTAGTATTGCCCTCATTACATGGAGCCTTGCTCGGAATTGAACTTACCAAACTGGCCATGGTCAGGTTTTGTTCCCAATTTCTTGAACTGCACTAGGCTCATTTAGTTTCTCCATTAGCCCTTCTTTAGGATCACGCAACTATTGGAATCTGTAGAGTGGCTGAGGAGAATCACACTCTTGACAAGGCCCATGTAGCCACATAAACGTTTACGTGATATACTTTGTGGCACTATGGGATATTTGCACCCCTAGTTCACACTCATTTAAAGAATTCTTTATGCTTTGGCGCTTTGTAATAACCCTGAAATAAATGGAGGTAATACAACCTTACATGCCTTGTCTAGTTCAGATAAGCATATGGTAGATTACTAGATTGGTTTGTGGTGTGACACAAAAGATGTAAGATTCGAAAGTGATTGTTAACTAATTTAGCGGAATGTTTGTTTGTGACTATTGATTGCCAAGACTTCATCAGTATGCTGCTTTTTTGATATATTATTCCCAGGTTTAGATTAATTAATGCAATTTTGAGATTGATTCATGCATATTCCCATCAATGTTTTCAATTTGCATAATTTGTCCAGAAACCCAATCTCCATCAGTCAGTTCTTCTTTGCATCGCTTGCTCTTTAAGATGTGTAGTCCAACAGCAAATGCAAAACACATTCATCTCCTTGTGGTGCTGTATCCCCTTGTGGTCCAAGTCTGAGAACTCTGCTCAGCTTAAATGAGAGCATTCAGGAAGCTATGGAAATGGATGACGCCAAAGCCCTTGTTATAATTGGTAAACACAAGGAGGTTGCACCTTTATATTGTCACAGGAATAGATGACAATGAAGTTGTAAAGCTAACATGGCAAGTTGACTGGACAGGAGCAAATGGCAAGTTTTCAGCAGGCTTTGACGTGACAGCTTTTGGTGGAAGTCAAGAGAGAAAGGGTAAGATTAATAAATTTAACACATTTATTAAAACTTTTTTCTGAATTCTGTATGTGCTGTGGCGCTGCAGATCAAAAAGAGCTTGGTTTTATGTCGGTACAATTTGTCGCCGACACTTTGGAAGGTATACCAATCTTTGTCAGGCGCTCCTCCTCATACTTCACCAGATTTATCTTCACCTTTAACATGGGATAATGTCTTAGCTGCAAGAAAGCCTCTAGCAGCTGCAATTGATGGCCCTGCATTTGGTGGTGGATTAGAAATTGCTCTGGTCTGTGTTACAGTTATGTCAGGCAAAATTTGTACTTTTCAAATTGTTTTCCTGAATATAACATTACGTCTCTCACCTATTCAGGCCTGCCACGCCCGCGTAGCGACTTCTAATGCACAACTAGGTCTGCCTGAACTTCAGTATGGAATCATTCCTGGACTTGGAGGTAATGTAGAATCCATTGTTTAGATGTCATGTATATCGCAGATATGTTTTTGTTGCTTAATATGCAGCATATTGTATATTTCTAAGAGAAGATTTTAGGTAATAAGTGCTTGAGGAGCAGATTTTCCTCTAATGGACCATCTTGATTGCATATGAGCTCAATGAGAGTTTATGCCTAAAATGCTTCAGAATGTTGTACGGTGAATTTTCATGCATCTGAACATCACAGATTCTTTCTTGAGCATTTAAGTGCCTAGAGTGACCTGACCACTGTGATTCTATGGACTTACTGGTACATGGGAGCATTGTCCATTGTGAAGCATAAATGTCTTCGTTGCTTTAAGGTGCTGAGAAGGCAAACCCCAGGTGTTCTCTAAAAAGCCAAAGAAATTTTTTATCGATATTAGAGGTCCCTACAAGGCTGCCATTGATATTTGCCTTGTCTATGTTTTTCCTGTATCAGTATGTATACCTTTCTATGATTCGCCCGCTTGTGAGGGCCACATTAAGAAGTTATCTTTATTGGTCTTTACCATTATATGATTTAGTATGTGACTTGCCTCAGGAACACAACGGTGTCCACGGCTTGTGGGGCTTCCTAAGGCTCTTGAGATGATGCTGGTAGGTCTTCATTTCTTAGTGCCAGATATGTTACTGTGGCCCTTCCTTATTTACGTCAAGTGGTTTGGCTACTCCTCTCTTTCCAGATGTCAAAGCGAGTGAGCGGGAAGGTGGCTCAAAGCTTGTGCCTTGTGGATGCCATAGCTCCAGCAGATGGATTGCTTAGCACGGCACGTTGCTGGGCCTTAGATATTTTGCAGTGTAGAAAACCATGGATTGTTAGTCTTTACAAAACTGACAAGTTAGAACCCCTGGCAGAAGCTAGGATGATACTTACATTAGCCAGGATTCAGATGCGGAAACAAGCCCCAAATCTCACACACCCCCTGGTTTGTATTGATGTTGTTGAAGAGGGTATAGTTTCTGGTCCTCGTTCTGCACTGTGGAAGGTGCACATATGCATTTATGTCTCTGTTTTCTGATCAAACCATGGGGTGAATGGAAATAAGATGATTCTTTGCTGCTGTTTTTGCAGGAAGCGGAGGCTTTGCATGAACTCCGACAATCATACACCTGTAGGAGTTTAGTTCACTTTTTTTTTGCAAAGAATGGAACTTCAAAGGTGTGAACAGAATTAAATTTTTGAGTATGTTGGTTGATCAATATCCAAGGGAACATAAATTTGTTAAAATGTTCAGCTACGTTATAAGGCGATTTTTGCAGTTGATAAATGCAATCACGGGGAAGCAAAAAAGTTCATAAATGTTCAGCTGCCATTTCTTTTGAGTTGTAGACTTCATTGACTGATTCAGTGCAAGCAATGGATCAGAAGTTCCACATCCAGAATGATCACATGTAGAACTACTTTTCATATTTATTGGACTAATCTGGTTAAAAAATGGGGACCCCTGCTCTGAGTTACCCATTTGGGTATGTGAACTTGGTTCTTTCGCATTAATACTGGTTAGTTGAACTTAAGTTCCTCCTTGAGGTCTGGGGTAATCACTAATAAACGCTTCATTGGTCGACTCCAGTTCATTTTCTGTAGTACAATCTTATTAGCTCTGGAATTTTAATTTGGTCTGAAGGATATTGTCTTCAAATTTTCATCGTTCGCTTGTTCTCGTAATAAACTGCTCACAGATTCCTGGGATCAGTGATACGGGTCTGCAACCGAGGAAAGTATGTAAGATTGCTATTCTTGGGGGAGGACCGATGGGCTCTGGAATAGCAAGAGTGTTTATTTTAAGTAATTACCGCGTAATTCTAAAAGAAGTTAACAAGAATTGTCTGCTGGCTGGGATTGGCAGGATAAAATGTGATCGATTTTTTATTCCTTTTCTTTTTGCGTTTCTGAAATCGCTCGCCAGAATTATCTTTGCTTGAAGATGTAACTTTTGAAACTTGTATCCTCCTGTTCAGCCAATTTGCAAAGTCATGTCAACAAGGGTAAAATGACTCAAGAGAAGCTCAAGACATCGCTCTCTCTCTTGAAGGGTGTTCTTGACTATGATTGCTTCACTGATGTGGATTTAGTCATAGAGGTGAGCTCCTGCTAGAACAACTAGTATTCATGGGTTGAAACTTGAATTTAATAGTTTACTTGGAAGTCCTTTTTATGTATATGGGGACTGGCGTTCAAGCAAGGAGGTCAATTATACTTGTGACGCTCAGTCGATGCTTTTGAGATTACAGAGTCATCTGCGGTATTCTTTCTGTCCGGCATAACCGGTTATTAGTATAGCTAGGTTTTTGGAAGAATATTCAGTTCTCTTGAGTGTGCCATTTAGTTGATAGAAACGCTTAGAACGTCTAACCTTGCTGGAGGAGAGATGCTCTTTAAAACATCTAACCTTGATAGAAGCTAGTAATTGCCCTATTTTGTAGGAGGCCTTTCATGTTCAAATATTTCCATTTTGGCACTTTATGGTTTGAATTGTATGGGTGCTGGCCTCACATTGTCTTGATCTATATTTCCTTTTACTTGTAAATAAAGTGTTGTTGCCGAGCACACTTTAGGACGCAAGAAACAGGGGGAGTGGGGGTTGGCAATAAATGCGAAATGTAGAAGAGAATATGATTCCAGACATCTCAGTTGTGAGATTCTCTAGAATAGCTGTGGAAGTAGCGAGGGTGGCTGTATCGGTGGAAACATAGACCTGGGGTCATTTGTCCTTTATTTTTATTTTCCCCGTTGATGATTTGGACAGGCAACAAATATTCACTGATCTTGAGAAATATTGCCCTCAGCACTGCATATTGGCAAGTAATACTTCCACTATTGACTTGGATTTAATTGGAAAAGGGACTAAGTCGCATGACCGCATTATTGGGGGCCCACTTCTTTAGGTAATAATTTTCTCCAGGATATAATTACCTTCTTAATGATTCTGGTTCAGGGCTGATTCATGATTTCAATGCAGTCCTGTTCATGTCATGCCCTTCCTTAAGATAGTCCGTACGAGGAGGACGTCTCTCCAAGTAATTGTTGACTTACTAGATGTAGGAAAGAAGATAAAGAAAACCTCAATTGTTGTTGGCAACTGCACTGCTTTGCAGTCAGCCGGTTGTTCTTCCCTTACACAGACACCAATGTTGCTCGTTGAACACGGTGCAGATCTATACCAGATTGATCAGGCGATTACCAACTTTGGAATGCCAATGGGTCCATTTAGGTACACAAGGGCTTTTTTTAATACGGTACTATGAAATGATCCCGTTTCAAATGTACATGGCTTTCTGAGTCGTAGTTCCTTTTTGCGACGTTCTAAAATTACTAAACCATGGTGGGGTTCAGTAATTGTTTCGATTCCGTTTTTTTTTTTCAGATAACTCAGATACACAAAAAGAAAACTGCTGTTACTCTTCAGAAACACTTCTGGGCTTCTTTGAAAGATGGTGTATACGTTTAAAATGAAAGATGGTGTAATGTATCACCAGAAAAGAAACAGTTGCCTACTTTACGCCAAAGAAAACATGAAACAGGAAATGTTACGAAACAGATTCTAATTTATATGATAAAATCCTGAATGGTTAAAACCTTTTGAGCATGGGTACGAAAAGGCTCATGTTTTTGCTTTAGAAAGAAAATGTGTTTAAGGTAGTTGCTAATAGAACGGAAAAGTAATTTTCTGACCCTTAGATGAATGCTGAACTTTTAATTGGTATATCTTCTTTCGACTATATTTATTTTCGTACTTGATGCAGAATGGTTGATCTGGTTGGTTTTGGTGTTGCAATTGCAACTGGTATTCAGTTTCTTGAGAATTTTCCGGACAGAACCTATAAATCAAACCTGATTTCAGTCATGAAAGAGGATAAACGAGAAGGTAATCCTGGTTGTCTGTATAGTTTATCAATAACGACAGGAGGACTAGTTAAAATGTCAAGGACCAAGAACCACTTGGACGATATCATATATCTATGCTTCAACTACTCTCTCTCTCTCCCCCTCTCTGTGTGTGTCTGTGTGTCTGTCTCTGATGGCATTTCTTGCAGGTGAATCTACTTGCAAGGGTTTCTATATGTACGATGATAAGCACAATGCTAGTCCAGACCCTGACATTGTTAAGTTCGTCGAGAAGGCTAGAACTATGTCGCATGTTATGGTAGATACGAAGGTCTCTCCCCCACACCCTCTTTCTTCTTCTCATGTTCTATTGTCTGTATTTTGGCATCTTAACTGCTTATCCTTAGCTGATAAAACTTTGTCTGGGTTGGTGTTATTTCTTTTAGCTGCAACTACCCGTGCAAATAAAGGTCTGTATGGTGGCATGAGATCATAATTTTTTATTTTGGTCGCTCATTGAGTTACTATATGTGCCTTTCCTTGGGTGGAAGCCTATTGGATAGGCACTCTGCGCTAGACAACATGCTTTCAGATGCAGACCACCTAATCTGCCATTGTTGCTTTGAGTGTCACTTTCTCAGTAACGTATGTCGATATCCTTCTATGTCTATATAAACCTGATTCTTCTTCTCTCTCGCTGTTGAGCTACAGTTACGAAACTTGTCTGATGGCGATATAGTTGAGATGATATTCTTTCCTGTGGTGAATGAGGCCTGTCGCATTCTCGCAGAAGGAGTTGTGGTCAAGGCATCCGATCTTGATATTGCTTCTGTTATGAGCATGGGGTTCCCATCATACAGGTTTGCATGCTCTTCATCGATAATACCACTTCGCGTACTGCGATCAACAGAAGTTAACATATATGTCAATGTATCAGGGGAGGAATCCTTTTCTGGGCTAATTCTCTCGGGTCCAGATATATATGCTCAAAATTGGAGGATTGGTCAAAGCAGTATGGAAAGATCTTTAAGCCTTGCGCCTATTTAACCGAGTGCGCCTCCAAGGGGACTTCTTTAGTGAGATACCTAACTCCGTTTGCTTTATAGTATCTGATGATAGTAGAAATCCTTGTGCCTCTGAAAGAGCAACATTTCCCTTTCTTTAGATGTAGAAAGAATTCACCGAGACACCCAAGTTTCCTATCAAACTGGTCCTCCATCCTACTTCATGGACTACACATAATGCGACAAAATATAGGGGCCTGTTGGTGGGGGGTGGGGGGGGGGGGGGGAGGGGCATGTAACATTTCTAGGATATTTGAGACCAAAAATTTATAGGCCACATTTGAAAACTAGATTCATCATGTAATTAGTTGTTCTAATTAATTTTTGAGTACGGTGTTTTTATTGTTTTTCTAGGGTCACAATATAAGCTACAAACTTTGTCGCTGTTAGTATTCTTGAGTTTGTCGTAACATTCTATCCATATGTTTGTGGCTAATTATTGGCAATGATGGGTTTTCGCCAATTTTGCTAATCTGAGTTTGTGGATTACCTTTGCAGGTGACCGAAATGAAGCAGACTACGTATCCATCCTCTAGTTCAAGAATGTAGAGCCAGTTAACCACCTGCTCGGCTGCTCTTCGAGGTTACTTGCAAGATTGGCCAGGAATGTACATTGGCATGAACGGAAGGTCCGAGTATGCATGCTGTCAGTACTAGCACATACCGCTGTTGTAGGGACTGTAGAGATGAACTTCTCTTGCAACAAATGTTGCATCAGGTCAACCAAAAATTCCATGAATCTTACTTTCACCTCAGACTCTATTCTACACCATGCGATAGTTTCCATTTTCCACCACCATTCTACTTCTTGATCAGAACCAGCCCAAAGTTATAACTACTACTAAAACATATGAAGACATGACAAATTTTTTAGTGCAGTAGTTATAACAACACATTTTTCATAATTATCGGTTGTTTTGCATTGTCACTGGACGAAAGAACATTTCATCTTCATCTGCGCTCGTGAAGATCACTGATGAAAAGTCAATACATTCATTTCTAAAGTACCAATACTACCATGTCATGCATAATGTATACCAATTTTACATGGCGAGGTAAAACTTGACATTTTAACACATGAAAAATTGTCTGCGGACCGCAACACGTGCCTTTACAAGAGCAGTTGTTTATTAATAAGTTCAAATCTATACCTTTAACAGGTAAAAATCATTTTTACGCTGTGAGATGATTATAAAAATTGACATCAACATTATCAAAAAAATTGATATAACGGGTTACATTTCGTTCATTTACCGTAACACATGGATAATTTTAAAATACAGCTATTTATAGCGGTGATGACAATAATATAATGTCATTTTAGTCCCCTTTTTCCCGTCGTAAATGGCTAAATGCCTAAATCCCCTCCGTTGACCAACCACGCCTACCCCGAAAATAACTACCCCATCACGTCACTGGGACAGAGCACCGCCGACCTCGCCGTCAATTGGTTCAACTACTACGACTTCATTTGCCGAATTACCAAAAAGACCCGTCCTTATTTCCCAACGCACCCCGTATTTCTAGTGTCATTTTCGTCAAACCGGTAATACAGGGTGCATCTCAGTGTCCAAAACTTAGCCACCCCTTCACTAACTTCTCAATTCTTTTTCTCTCCTGAATCCCCTCCGTTTCTAACGGCCCCGTCAATTCAGCCGGTAAACGCCACACCGTTCACCAGAACAAGGAACCGGAGATGCAGTCGTCGAAGACGCGCCGGAAGGTCGCCCCCGTCGCGGCGGAGAACGGCGACTCCGCGGACAAGCTTGACCAGCTCCTCCTCTCCGCCGCCGTGTGCAACGGCGAGGATCTGGGCCCGTTCGTCCGCAAGGCCTTCGCATCCGGCAAGCCCGAGACCTTGCTCCACCACCTCCGCCACTTCTCCCGGTCGAAAGAGTCGGAGATCGAGGACGTCTGCAAGGCTCACTACCAGGACTTCATCATGGCCGTCGATGACCTCCGATCCCTCCTCTCCGACGTCGATTCCCTCAAGTCATCCCTCTCCAATTCCAACTCCCAGCTCCAGTCCGTCGCAGGCCCCCTCTTGTCCTCCCTAGACTCCTTTGTCGAAGCTCGTAACAAATGCCAAAACATAACCCTGGCAATCGAATCCCTCCGCACGTGTATCCGTTTAATCGAGCTGTGCTCGCGAGCTAATATGCATCTCAGTGGAAACAACTTTTACATGGCGTTGAAGTGCGTTGACTCGATCGAACGACAGTATTTGGACAAGACGCCATCGTCCACGCTTCGCAGAATGCTCGAGAAGCAGATTCCGACAATCCGGTCGCACATCGAGCGGCGGATCAACAAGGATTTCGGCGATTGGCTGGTGGAGATCCGGATAGTGAGTCGGAATCTAGGTCAATTGGCGATCGGACAGGCGTCGGCTTCGAGGCAACGAGAAGAGGACATGCGGATGAAGCAACGGCAAGCCGAGGAACAGAGTCGACTCAGTTTGAGAGACTGTATTTATGCGTTAGAGGACGAGGACGACGATGGACTGGGTGGACTCGGTGACGAAGGTAAGGATGGTTATGTTAACGGCGGTGCTGGTATGTTTGGATTCGATTTGACTCCTTTGTATAGAGCTTATCATATACACCAGACGTTAGGTTTTGAAGATCGGTTCAAACAGTATTACTTCGAGAACAGGAAGCTTCAGTTGACTTCCGACTTTCAGGTATCGTCAATGACACCTTTTCTCGAATCTCATCAAACGTTTTTTGCTCAAATTGCCGGTTTCTTTATAGTTGAGGATCGTGTTTTGAGGACAGGTGGAGGGTTGATATCGAAAATGGAAGTGGAAAATCTGTGGGATACTGCTGTTAGTAAAATGTGTTCAGTGTTAGAAGATCAATTCTCTAGGATGCGAACGGCGAATCACTTGTTGTTGATTAAGGACTATGTGAGTTTGCTAGGTGTTACTTTGCGGAGGTATGGGTACTCTGTCGATGCATTGCTTGATGTATTGAGCAAGCATAGGGATAAGTACCACGAGTTACTGTTGTCTGATTGTCGTAAACAAATCTCTGAAGCACTTTCTGCTGATAAGTTTGAGCAGATGTGGATGAATAAAGAGTATGAGTACTCCATGAATGTGCTTTCGTTTCAGATCCAAACATTTGATAGTATACCGGCATTTCCTTATATTGCTCCATTTTCTGCCACAGTGCCTGATTGTTGTAGGATTGTACGGTCTTTTGTTGAGGACTCTGTGAGTTTTATGTCATATGGTGGGCAGCTTGATTTCTATGATGTGGTGAAGAAGTATTTGGACCGGCTTTTGACTGAGGTCTTGGATGGGGCTTTGTTGAAACTTATCGGTTCTTCGATTCATGGTGTCAATCAAGCGATGGTAATGGCAGCAAATATGGCTGTCTTGGAGCGTGCTTGTGATTTCTTCTTTCGGCATGCTGCACAGCTTTCAGGGATTCCTTTGAGAATGGCGGAGAGGGGTAGGAGGCAGTTTCCGCTGAACAAAGCCCGCGATGCGGCTGAAGAAATGCTCTCTGGGTTGCTTAAACAAAAGGTTGATGGTTTTATGTTGCTGATTGAGAATGTGAACTGGATGGCTGATGAGCCTCCACAGAATGAGAACGAATATGTGAATGAGGTTATTATTTTTCTGGAAACTTTGCTTTCAACCGCTCAGCAGATTCTACCGGTTCAGGTTCTTAAAAGAGTTCTGCAAGATGTTCTCTCTCACATATCAGAGATGATTGTTGGTGCATTACTTGGGGAATCAGTTAAAAGGTTTAGCTTAAATGCTATTATGGGGATTGATGTAGATATTCGGTTACTGGAAACATTTGCAGAGAATCAAGCTCCCCTAGTATCTGAGGCAGAGGCAAATCAGTTGAAAACTGCACTTGCAGAGGCAAGACAATTGATTAATTTGCTTTTGAGCAATCACCCAGAGAATTTTCTGAATCCAGTAATTAGAGAGAGAAGTTATAATGCTTTGGACTACCGGAAAGTAGTTACCATTTCAGAGAAGTTAAGGGATCCTTCAGATCGGCTGTTTGGAACTTTTGGATCAAGGGGATACAAGGCTAATCCAAAGAAGAAGTCTCTTGATTCCTTGATAAAAAGACTGAGGGATGTGAATTAAACTCAAACCTATTCACACGACAACTCCCCGGCTATCTTTCCTCTGCCTCTGTTTATTATCAGAACGTTGGCATCATGTCATTGTGGTTCAGTGGACATTTTATGGAATTGTCAACCTTCCCTGCCAATTGTGTTAGTAAGATTGCGTCATCGAGTTGTGCAAATCTCATTTGTGAGGATCAGTTTATATTTCCATATTTGTAGTTTGATTAGTTGTATGCAATTCTTTCAAGCTATATCAATGCATGGTGTGTTATTTCAGGTCTACATTCTTGAGCAGATTTGAAACCGATATGGAACTGTCATGGTGAGCAGAAACTTAAGTAAGCCGTCAGGATGGTGGCTGCATACACCTTTGTTGGTGCTGTCCTGATGCATGTTAGCTTATGCATGCTTAGGATAGAATTGAGTTTTGATAAGGGTGCACGTTGTTGTTTGTCATTGATTGGTGTATAAATCTTTACAACATATAAGAGTTTAGTCACCTTCTTTCTCTGGAAATCATAGGCTTGTATTTGGTTTTCTTCACGAAAGCTGTTCTTTGGATTGACTCTGACCGTAGGCAGGTAGTTAATAGGAGAGCTGTAAAGGTTGAAAATTTGTGAGTTGCGCATACGGTAGTCAATTGTTGCTATTAGATAATTGCTTCTAGAATTCTTATTTTCAGAGATGAAAGTAAAGAGATTCCTGCTACAATCACAGATTAGGGCTGTATTTATGTTGTTACAGCCACTCTAATGTTGCCCAGCTGGTTGTCGCGGTCGCTTAGGACCGTGCATGGTACGAAATCTACAAGACGTGACAAAAGTTTCTCCTTGACTGCAGCTCTGAGCCTTGCGTTCTCTGAGCCACCTTATTTGCTGTGTGTGTAGCCCCTTTTGCTCAAAATAACCTTGTAAGTGATTTGGCTTAAGATAAGATTGGTTAAATCCCTCTAGAACCTTATGCAGAAGAGATATCAGCACCTGCCTTGATAGTTTCTTTTCTTTCATTTGCTCCGTCTTTTCTGAATTACATTAATTTACCTTTCATATAGAAAACTAATTTTATCAATCAATAATTATAAAACTCAAGGTCCAACTGAACTAAATAAAAGTATTTAAGTGCCGTCAACTCGCGAAGCCAATGGCTAGTCAACGGGTACGATGGCTACTGGTGTCACAAACAGTGCCCAGAACTAGATTTGAGACTCCGTAATCCTTGGTGTGTTTGGATATGGGCTTTTGAAATACTGGATATCTCATTTCGAAATTCCTTAATTTACAAATTCCATCATTTTGAAATATCTTGTTTGGAAGAAAAGAAACAACAGGTTGTTAAAAAAGGTGGGAGACATGATTTCCAAAATACATAAACTAGTTATTGTGCATTTGTAAATTACTGATCGGAATGGATTTCATTCTTAAATTTTGAAAATTCCTTTTGAACTATTAAAATAAAATATTTTGTTCAGGTGATTTACAAATGTCCTACTAAAGTCAAATCTCCAGTTCAAATCATATATCCAAACACAACCTTCCCCCTCCCCAATATCACCTCACCAGTTGGGCTGTAATTTGGGCCGAGTTAGAATGGACTCTAACCAGCCCAGCTCAGAAACGGGCAAGCTTTAACCAAATATGGCCATCCCCTCCCCAAATTCGAAAAAATAAAAGGTAAACTAATGGCCATCCATCCTATATGTAATGATGTATCTAGGAGCAGGCCCAACTTAGTACAATTGGCTTTTGAGAGTTGAGACATATTAGAGGCCCTTAAGGATTTTGAATCCAGCAGACCCACCCACCCCATGAGTTCCCATATAAATATGGCCCCACAAAATCAACGAAGACACCTGGAGAAGACAATTACTCAATCAAGTTGTACACTTGTACCAAACTTCTATATCCCTCAAACCACATCACCATCTGGTTGTTTATCTAAGCCCCAGTTTCAAGTTTCATCGCCATCGCCATCGCGAAAAGTCTAAAAATTCATAGACCCGTTATGATGATATGGGTTCGGTTTGCTGGCCCCGACCCGTGTCGTGTTGGAAACCCGTTTTCTGCCTCTCTTTCCTTTTTCTCCTCGCCGCCGGCGTTGCCGAGCCGTCCGCCTATGAAGAAGCTCTGCGGCAATTCGATTTCCCCGTCGGGATCCTCCCGAAGGGCGTGACCGGTTACGATTTGAACCCCGCCACCGGCGAGTTCTCGGCGCATATGAACGGCACGTGCGGCTTCAAGCTAGAGAATAATTACGAACTCAGCTACCAGTCCACCATAAAGGGCGTGATATACCGGGGCAAGCTGGAGAAACTGAACGGCGTCACCGTCAAGGTGCTGTTGCTGTGGTTGAACATCGTGGAGGTAAGACGCACCGGTGGGGAGCTAGAATTCTCCGTCGGGATTGCGTCGGCCAAGTTTCCGGTGAGTAATTTCGAGGAGTGCCCACAGTGTGGGTGTGGGCTGGATTGTGGTAATGGGGATAATGGCGAAGGAAGGAAGTTTAGGTTGAATAGGTTTGTGTCTTCTTCTTAGACAAAAAGCTAGAAAGGTTTGGGAGTGCCAAATGCTGGGCTTGAAAGCAAGTCTAGGCCGAGAGAAGTTCCCAGAAATAAAGCAACAAAAATGCAGACTGATTCTCCAGATCTGTTTCTCTTGCACTTATTTTTCCGTGACAATGTTCTTCTAGATTCTAGCAATATTAGCATAATTAACCTTTCTTGCCAGAGTTTAGAGCGTTTGTTTTTCTGTTTTGCTCCAAATTGAGTGAGTAGCTTTTGGCGCCCATTGTTGCAAATTTCAGGCAACATCTCGTTTCCAAGAAAGAATTGGTCTTGTCCAAATTGAGTATAGTTTTAGTCTTGATATGTTTACGGTAATAATACACTTATTTCAGTTTCGTTATGGTTATAATAATTTACTTTTATATATCTTGATGTTCTTTAAGAATTAGTGTAACTACTCGTAGACGATAAACAAGCTGCCAAGTGAGCGGATATGGATATTTCTTTACATTTATCGGTGTGGTGTTCAACCCAAAAGTATGCTCAAAAATTGGAGAAGCCCACTAGGTATAAGAACCAATCACAAATCCCATGTATTGTTAATGTGGGACTTGACACCCGTGCTCCCGTTGGATCGAATGGTGCGGCAGGGGCCTAGTTCTGATATCATGTTAAACCTGATGTCCAACCCAAAAACATGCTCTAGAGTTGAAGACGCCCACCAGGCAAGAACCAATTCAAACTCCATATATTGTCGATGTGGGGCTGGACAATTAGTTCAATGCAATTTTGCAGATCATTTACATACAACTCCACCTCCCATTCTCATGATGTTTGCTCCTTGATGTCACAATTAACGTGTGAAATGAACGATGATGTTGAGGAAGAGTTTTCGTAATGTTCATAGAGGTTCCACAGAGAATGTAGTCCGAGTTAAATGACAAGTATGTTGTTGTGGGAATAAGTAAGGATGGAAACAAAGGCAGAGATCATGCTTCCTATACAAAAGCCTGGGGAGTGGCATTGCTGCAAGGGTCAGGGACGGAGTGAATACGTGACGAGAGTCACGGTCTAGTGTTTACGGTTCGAAGTCCAGGGTGTTCTTCATTAAAAAATTTAGCTTTGAAGTTCTAAGTGAGATGTTCGAATGAGTTTTGTTCCTTCGGAGATGAATTCTCAAGTCCACTATTTATGAGAGTTGGGAAGGTGATGTCATCAAGTAACAAGTGGGGTCACTGAGAGTAACACCTCGCGTAGGGACCATAAATGTTAGTTCAGTAGTCAATGACAATGGAAGTGATTTCAGGGTTTGGCAATGACGATGGAAACAAATTGTGGTGTTGCAGTGATGGAGTAACGATGACAGTGAAGATAGAGTTACGTTGGATATATGAGCAATGACGACGACACGGGACGACGACACAGTCGAGTACTCGACTTGATATGAAGTATGTGGCTATCGGTGGATCTGACATGGGTGAAAGGGGTTTGGGGGAAGGGGAGGGGGGAGCAGCGACAGATGAGATGAGAGTGAGAGATAGAATAGAGAGAAAGGCTTATATACTAAAGAAACTCGAGTAACCCAGACTATGAATTATGTGTCGGTTCGGTTCAGGTACGGTCAAAAATTCAACAGCTCTCTGATTCAGTCATACTCGAGTTCTTTTTGCGGGTTGGGTATTACCCGTTGGTTCGGGTCCTTTTTGGGTCTAGTTATGACTAAGGCGAGGTGCGCATGGCGTGGCGAGGGAATGGACAAATGCTGAGTGCGTAGCAATTTGGCAAAGTGCCAAGGAGCATGACTGTGTAAGTGGCGCAGCGCAAGGCATGGCGAGATGAGTGCAATATAGGGGGCACACTAAATGAAGATGGCGTGGGGGCGCGATGAATTCAACGCTAAGATGGTGCTCGGACACGGTCGGGCATCGCGAATCTCGGACGAGATGAAATTCAAGGATGCCAAATTGGCAGGGTTGAATTTTGATTGTTTAATATTTGTTGACGTGTCACAAAAGCAGAACCAGAAAGCAATAAAGAGTGAGCCAGGATGGGCTAGTAACAAATGAGTCCACGCATAGATTTGACTAAAGCTCAACATATTATTTAGTTTTCGCAGGTGCTTTTGGCAAATGTTCCTTGACATTATCACGTTATCTTCTTTACCACAATAATACTACATGCATAGTATTGAGTTTTACGTAACTTTTAGTGTTGTACTGATAGCCAAGAACCCTAAAAAGATTTATTGCTATACCTGGTACTTTGTTTAGGGCAAGTTATTTCGTTTCACTTTTCCCAACGAGGTAATCACATTAGCAGAAAGCCACCTATCTCATAGTTTCTGAGACAGGAATTGCTAGTAGAGGGTGGGTGAATCAATACAGAAGGGCAAATGAGGGGAAGAGAATCCAATTCCACATAGAATATGGTATAACAATCCTATGTATGCTTCTTAGAGGACCAAATCATGCGTGAAATAAATACCGCGACAGCCATCTTTCAATAAAATCATCAAGCAACATATAAATAAAGCCCAAAGTGATCCAGTAACAGATCCAGGAGAAAAATTGTTGCTAAATTCGTACTGTTCATCATTTCATTTGTTACAGAGATAATGCGATTTGCTCTTTTCTATTCCAAATCACGGGAAAGGCCAACTCCATTGCAATGCCAGAATCCAAAGCATTGCTCGAAGTCCAACTCTATTGCATTGCCAGAGTCCAACTCCTTTGAATTGCCAGAATCCATTGCATTGCGCAGTGTCTAACTTTATTGCCAGAATCCACTGCATTGCCTCCTAGAGTCTACCCCAATTGCATTGCCAGAATCCATTGCATTGTCCAGAGTCCATCTCCATTGCATTGCCAGAATTCATGGTATTGCTCAGAGTCCAAGTCTAATGCATTGCCAAAACCCACTGCATTACCCAGAATCCAACTCCGTTGCATTGCCAGAATCCATTGAATTGTCGGAATCCATGTTATATAATAGAAATTGGTTGACCGTCTTGCTATTGTTTCTGCATATTTTCATCATCTCATTAACTATTCGGTTTTTTGGTCTAGCTTCCATTCTCCTTATCTGATTTCTCACTTAATCAAAGGTTTTCCTTTCACCTTTTCTCTCAAATCCACATCACAGTCGTAATCTGTATTTCTTTGTATATATACACCCCCAGTTTCAACATCTAAAACATCACCATCACTATCACCAAAACTCCAAAAACCGATAAACCAGAGCTGAGAATATGGCTTTGGTTTGCCAGCCTCGACCCATGTCATGTTGGACAACTCTTTTCTGCATCTCTCTCCTTTATCTACTTGTTGGCGGCGGTGCCCAGTACCCCCCCGGCCCGCCCCCCCGCCCGTCAGTCTATGACGCTTTGAAGAAGTACAACTTTCCCCCCGGAATCCTTCCACTGGGTGCGACAAGCTACGATTTGAACCCCACCACCGGCGAATTCACCGCTCACCTGAACGGCATGTGCAACTACACACTAGACGGTAAGTACAAACTCAGATACGAGCCAACCATAACGGGTGTGATATCCCAGGGCAAGCTGGAAAAACTGAAAGGCATCACCGTCAAAGCGCTGTTCTTCTGGGTGAGCGTGGTGGAGGTACAACGGAACGAGGAGGAGCTCGTATTCACCACCCACATTAAGTCGGCGACGTTTCCTGTTAGTGAGTTCGAAGAGTGCCCACGGTGTGGGTGTGGACATGATTGCTGAATAGTATTGCTACTTGACTTTGACTTGTACACTTCCTCGAAAAAGGATTAAAAAAAAACTAAAGTGGAAGTGTCAAAGGGCTAAAGAAGTTCCTAGAAAGGAAGGAACAAACATGGAGATCGATTTTTAATAAGACCATTTTTCTCGTATAATCAATAAGGACTCCTTATCGTTATGCTCTGGCAATGCTACCGTAATTCGTTTTGAGTTCATTTACTTTGGCGTTATGTGGTTCAAGACTTTTGATACAATTAAATAGCAAGAATAGCCTAAATCTATTAGACATATTTAATGACAAATATAACACGAGTTGCACTCAAAATTTCTCTACTGAATAATAATATTGACGTGCTATTTAACTAGCATCCGATGTATTGTGTCAATTATTCCTACAAGTTTGCAACTAATAATTAAGTATTTATTGTTATGCCGCAAGTCCATCTCCTGTTCTCATAATGCTTGTGCCTTGGTAGAACCTGTCTCGTGCTTGCCTAGGTAATTAAGATTAACTTTCTGTCATTTCTGCAATGCGGGTTTTTGGTCTAGATCCAATTATTGCATGTTATATCCTTTTCCACTTCATTGGAGGTTTTCTTCATTTTCTTGGCTTCAGAAAATATTTAAGATATATTTTTTTAGATACATGTTTTGAGCTAACTCCTAAAGATCGAGCACAAAATAATTGAATGTGTGATTGAAGCCTTCTTAAAAAATGCTAATATTTTGTTTAATACAAAACAATGTCTACCTTGTGATTAGGCTTATAGCTTCCCAGATGGCGGAAGGAACGGGTACCAAGTGTTGGTAGTGGCAGAGCCACACTTGTACCGGGGGGAGGGGGGCGCTAATGTACCCCCTTAGATTTTGATATATATATATATATATATATATATATATATATATATATAGTTTAGTTAGAATTTCACTCTCTTTCTTCTTTCCATTTTCACGACTCTCTTTCACCTTTCAATTTTCATGACAAGACCTTGGACCTCCTTTCAATTCAATCTCACCGTCTCAGTCACGGCCATGACGCCTCAGTCTGGCAAAGCGCAGACAGGCGACGGCGGCCACGAGCCCACAACACGAGCCATGATCTGGGATGTCTGGATCTAGATTTGGTTCTAGATCTACGCGCCAACGACATCGACACAATCACTGACGTCTGAGTTCTGAAGACCTCTGGTCTTCACTCCACTGGCGCCAATATCTTTCAGTCTTCTTCGGTCTTCACTCCACCGGCAGCCAAGAACCCACCGCCAGCGAGTCGGCGACAATAGGTATGTTCCGAAACTGTTGATTTCTTGATTTTCGAAACTGAACATAAGTAATTTGGTTATGAGTGAATATTTGTTTCCAATAAACCCTCATCAAATAAATGAACTTTATTAATTAGAGACAGAGATGACAGAAACTCATACTTCTACCGATAAATCAGTTACGAAGACCCAATGGAATGAACACATATTTTTAGGACTTAAAAATTTTAATAAAAAAAAAAACAGTGTCTGCACATATGCTGTCCAAATTCTAACTATCAATTTTACGGTAACAAGATCATCAAGACAATGTAATTGCATATGTTCAAAGAGCTATTGTTGCCATCTTAATAACATGATGATAAAAAGGCGATGAGAAATAAAAACCTTGCCAGACTTATGACATTGTGTATTCATATCGACACTACAAAGTCAGTTAAGAGAAGGAAATTTATATTTAACACTTTGTTACAGCTAAAGCGCTGAATATCCAACTGAATCGTAAGTGGAGTTATATTCAATTGTCAAGTAATCCCTGACGTTAACTGTCATATATTATGAGATAAGATTAAAAAAACACAACAATCTGAAATACTTATTTCTGAAAATTCTAGAAAAGCAAGTCAATATGTAGTAACATACACCCTTCACACATATTATAATATCTTTAACATCAGTAAAAAAATTCGCATTGTGATATAACACCTACTCAATTCAAAAATATTGACTAGCACAATTACTCAAGCACCTATGAGCGATAAAGAAAAGTGTACTATTTTTTGTGTATTATAGAAAAATGCACTCTATTTTTTTGGTACTATTTTAATTATAAAAAATTATTAATTTTGATATATTTTTAACACTCTCTGGAGTGAAAATTCTGACTCCGTCACTGAGTGTTGGTGAGGACTTTTTCAATTTATATTTTCGTTGATTCATAGTTGACAAGACAATATTAGTTGCGCAACTTATGTGACGTTGATTACATCATTGATTTTCTTTGTTATTCGGTAAAATACCAATTTTAGTAAATGAAGAGGTACATCTTCTGTGATGTGTCATAAATAGCATCGAATAAGAATATACCAAAATAATTTAATTCCAAATTTTCTCTCAAAGAGTGTTCCATTTGACGACTCATCACCTGTCCCTTGCGGGGTCTGCGAACTTACCGGTCCACCAACCCGCGAGGCAGTAACTAGTGAGCGGTGACCCTTAAATAAGCCCAATACATGTCATTTGCTACTCTTTTAGACAAAACTATTCGTTTTTTATCCAGACCCCATGTTTCCACCGGCGATTCTTTGCGTCTTTGTGGCCTACCTAACCTTCTTCTCAGCTTCACCAGTCGCCGGCGATGACACGCCGACGGTTTACCAAGTGCTGGAAGACTACGACTTTCCGGTGGGTCTCCTTCCCAAGGGAGTGACCGGGTACGAGCTGAACACGACCACCGGAAAGTTCAAGGTGTACAACGGCACCGACAGAAGCTGAGGTTCGAAGGTGCTACGAGCCTGATATATCGTCGAGGTGACCCGTGACGACGACGAGCTGGATTTCTCCGTCGGCATTGCTTCTGCTGATTTCCCGGTGGACAACTTCGATGAGAGTCCCCAGTGTGGCTGTGGCTTTGACTGTGACAGTTCGGTTTCGACTGGCGAGAAGATGGAAGGTGTGCCGTTGAATTTGAACCGGTTTGTGTTTTCCAGTTAGAATGCTTTTAGATTTGTGCACGTGGCCTCTGTTGTACAAGGGGCTTTTTTGCATGAGATTTAGCTAAAGCTGCGAATGCAAAAAACGTGGCAATAAATTTATTTTTTTTTTTTTCTTGTGGTGAAAAGAAAAGCAAATAACAATAACTTGGAAGCCTTTGGAAGGCAACTCCAAACAAATCAGCCAAGACAAGTTTGTTCATTTCTCTGCTGGGTGCTTCTCTAAGGTGTACATGCACTGCTTGCTTGCTGCTAGATTGACTAAATAGTTTGCGCATCTCTACATCGCATTTGCTTGATGATTTCTCGAAGCTCTTTCACCGATGTGCGCGGTAGGTGGTTTTGGATTTCTTGTTCCTTGATTAGGAAAGAGCAACTGTAACATTCACGTATATTTGCTAATCATCTGTACATGCCCAGACTCAACATTCTGGCTTGAATTTTTTCAAAGCTGTCAAAGAAGCCTTCCATCCATTGTCCTTTGTCATCTCTGAGCATCCCTTCATATCGGCTTTGCCCTGAATTTCCTCTTGAAGCCCCATCTATATTTATTTTGATGAATCCTGACATTGAAATCGTCCATTTAATTAGTCTACGTGCTTTCACATTTTTTTTTAGAGCTGGAATAAGAAGGAAGACATTAGTTAATTCCCTTGCAAGGTGTCTACTTGAGTAAGCAGCTTCCAAAGTAGAGTAATTTTTCTTTTTAATTCAAGAACCTTTCTGTTCCTCCATTTCCGGTTAGTCCACATGATTCGTATGAGTATAATTCCTAGTTATTGTTGATGTTTAGATCCATTCCTTTCCAGAACCCTTGTGTCACGTCCAAATTCTGCAGTTGTATTTGTTGGTTGTTCAAAAAAAATTGCCAGACTTTAATGGCATAATACCTATTGCACCTAGGGTAAATATTAGAGTCAATAATACCTTTGATTTCTTCTCTTAAAGAGTTGGTCAGGAATCTATCATGTAGGACAATCAACAGAAATCCCTTAAGCTTTTGAGGGATGTAAAAATTCCAAAGTCTGTGTGGTACAGTATTCATCTAGATTGCTAGAATAAATGGAGACTTTAAGATCCTCTTTTTATATTGTTTGGTTTTTTGAGTTTAGATCTGATATCGCCCAAAACAAGAGAAAAAAGGACACACTTATCTCTATTTGTGGATAGAGAGATTTTTTAATTTGGTTAAAAGTATAAATAACAAGTAACAAGGAAATAAGAACCCATAACAGAGATTCAAACGCGGGCGCCATAGATGCTATTAAAATGGAAAACAGGACGATATTTCTGTCTGATAGAATTCCATACTATTAATATACTAGTTAAAAAAAATTTCACTCATAAAAACTATTAACACAACTAGAGCTCAATTAACATACGGTCAAAACAGTATAAGTCACTTTTAATGTATCAAAAAGCCTTTTTTACTAGATAAATAAATGTGACAATGTGTTTGTTTTTCTTTCACTTTTTTTCTGAGCAGATATGCGCGTTGACTACTAGTTAGCATAGACTTGGAATTTCAACTAACCATTTAGGTGGCAAGTAGAAAGGGTATAGTAAACAACAAACTTGGTAGAATTTCTAGTACAGTATCATGGCATATATACGATTGATGGACACTGGTCTATGAAGTCAGTAATTTTATGATAGCAAATCTGATTGGTAAGATCTCGAATGGAGGACGTCAATAATTTATTTTTACACTTGTAAGCTACTTTTTTAGAACTTAACTTTATCCTGCCGAGAAAATCTTGAAGAATGTAATAGATGATCTTAGTGTAATATTTGAGTCCAGTTTACTTCTCTTAACTTAGAAAAATATAGTGATTTTGTATTTATTTGGACCGTACACAATTCTCTTGATCGCGTTATTGTAATTGAAAATCCATCTTCGGTTCTAGATGCAGTAAAGTGTCAAGAATTAAGGCCCTGTTTATTTTATAAAAAATATTTCCGGAGTTTCTGCTATTTGGGGCGTTGATTAGAGATGTCAAATGGGCCGGGCGGCCCGCGGGCTGGCCCGGCCCGGCCCTGTAATGAACAGTGCAGGCCCGCAGATCTTTGGACCTAGGCTTAGGTTTCACCAAAAATGGCCCGGGCCCGGCCTAAAAAAGCCCGAAAAAGCCCGAAAGCCCTAATTTGGCCCCCTGTTTGGGCCAAACTGTTTGGCTTTTCATTTCTCTTCTCTGTTTCTTGTTTTCTTTTTGGACCTCTTGGTTCTTCTTTTTCCTTTTTTTTTCCCTTCATTATCTTCCACCCAAGACATCCATTATCCACATATCCCATATTTTAACATTTAACTAGCTTAGTCATTGTAACAAGGAGGAGGTGGCAAGAAAATAAAACATGGTTTTTAAATTATTTTTTTATAAAATTACACAAATGTCGCTAAACTTTACATATTTATAAAAACACCCCAAACTTTGAGAGTCATGGTGATATTATTGAGAAACGTCTCTATAAGAATAGTTTTGCTTCGCACTTCGGATAATTAGTAATCATTTTTCTGTAGACTTTCGGACAAAGAAACGTAATCTTGAGACATATTTTGAGATCAAGATTTTGCATACATTCTTTTAAGAATTGTTTTAGCATTATAATCGTTTTGCATACGTTCTTTTAAGAATTGTTTTAGAGTTACAAAATAAAAATTACTAGACATATTTAAAAGGAAATACCCATGTAGTAATCAATTCTTTTTTTTCAATTCAAGATAAATTCACAAGGAAGTGGTATCTCTAATAAAACAACATTATGAGTAAAGAGGGATAATTATAACCAATAAAAGAAAGAAAATTACACAAAAAAATTTTTTGGGCCCGGGCCCGTCCCTAAATGTTGGGCCTAGGGCCTGGGCTTAGATTGGGCCCAGATATCCCTAGAATCTGGCCTGGCCGGTTTGACAGCCCCTTGGCCCGGCCCCGGCCCGTTTTGCTGGAGGCCCGATGGGCTTGGGCTGGGCTGGGCCGGCCCAATCCCGGCCCATTTGACACCTCTAGCGTTGATTAGAAAACTATTTACAGAAAATATTTTCGGTAGCAAAATTTTCGGAAAACCAATTACCAAAATAAAATCTGTAAGTCATTTTCCAAAACACTCCCGTCATTTCTCTCCCTTCTGCCCGTCGCCTATTCCACAGTGCCTCCGACTCCATCTTTACCTCCAGACGGCTACCGCCTCCCCGTCGCCTATTCCACCGTGCCTCCTCAGTGCAGCGTCTGCCTCCATCGCCTCCTCACCGGGCATCCGCTTCCATCGCCTTCGCCGCTTCTGTCTCTGCCGCCGCCTCTTCAAGGTTTGTTCTCCCTCATTCTGTCATTGACTTTGGATCTTCTTCTTCACTATCTCTTATTTCTTATTCAATCACCGCCTGACTTCTTGTTAGATTTGAGCATACCCTCCAATCTATATTGACGCCTCTTCAATTTGAAGCTTTTGTTCCATAATTGCTCTAATATAAGTTCGAAGATAGACAAGATCTGATCCATTGTTCAAGGTTTTGCTGGAAAATGTTGAGGAAGAGTTTGGGTTTGATCATAGCGGCGGGCTCACGATCCCATGCGAGATTGAGACCTTCAAATACCTCCTAGAAGGTATGGAGAACCATTTAGTTAGAATTTTGTCAAAAATGTGAAGCAGTAACTGAGTGGCTCACCGCTATGATCAAACCCAAACTCTTGTCATTAGTTTCATGTTATCTTCTGTAGGTTTATTGCTATAATATAGCATCTGGAGTTGTAAGACATAATTTTGTCATTAGCATCTTTGCGCTTAACTCGTGTTTCTTTGCAAATCCTACAAGGGACCATAGACAAATGCAACTGGCAAGCATTTAAGCCCTTTTTTTGTTGGTAGAAGCTTGAACAACTTGGTGCATCTCAATATCAGAAATTAGCATCTCTACTCCATTACTTTTGAAAGTAATTACACATAGTAATGCCTTTTCAAGTAGACATGTTCAATCTTGTGCCATTTATGAGCTGTTTGTTCATGCAATTACTGTAATGTCTTGATTGGCAACACATCAACCAAGTGGAACTTGCCTTATCCTTGAACTCAATTCAGATGATAAATGTCAAACAGTGCCTTAAGGGCCATCAATATTGAATTGATATTGAAAGACAGGGGCAAGCTATCCATTGTTGGGTATCCTGATTCATGACATCAATCTCATAATGCTAATTGATATATTTCTAATATTGAATGATGAGAGTTAAGATGCTAACTTGAACACTCAAAACCTTAATAAACGCCAATCTTTTGAAATTCATTCTTTGTCGAAGTTGTCTGGAATATCACATTTCCAGCTGCTTGCCTTTTACTTATCCTTGGTTTAGGGTGCACGGGTGGTGTTGTTTTCTCATTATACAGTCACAAGAAGGTTTTTCTACTGATTATAGTATGTAACTTGGTTACCTCAGCAATCAATCAACCCAGAACTGTTGCTTGTATGCTGTTTCTTGATGGCTGGACTTGATCTCCAACCACTTTTTGCTGAACATGGTTGATTTTGTGACTCAAATTAAGGGACAGACACTCTCCAAGTTGAGTGAAGTTGAAAATTCTTAGGATTACTTGATATCAGCTACATGGTTTTATTCATTTTTTGTAAACTTCAAGCAAATTATCTTGTACCATTCTGGATTAGTTCTTTAGGTCTTGCTTGGATGTTCTTGGTTCATGGCCACATGGAAGAGTTTTGTGACATTCTCCTCTTTCTTTTGAGAAAAAGAGCAACTTTGATGACCTTGCAGACCATGTTCCTTAGAAACTGCCAGTTTATGCAGTCTTGTGCCACTCGTCTCTTTTGCAGCAAAACATGACATGCATTTCGCATTTAAGACCAACTTGTTATTTACTGTCACTGTGCAATCTGTGAAACAACAGCAAGCTTGTTGACCCAATGATAATTTGCTGATGATGTATGTAATGTAAAGTGTATGTAGCCATATACAGCAACTTTGTGCTGAGATGGGATCAGGTAAAGCCCTACCAATCTTCGAGCTTCATTCAAACTTTTGGAGCACCTTTTAACATTTATTTGGTTGTTTGTTTCCACTACTAGCTAGTTTGTTCAACCCTTCATATTCTGTCATGTTTTTGTCTCTTTTTTTTTGTTTTGTTTTTTTCCTGAATTGATGTATTATTGATAGCCAGTTCTGTCTTCCTCCAAAATTTATGAGTTGTTGAGATTTTTTTTTATTTCATAACCATTTATAGCATTCCTTTTTGGATGGATATAGACAGTGCACTAAAAATCTGCTGTTTGTTTTAAAATGGTTATGTAGATCGATAATAAATGCATTCGTGCTGCGATATTGGGTGTAGCTGCCTCTGTCATGTCTGTGCGAGTTGTTGTGCTAGAGAACCGCTGGGAGAATAAGGATTATATACCAAGAGAGCCCCGTGTTAACGATGAAGTTGCGAGAGAGAGGTACATGAACACCATTTTGTATAGAGGTGATCGACGTTGCATAAACCAAATACGTATGAGGCCTTCTGTATTTTTTGGACTATGTGAACTTCTAACTAAGAAAAATTTAGTTCATGCAACTACAAACATGTCAATTAGGGAACAAGTTCTAATTTTTCTATACATACTTGGACACAACGTAAGATTTCAGGTGATGGATGGTCGGTTGCATAGGTCTAATCGAGACAATCCATAGATATTTTAAGATTGTCCTCAAAGCAGTATTGAAGTTGTATAAAGAGCTTATTGTACAACCTGAGGTTTCTACTCCCACAAAAATCAGGAATCTCCGCAGGTTTTTCCAGTATTTTAAGGTTAGTTGTCATGTAATGTTTTTACGAGCAATAACAGGACTGTGTGGGGGCACTGGATGGAACTCATGTTCGTGCTAAGGTCCCTCAAAATATTCAAGGAAGGTTTCATGGTTGAAAGTAGGGAACGACACAAAATGTCTTATGTACCATCAACTTCGATTTGAAATTCACTTATGTACTCTCGGGATGGGAAGGAAGTGCGCATGACTCTCGTATTGTAACTAATGCACTTTTGAGGCCGAGAGATTTAAGCATTCCTGAAGGTATTAGTAGAAGTTGTAATATTTTAGTTGTTTCTAACAAATAGTGTGCTTTAAGTAATATATCTTTTTTCATACTTATCGTGGTGTTCGTTATCATTTGGAAGAGTTTAGTGAGCATCCACCTCAAGATGAAAGAAAGCTTTACAACCTCCGCCACGCTTCTTTGCGAACAACTATTGAAAAAGGTTTTGGAGTGTTGAAGGGGCGTTTCCGTGTGCTATTGGTCATTTAAAAGACAGGTGGATGTAGTACTTGTATGTTGTATCATTCATAACTACATTATGGGTGTGGATCTAAATGACCAAATTACTTGAGATGTAATTCGAACGGCAAAGTGGATGAGAACAAATAAGATGAGAGCCAACTCGACGGGAGGAGAAGGAAGAACATAGAGAATGGGCAATGAAAAGGGACCATATAGCAAGCGAAATGTGGAATGATTATCTTAGTAGAGGAGAAAATGTTTAGGAATATGTTTACGTTTACTTACTATTATTTTAGTAGGGGAGGAAATGTTTAGGAATCATCTTGTGACATTTTTATTGTATTTGTTTTTCCACTAAGAATGTGTATGTAAATTGGATAAAGTCATCGTTTATTGATATTTTTGATGGTTTTATCATGTTTATATTATTTACTTTCTATCTAATCTTTAGCATACGATCGTAGATAGTTTTATCAATTTTCTGTGTGTCGTCCAAACAGCGAAAAATGAAATTCAGGAAAATATTTTCAGGAGATTGTTATTTTTCGAAAAGTATTTTTCATAAAGCGTTTTTCGTGAAGTATTTTCTGTAAAACAAACAGGGCCTAAATAGTCAAATTACTTTGCCAGCCAAACTATATTTAATGTTGAAAACAAAATTGACACTCTGTTTGACGAAATGCTAGCGATTGTATATGTATTACTAAAATGTCCCTAAGCACCATTCAACTTAAATCGATCTTCTTTCTTTTATCACTTAGGAGTTGTGTGAGACGGCTTGGAGGGAGATCTTTTATGTCTTTCGAGATCCACGCTACAATATGAAGTAAAAAGGCAAAAATAAGTGATTTTAGCCCTTATAAAAAGAAAGTTGATTCTTGAACCCTTTTTACACTCATGTCACGTCGAGGTACTACAGAAGAAAAAATTGCAAAATTCGATTCAATTTATCGTAATCGATTAGTTAACATGTTGGTTAACCGTGTCGCCTTCTCCGCCTATGAAATCCTCCAGTCCTACGACTTTCCGGTGGCATCAATGGCTACGATCTCGATGAAACCATCACTGGCTACGCCTATTGTAACGGTGCGTGCAATTTCTCTCTCGAAGGCTCGTACTAGTTCAGATACAACCCGACCACTAGTGGGTCAATATCCAAAGACAGGCTGATCAATATCAGTGACGTGAGCGTTGAAGGTATTGTTCCTTAGGCTCAACCATGTCGAGGTTGTGAGAAACGGCGACGTTCTTGAGTTCTCCGTGGGGATTGCCTCGGAAAATTTTATTTATCATAGATAATTTCGAGGTTTCTCCGCAGTACGGGTGTGGTTTCAATCGCAACAATATCGTCCATGTGACGGAAGTGAGGAGGAATGCTTTTGTTTCTTCGCTGTAGGCGAAATTGAAGTTGGGGTAAGAGCTGCAGTTTAGAATTGCTTCTTGGCACTTGCTTGATTGTTTCCTCAAATGATGATTTCAATTACTGTTGTACTGTATAAGTTTTGGTGAAACGGATTTGAATTATGGGTGCATATTGACATGTTGGTTGGCCTGGTAATCATCCTCTCTGCCATTCTATATATGCAGAAATATACACATTGCATGTGAATTTGTAGATACATATCACTGAGTACATGATGCTGGTTACCTTACATATATCGATACGTGAATCGTTTTACCCCAATGCCAAAACTTAGAGGATTTTCTGTGACAAAGACGTAACACGTAACTTGGAGCAGGCGCTATAGGTTGATCAAATTGGTAAAGTTAATCTTTAACCTTTGAATATTTGTTAACGTGCCGTGAAAGCATATGACCAAAAAACAAGAAAGAGTGAGCCAAGATGGAGTCATAAGATTATTTAGTTTTTGGAGGGTACTCCTGGCGGATGTTCGTTAAAGCTAATACATTATCTTCTTTACCATAATACTGCTATATGCATAGGATCGAGTTTTACATTCGCACAAAAGTGTTTTGATAAAACTGAAATTTAAGTGCTGAAAAAGTTAAGCACTGAATTCGTAATACTGAAAACTTTAATCGATTGAATTTTTACTGAAAAATAAGTTAACATGTTTGGTAACTAAAAGCAGATGTCTGAAAATTGTCTATTTACAAATTTACTTTTTTTAATAAAAAATATGCATTTGTTTATGTACTTTATAACTTTTTTTGGGTGGTTAAAATTGTATTGGTGGTGATGGTGGCAATGAAGATGAAGTAGTGGCAGCGTTAGCAGCGGCAAAAATGTGTCAATGGTGGTGATAATTGTGCGTGAAAACGTAGTGTTGGTCATTGTGATGATAGCAATAGACGACAACATGGCGGTCATAACAGTAATTGTAATGTGGTGGATTTTTATATATTTTGACAGAAATGGACGTAGTAACAACATTGACGGTATGGTGGAGGTGGCGTTGTCCTTGTGATGGTGTCGGTGGTGGTGGTGGTGATAGTGACTAGGTCATGGTAATTGTGGTAGTGGTAGTGGTAGTAAAAAAAATAATGATTGTGGTGGTGGTTGCATTTTGGTGGAGGCAGTATTGCTAACAGATTAATTGAAGCGGCATCTGCATTAAGCAGTGACTGAAGTTCCACGGGGGGTTGATCGAGATAAACAAAATCCCCATCTTGATTAGTACCTGAATTGGCAAGCATATTAGCACATTGATTGCCTTCTCTAAAAACATGTATTATATTTGACTTTGTCGCAATGAGCAAAAAGCGACAGTCATTCAAAATGTTCGCCAAGGGATGAAAATCTGCTTTATTTCCATCAGTGAGGAGTTGTTGGACCATCAACGAATATGTCTCTACCACAACTTCCATGATGTGTTGGTCCTTGAGGACTTGTAAAGCTTTGAGGACACCATGGATTTCTGTTTCAAGGCAATCATCCGTTGGAAGGGACCCAAAGAAGCCTCCTTGCCATTGTCCTTTGTCATCACGTATTAGGCCTCCAAAGCCTCCTCTCTTGCTTCCTTTTGCACAACCATCAGTATTGACACTCCCTGCAGGTGGCATCAACCATTTGATTAGTTTAGTCACTTTATTAGGAGGTTGAGGTAGCTTACTATTGATCACATCTAGGTCATTAGCCAAATCCATGGCTCCTTTCCAAGCTGGCCAGATGTTGAAGGTCTTTCCTTCAATGCTTTCTTTGTTGCGTTCCTTCCAAAGCTGCCAAAGACAGGCCAAAAACATGGATTTCCATTGGATATTCAAAAAAAAAGGTGATTATCCTTCATTTTCATATTATGTTTTACCCAATCCACAATATTCATATCCATATCCTTCACAAAATCAGTGGGATTGAACATTCTAGTCCATATAATCCTAGCTTTATGGTACTTTCTAAGGGTGTGATCAACATTTTCGGTCTCTTGGTGGCACCTACTACAAACAGCAATACGACTAATATTTCTAATAGCTCTCATCTCATTAGTGAGGAGATGCCCATGGTTGATAATCCAAAGAAAAGTTTTGAATTTTTGGGGGATTTTAAACCTCCAGATCCAATTAAAATCAAGATCTGGGGTCACAGGAGCATCATCCAGGGAAAGGGCAAGATTATAGGCACTAGCCGTGGTGAATTTGCCATTTTTCTCCACTCCTCAGAAGGGGAAGTCAGCTTCAGGTTGATTCATAGGGAGATGGGTATCAGTAATAGCTTGGATATCAGAATTAGGAACCTGGCCAATGAGGGCTTGCACATTCCACTGGCCATCAGGGGAGATAAACTCATTCACAGTAGATCAGGGTTGAGGCTATGGCTGGGGTTAAGCGGGGCGGTACTAACCCACCAATCTTTCCAAAAGGTATGGTCTTGCCATTTTGGACACGCCATTTAATGCCCAGCTTCATGAGAGGTTTCGTGGCCCTAATACTTCTCCATATGTTAGATCCCCCAATTTTTTAGACCAATTTCTAGGATTACAAGAATCAGAGCACTTGGCCTTCAAAACCTTGACCCAAAGAAGATCATCCTTAGTGATAAGTTTCCAGCTAATCTTGGAAGTAAGAGCCAAATTATTATGGTGGGCTTTCCTGATATTAATCCCCCCTTACTCTTAGGCTGACAAACACTATTCCAGTTATTATGGTGGACTTTCCTGATATTAATTCCCCCTTACTCTTGGGCTGACAAACACTATTCCAGTTAACAAGGTGAATCTTTTTAGAAGCGGCAATGTCACCCCAAAGAAAGTTCCTATTAATTTTATCAATCTCATTGGTGACCTTTTTAGGGAGAATTTGGGTTTGCATAATGTGATTAGCCATGGTGGAAGTCACAGACTGGATGAGAGTAGCTCTTCCAGCCAGGGAAAGGAATTTAGTCTTCCAACCCACAAGTTTATTCTGCATCCTCTTAAGAATATCATCATACAGCTTTTTGGACACTCTCTTGTGCACCATGGGGATACCCAAGTAAGTCCCCATGTTGGAAGTCAGGGGGATCCCACATCTCATACTAAGCTCCTTAGCTCTAAGGGTAGGGACATTGGGGGAGACATAAAGTTTAGTCTTGTTCAAATTCACCTTTTGACCAGACATGTAACAAAAATCATTCAAAATATGCATGAGGTGTCACAGTTGGAATCACTATCAGAACAAAAAAGAATCAGATCATCCGCATAAAACAAATGAGAGATAAAAGGCCTAGATTTAGACGCACACAACCAAGACACTTTTTATCCTTATTAATATGGTGAATCTTGTGAGACAGTTTCTCAATACACATAGCAAAAATATAGGGTGATAAAGGGTCCCCCTGTCTAGGGCCCCTACCAAGGTTAATGTGGGGAAGAGGATTATCATTCCAAAGCACAGACATGGAAGTCCCTGTAACACAACTCATAATGATTTTGATCCAGTTTTGGGGGAAATTAAAATATATCAGAGTGTGCTCAATAAAAGTCCAACTCATTCTATCTTAAGCTTTCTCAAGGTATATTTTAAAAATCAACCCCCGTTTTTTACCTTTAGCATGCTTAAAGGTATGTATGATCTCTTGAGTGACGATAGTATTATCAATGGTAGATCTACCGGGAATGAAACTACTTTGAGCAGGGCTAATAAGCTTAGGCAGAAGGGGTCTAAGTCTAGACACCAATATTGGAACCAAAAGATCTGTTCCTGAAGGAGAGTGTTCTGATAATCATTTCTAATGTTCTTCTCCAGGAGCTGAAGGTTATGGGAAGAGTGGATGGAGAGGGCTTTCTGAATGCCAAGCAGTCTCAACCATAAACGATTTTTACGATGAAAAATATTGCCAAAACATTTCATATTCCACTCCTGGACAGAGTTTCTAAACTGAGAAATGGTCTCACTAAGGTTATGGTTATTCTGATTACAGGCTGTTTGGACAACAGGAAGAAAGCCTTCATGAGTCGCTCAAGCAGTCTCAAATCTAAAAGGTCTATTTTTAGCAGAATGGAAGAGACTACCATAACAGCAAACAAAAATAGGGCAATGATCAGATGAAGTTCTAGGAAAGTTGTACACCTAATTTTGAGAGAATTTGATGCACCACTCCGAGTTGGCCATTGCACGATCTAATCTTTTGCGCGTGTTTGCCAGGCCTTTCCTCCCATCTGTCCAGGTAAGCTTCGGCCCACAACATCCGAAATCAATCAGTTTGCACTGGTTAATATTATCACGAAAGCTTCTAATGCGAGCATATTCCAGCAGTTCTTGATTTCCTCTCCGTTCACTGGTATCACAGATATCATTGAAGTCCCCCCCCACCCCCCAAGCATCCACAGAATAGTATTATTCACAGCTAGACTCTTCAGGTTCTCCCACAGAGCTTTACGTTTGGCTGGATTGGGTCTAGCATAAATAGCCGAAAGAATCTAGTCATCAGATCCCCAATTAGACACGAGTCCGTGAATAACCTGGGGATGTGCTTGAAGAATAGATATACAGTTCCGATTAGAGTTCCAAAGTAGCCAAATGCCTCCCGATCTCCCCTCTGGATCCATAATATGTGACTCATTAAATTGCAGATCAGTGAAAAAATTTCCCAGTTGCTCATACTTCATGATCGGTTCCAAGATGGCCACCACAGATGGTTTGAATCTCCTCACCATTTCGAGAAAATCTCTTTTAAACTTGTTGTTGCCCGCGCCGTTACAATTCTAGAACAAACAATCCATATAATAAACAAGATATTAAGGAGACAGAGGTCAGGCTTAGGAATCGCTAGCCTGTGACTTGCCTTCATCTTTTGTTGGCCTATCAATAGCATTTTTCGGCTCAACTGGTTTACGTCTCTGGTTTTTAGTTACCATTGTCTTGGGACCATCGTTGGGGTTATTGCCCTAGGAATCGATGGTATTGGAGCTCTCAGAACGTCCTCTTCTTGACTCAGGAGATATTGACCGGTGACGTTGCAATGGGGATCGTTGGCGAGCTTGATCAGTTGGATGGTAGGCGATATCGTGTGGTTCATGTGGTAGGTTACCTTACAAGGTGTTGGAATTCGTCACCATAATAACAGGCTGATCCGTCGTAATGGTGGGGAAGGAATACCCAACAGGAAGGATATTATTCACGGTTAAGGAAGACGGAGGGGGGAGATTAGGAGATTGTGCGGTGATGTTGATACAGGATCAGGTTTTTGTGGTGAATCTTCCTCCGTCAATTCCAAAACATTATCAGACGGCCAGAATTTGCCACTGATTGGAGTTCCAGGTGGTTCTGTTTGGGCTTCCAGGCTTCTATGTTTACTTGTTCCAGGCTTTACTTTGGCGAGATGCAGGGCTGGTTCTTTTGGGTCAATACTAGTTCGGTGCCTTTCTCTTTTGTTGACGAGGTCATTGCTAGTACCAGACTCCTTCTGTAGAGCATGAAATCTGTTTGTGTTTTGGGCCACACTAGTAATTTTTTGTCTGCCTTCGCTCCCCCACGGGGTGGTGACGTCATCTAGCCATGTCTCAGCCTGAATTTTCTTGCCCCTGTCTGCTGTCACCGGCGCCGGCGATTTCTTATCTAGGCATATATCCCGCCGATGTCCAGCGCATCCGCATTCAAAGCATATGTTACTCAGATATTCATACTCCACTTTGTACTCCTTTCCACAAATTATAAACGATGGGATGAAAGATTAACCCAGGTCCATCTCCACACATATCCGGGCATACCGGCCACGGACGGAAGTTGCTGTATTGAGGTCAATCTTCATCGGTTTGCCAAGCTTTTGTGAAATTTTTAGCAGGTATTTCTCGTTATAATACTCAATCGGCAGCTCTGGAAGTCGGAGCCAGATTGCAGTCTTGGTAGCTTAGGCTTCTGAAGGTTTAAAGTTAGGTTCCCACTTCCTCACCGTGAGATAATGATTCATGATAATCCGGGGACCTCCACTTGCTACCTAGTTGTAATCTTGTGTGTAATCAAATTTTAGAAGGAAGTATCCTCCATCCACATCTATGATTTCAAAATCCTCTTGAAGATTCCAAATTGCTTTGAATCTTGTTGATATTACGCGTAATCCAATCGCTTTACCCAATAGTTTGATGATTAGGGTGCTCTCCCATTTCTTCCCTATCTTTCGAATAAGGTTTAAGGATAAAGAGATGTTGGGTTTAAGTGGGTTTGTACCCATCTCTTCAGACTGGATTTCAGGAAGCATGGGTTCTTCATCACCTTCTTCATCCGAGGTAGAATCCTCCATGAATCTCTCGAAATAAACCTCCTTGCCTTGAGATGTGGACAAAACATCTCTATAAGACTTGGGTTTATGGGTTTCTAAGGTCATCTGATCGATAAGGGATTGCAAGGAATCGGTCATGGAGGTATCAATTTGTTGGAGATGGGAGGAGTTGCTTTCTTTCCGAACAGGGTCATCAGCTACGCCGGGCTCTGGTTCCATTTGCAGTTTCTTTGTTATCTGTTGTTTGTTGTTAAATTTATACCGACCATTATTTCATATATGAGTACAGATGAAACTAAAACAAAATACTTTTTCTTGGTGGGCATTTGCTTATTATAGAGATGGTTCGATTGGGTTTTTTTTTTTTTATTGCACTTATTATTACGAGAAAGACACTTGCTTTGGGATCGGGATAGAAAGAGATTTTTTGAAATAAACTACAATTGCTGAAGGTGAAGTTTGGAAATGGGACTTGTTTTTTTAATAAACATGCTATAGCTTATTCCCATTTATTTTTTCTTTTTGTAAAGACGGAGAAAGTAATTTCATTTGCTATCATATTCAATACAACAACGAAAAATTTAATTATCACTATATTTATGTTCCCTTTTCGACTTCTTCTTGTAAGTGCCACATAACCCCAAGGGATTGTGAATTTTTTTTTCTGCTAATTGGAACCCTGGCAAATGCGCCTTAGATGCATCAAGACTTTTTGTGCAACGAATGTATTATATATTCTTACTTCAAGTAGAATTAAACTTGTAAGATGGAGCTGTTTGATCTTTTATATAAAATATATCATAATTACTCTATTCGGAACCAACTGAGCAGCAATTTTCATTGGTATCGACGCGAGAGTCCAACTCCATTGCATTGGATATTAGGGGGTGAGGTGAATCAATGCAAAAAGTGCATATAGAGGGGGAAGGAGTCCAACTCCACGTAATTATGGTTTCCTATATTAGCCTTCTTAGAGGACCCAATCTTGGTTGAAATAAATACCGCGACTGTGATATTTTTTAATAAAATCATCACGCAATAAATCAACAAAGTCTAAAGTGATCCAGCGACAGATCAAGGAGAAAGAAGTGTTGCTAAATTTATATGGTCCATTATTTTATACTCCTATATATGGTCCATTATTTTCCTACTTCTTGTCAGTGCTGGATAACCTCAAGGGATTGGTGATTTTTTTTCCTACTAATTGGAGCCCAATCTGACAAATGCGCCTTAGATGCATCAAGACTTTCTGTGCAATGAGTGTATCATATATTCATATTTCAAGTAAAACTTGTAATATGGAGCTGCTAGATCTTTTACATAAAAATATGTTATTACTGCTATATTCCCAATGAAGTGAGCGGCAATTTTCATTCGGATCAACACAAGAGTCCAACTCCATTGCATTGCCAGAATCCATGCATTGCCCAGAGTCTAGACTCCCAACTCCATTGTATTGCCGGAATCCATTGCAATGTCCAAAATCCAACTCCATTGCATTGCCAGAATCCGTGTTGCATACTAGAAAGTGGTTGCCCGGATTGCTATCATTTCTGGATATTTTCATCATCTCATCAATTATTCGGGTTTTTGGTCTAGCTTCCATTCTTCTTATCTGATTTCTCACTTGATCAATGGTTTTCGTTGCACGTTTTCACTCAAATCCATATCACCGTCGTAATCTGTATTTCTTTGTATATATACCCCCCAGTTCAACATCTAAATCATCACCATCCCTATCCAAAAACCCATAAACCAGAATTGAGAATATGGGTTTGGCTTGCCAGCCTCGAACCATGTCATGTTGGACAAATCTTTTCTGCCTCTCTGTCCTTCATCTACTTTCCGGCGGCGGTGCCCAGCCGTCCCCCCGTCCGCCTATGATGCTTTGAAGCAGTACAACTTTCCCGCTGGAATCCTTCCACGGGGCGTGACAGGCTACGATTTGGACCGTACCACCAGACAATTCACCGCTCACCTGAACGGCAAGTGCGGCTACAAATTAGGGGGGTACAAACTCAGATACGAGCCAACAATAACGGGTTTTATATCCCAGGGCAAGCTGGAGGAACTGCACGGCGTCGCCGTTAAAGTGCTGTTCTTTTGGGTGAACGTGGAGAAGGTACAACGGAACGGAAACGACCTCGAATTCACCACCCGGATTAAGTCGGCAACGTTTCCTGTTAGTGATTTTGGAGCGAGCCCGCAATGTGGATGTGGTTTTCAATGCGGCAATGCAGATAATATTGGACAAGGAATGACGGCGAAGCTGAAGAGTATTGCTTCTTGACTTCGACTTCAGCACTTCCTTTTAAAGAAAAAATGAGATTAGGCCCCAAAGCTAAGGTAGGGAATAATGTTATAAATAGACATGACAAACAGGTAAACCCGTCGGATACGGGTAAAATTCGGCCGGATACGGATAAAATCGGTTCGAATAATTTTTATCCGTTTTTTTCTGGGTAGGTTTTTCCAGGGCTCGTACCCTACCCTAGCAGGTCGGGTAATACCCGCGGGTAATTTATTTAATTTTTTTTATTAACATATATTTACTGGGCTATTTTTATAGAATATTTTTTTCTTCTTTTTTATTACTACAACCACCAATTTCTAAGATTATCACTTGGTTCCATGACAGACCATTTCAATTCTAAAACCATCTCAATTTTGAAAACCACCATCTCAATTCTCAAACCGAATGATCTCATATCACCTACCAAAAAAATTCTAGGTCATCAAGAGTGAAATCCTAAATACGTACAAAAAAAATAACACAAATAATACAGACAAATCTGGAAAAGTAATACAAGCTGATCTTGGAAAAAAAAAACATCTCGTAAACAAAAATAACGCAAGGCAAAACTAGAGACCACGATCAGAGAAGCAGATCCAAAAAAATAATTCTCAATCAGAGACCACGATCGGACCTCGATCTGCGCCATGACTTCAACTCTTCAAGAATTTCTCTTTCCTGATCTACGGTGGCGACAAAGCTATGACATGAAGCGATGGCAGATCTGGCGGGGGAGCGTGACGGTGAAGCCATGGCAGATCTGGTGGTGGAGTAACTGTCGTCGAGTTGATGTGGGTTAGCCATAGATCCAACGTCGTGAGATAGAGCGTGTCGAGAGAGAGAGAAAGAGAGGGGGGACGGGAGAAACGGCGCAGAGGATATAAGGGAGAAAAGAAACAACAAAACCCTAGAAGACTATTTATATAGAAAAAATCGGGTAGCCCTGGTAATCTGTATCCGACCCGGGTTTACCCGAAATTTACTGATTGGTCCGGGTTCGGGTCTGTTTTCAGCGGGTACTCAAAATATGTACCCGTACCCGGGTTTTTTTAGCCGGATACGGTTCTACCCGCGAGTCCGGCTACATTTTTGCCAGGTCTAGTTATAAACATCTACTTTGAATAGTCATTTTAAACGAGGCATTATAATGTAGCGGAATTGTGAATCGAGTTATCATATTTACCTAAAAGATGTTATAGCAAACACCTTTTTTTTTTCTAAAAGCTTTTTTTTTGGTGTTAAATAGTAGATACGTGCTTTTGAAAAACATATCAAATTTCTTTCTCCCGTATTTGTAAAGTATGCGGTGATTAATTTCATCATTCTGCCCACATAAACTGAGTTTCGTGCCCTCGAAAGGTAAGTGTCAACTATCAGCTTACGATTAAGCATGCGCGTATACATAATAGACCTCAGTCAGTCATGTCAATTCGGTGAACCAATTTCTGAACGACAAATGGTTTTCAATTAGTCCAATTATTAATAAGAGTTTACAACTGATAATTAAGGTAGTGTTTGGTAACACTTTCAGTTTTGGTTTTTTGTTTTCAAAAAATCAAAAATAACTTTAATTTATTTATTTTTTACAAAATAAGTGGGTGTTTGATTACCCAATTTTTATTTTGAATTTTTTTTCTTTTGGCTGTTTGATTACCTAATTTTTATTTTCAATTTTTTGTGGTGGTTTGCGGTGGTGGTGGTCGGTTGCCGGCGGTGGCAGGCGATGGCTGGTGACTACCGGCCGCCGGCAGTCGCCAGTGGCGGTAGGCGAAGGCTGCCGGCGATGGGAGGGTGGTAGTGGTGGTGGTGGTCTCAAGATAAAAATCAAAACTCATTTTTGGAGTTTTCAAAAACAGCCCTGATTTTAAAATTAGTTTTTTAAACTGAAAAAAAAACAAAACAAAAACTGTGCGCCAAACGCGTTTGTTTTTTCCAATTTACAAAATTAAAAATATAAACTTTGTCAAACGGAGCCTAAGTGCTTATATTGTTGTGACTACAACTCCATCTCCTATTCTCGTAATGCTTGGGGCCATGGTACAACTTGCCTCGTGCTTACCTAGTTAATTATGATTAACTTTTGGGATAGAAAATTTTGGTTGCAACCCATCAGAGATGTTTTTCTTCTGAGTATAGCCATACCACTTTTATCAATTTTTTTAGTTAATAGGAAAAATAGAAAGAACCGGTTACAGGAGTAGGTGATCCTCAGTGCGGAATATATCTTGCATCATCTGACTTAACCACTTTTCAGAATTCTAGTCAAAAATTGACAAAGGATTTGAATTCATCCCGACTAGTTGATCCAAACTAACTAACATAAAAACGTTTTTGGTCTAGATCTCATTCTTGCGTGTTATGTGGCTTTTCACTTCATCGGGTGTTATCTTTTCACTTCCTCGACTTTAGAAAATACGATACTTCAAATATACTTATGCACATACGGTTTTGAGCTAACTCGTACAAATCAAGCATTGAATGACTGGATATGCGATTGAAGCCTTCTAAGAAAAATAGTAAGATATATGTTGTCTAATGCAAAAGAATGTATGTCTTACGATAGGGCTTATCGCTTCCCCAGTAAAGGGAGGAACGCATACTAATTGATGTTCACAACCTATTTTAGTCGCACCCAAGGGTCCACCAAGGGTCCTGTTTTGCGTGACACGTCACATATTCAAAGGTCTATTTTCCAACACTTCCAAGCCTGTCAAAGCAACCGTGCTCAAGTCACGTGAATTTCTCGTGAAACAACCTTGGTGTGCCATCTCCTTTAGGGAGGTCGGCCACCTACCTTGTCGACTGCGACCGTTGCTCGCGGCTGAGCGTCCCTGCCACTGCGACTACCATTGCTCGCAGCATGCCGCCATCATCGCGATGACCGTCACTCACAGTCGCGAGCCTTCGCAGCGACGACCGTCGCCCGCAGTCACAATCGAGTAACGTAGCTCAAGGCCTCGCGCCTTCACCGTGACGACTGTCACTCGCGGTAGGGCTCCGTCTCTACGACACCCGCAGTAGCCCATGCGCCGACTCCACGGCGCCCGTCGCCCACGCCCGTGCGCCATCACCTCACTCTACCGCGCCCATGCACCACGCCGCTGATACACCTGTGCCCCCCAGGCTCTCTGTCACAATGTCGTGCCCCTGGGCACCACACTCATTCACCACACGCAACGATCGTCGCTTGCGGCCGTGAGTCCCCACCACTGCTACGACCATTGCTAGCTACCAGGCTTCGTCGCGGCAACGATTGTCGCTCATGACCGCGCGCCGTCACGGTGACAACCGTCACCCACGCACCGTCTTCCCGATGCCCATTGCTCGTCGTCGCCCACCGTCAAGACCGCGTACCGTCCCTGCAAAGACCATCGCTAGCGGTAAGGCACTGTGTCTGCGATGCCTGCTGTTGTGGGCGCGCCGTCACCTCACTCATTCTGCCGAGCCCAAACGCAGTGCCGCTGATACAGCCGTGCCCTCAGGCCACAATGTCATGCCCTCGGGCACCACACTCATTCACCACACCATACGCCCCCGCCATGGATGTGAAACATGCTTCGACCCACTCTCCAGTGTGCAGCATCCCACGGGGATATGCGACTCCTCTGGGACACTATCTCTGACATGGAGCTTTTCAACTCCCCTTTCGTCAGGTAGACAGCTCCTTCGGGATGCTACCTCGGCTTACGGAATAGGTGGCTCCTCCGGGACACTTTTACCACCAAGGGGCCTGCGTGACTGGCCTACGTGCTCCGGTACTGGGGGCTTGCGTCGACACCCCTGGGGACTATGACGCTCGGGTCACTCCGAGACGGGAGCAAGTCTTCGGAGGGCATCGCGCCTAGTCCGCCTTGCAGTTGGGCGTCGGGTCTTCCCTACCGTTGCCAGGCCTGTTGGACTCTACAAGGGCCTTGGATTAGTGGCTAGATCAAGGGGATTCTCTGGCCATACCGACGCTGTGGGAGCCAGTCTTTCCAGATAAACAGAGCGACGTTGTGCGAGGCAGGCGGGATGAATATGTGATTCGACAGTCCGTGGAGCACTAGCAGCTGTGGATCCCTCGGTGACGTGTCACTCCCGGGGAGCGCCACGTGTCGCATGATGACATCATCATCTCAACCTCTGTAAATAGGGGTCTTGAGAATTCATTTGAATTCTCTCATTTGACAATTTCACTTTCTCTATCTAAAACCCGTTCTCTCTGCATTCTAGAGAGATACATACATCGGACTGTAATTGTCGTCGTATATTCACCGTGTGTCGTTACCTTGGCAGCACTGCCACCCTCAGGTTTTGTCTGGAAAGCCTTTAGTCTATACTCTTGCTCCACCCTTACTGTGTCCCATATCAACACACTTAGTATCTGACTCGGGCTGCATTACTCGTGGCACCTCCACATCGACAGCAAATCCATTTTCCTTGACATCAACTGTTAATGAGAAATTTTTCAAATTATATTTTTGTAGATTCATGGTTGACAAGACAATAATAGTTCTCTGTCGGGATTGCTTCTGCTAATTTCCCGGTGGACAACTTCGACAAGAGTCCCCAGTGTGGCCGTGGCTTTGACTGTGACAGTTCGGTTTCGACTGGCGAGGAGACGGAAGGTGTACGGTTGAATGTGAACCGGTTTGTGTTTTCCACTTAGAAATGCTCTTAGATATGTGCATGTGGCCTCTGTTGTACGTACGAGGGGTCTATCTGCATGAGATTTAGTTATATAGCTGCGAATGTTTAAAAACGTGGTAATAAATCGCCTTGTTTTGTAGTACATTATTGATGACTCTATTATTCATCTCGATGGCTGGAGTGTAGTACGGAGTAATTAATAAATGGCGACTTTAAGATCCCTTTTCATAGTATTTGGTTTCTCTGTTTAACTTGATACCCAAAAACAAAAATTAAAGAATAATTCTTAGCTTTATTTGTGGATAGAAAATTCGGTTAAAAGTAGAAATATAATTTAAGTTCTCACAACCATAGTAACAAGGATACAAACATAAGTATCATAGATGTCAAAAAAGACAAAGACGAACAACATTTCCGTTCGATGAAAGTTGATACTACTAACACAAAGTGAAAAAGCTGTCATGTTAAAAAAAACACCGACAAAATTATAGCGTAATCAGCAAATGAAATGATCAAGATTGAATCAAGCCGCTTTTCTAATGCACCAAATTAGCCAATTTTACCAGACAAATATGTCACAGTGTCTTCGTTTTGCTTTCATTTCTTTTTCAGTTCATATCAGCTATGGGCGGCCAACGTAGTGGAGACTTGGAATATCCACCAACAGATTAGGTCGCAAGTAAAAAATGTATAAATAACAAAATTAGTAGATAGGTCCTCAATTTTCTGGAATTTCTAGTAGTATATCATGGCATAGATACGGTTGGTGGGCATTGGTCATATGAAGTCTGTAATTGTGTGAGACCAATCTGATTGGTAGGATCTCAATCAGAGGACTTCAATATTTTGTTTTCACATTCATAACTTAATATTTAACTTTACCTTATATATAACATAGTAAAAATTCTGGAGAACGTAATACGCGATTCCAGAGTGACATTTGGTTCCCTCAGATAGTGCGCGGCTTAAAAGAGTACAGCAGTGTTACTTTTGATTTGGACTACACAAAAGGTTTCCATGGACCGGATTATTGCTGGTGTATTTTGAAAAATGGTTTTAGGTCAGTAGGTAGAGTCTCAAGAATTGAATAGTCAAATTAATTTGCCAGCAAAAGTTTTACCATTGCAGACAAAATGCTGACGATTGTATATGTAGGGTCACTAAAATGTCCCTAAGCTCTGTACGATTTCAATCGGTCTCTTGTTAAATTTGACGGCTTTCCGTTGTTTAGCTGGCTGTCTTTCGCCGGCTACCAAACGCCGATCACCGGCGACATGTTATGCTCAAAATCTTCGTAAATTTACGTGATAAAACCCGACTGCGTTAGACAAATGATTCACGATAGTCAACCCATGACTGGAATAATCATTTTCACGCTGTCCCTCCTCTATCTCTCACCTTTCATAGCCTCGATCGCCGTCGCAGACGGCGGCGACAGCTTCTCCGCCTATGAAATCCTCCAGTCTTACGACTTTCCGGTAGGCATCCTCCCGAAGGGCGCCAAGGGCTACGATCTCGACGATACCACCGGCAAGTTCCGCGCCTATTTTAACGGTGCGTGCAGTTTCTCTCTCGAAGGCTCGTACCAGCTCAGATACAAATCGACCATTAGTGGGTCGATATCCAAAGACAGGCTGACCAACCTGAGTGGCGTGAGCGTGAAGGTACTATTCCTTTGGCTCAACATTGTCGAGGTCGTGAGAAACGGCGACGTTCTTGAGTTCTCCGTGGGGATTGCCTTGGCAAAATTTACGATCGATAATTTCGATGTTTCTCCGCAGTGTGGGTGTGGGTTCAATTGCAATAATATTGGCCAAGTGACGAAACTCAGGAGGAGTGCTTTTGTTTCTTCACTGTAGGCGGAATTCGAGTTGGGGTAAGAGCTGCTGCTTAGAATTGCTTGTTGGGGTTACTTTAAATTGTGCAAATTTGCATTTGCTTGATTGTTTCCTACATGGTGATTTGAATATGTGTTGTATATGTTTTCCGAAACGGATTTGAATAATTGGTGCATATTTACATGTTGCCATGTTGGCTGGCCTGTTATTCATCCTCTCTGCCAATCTGCATACATATGCACAAATATACCATTGCGTGTCAATTTGTGGATACATGTCATGCTGGTTAACTTAAATATATTGCACAGATATGTTAATCATTTGAGGCAGTGGTCATAAGGCTGTACGACGAGATGAGGTAAACACATGCAAAGGGTATAGGAGATATGCTCTGTGCCTCTCTACCCTGTGTGAATTGTTAACTAGGATGGCTTACATATGATTGATTAATACCGTGATAGGAGTAAATTTGTCTTGAATTGATTATTTTTCGGTGTATGTGATTGACAAGTTTCGGGTCTTCTGGTCTTAACGTTGAATGGAATTTGGTTTAGGTGAGGTACGAGTGCAGACTTGTTACTGTGATGGTTTTTGTTTTGAGGAGGCATTAGCTTTTCTAGATAACATGGTGGAGGCAGGGATAAGTCTTAAATATTGTGAATGGTGGCTTTGGCATGTTTTTGGTTTGTCTGTCGAGGGAAAAAGAACTTATAGTCTTTTTGATAGACCGGTTAACGGTTAACTCCTATTAATACAGATGCATCTAGGAAATCAAGGTGCGGGTTTGTTTACAGAAGTAATAGAATTTAAAGAAACTTGAATGATTACATTAACTATGATGGCGAGGTGAGTGGTAAATGTTTTAGAGGATAGCAGGAGGTGACCTATAGGTGGACTCTGTTGTGTTATTTTAGGCTCTCTATCTAACAATTTTTTACTTTTCAGAAGAAAATTTTTTCATGTAATGGTTCTTTGTCATCTACCAGTATGTATATGATTTACCGTACTAGTACTGGGGACAGAATTCCTTTAGAATTAGGGTTCAGAGTTGTGAGTTCCAGCAGATGTAGAACATTTTTCATGTCTCTACATTTGTCATGTCAACTGGATCATTTTCTTTGGACGACATGAAAAATGTAGATACAATTGACATGTATCTACATTGTTCATGTCAATTGGATCTTTCTCTTGGGACGACATTGGTTTTTATTTCCAGCTCCCGTTTTGAGGATAGCATCTAATGTGAGAACCTTCTTCTATTTTTCTGTTATCAGCTGCCTTGTGAAAGATTGTTCTGTCAGTGTTATATCGTGATTTTTACATGCGTGGTAGACCCCATATTTGCCGCCTTTGTACCGGTAAAGGGATTTTGTCTTATTGTAGTTATGAACTTTATAGGGTACATAAGCTTATCCTTTGTTGTTCGGTTTAGTCGAAGTGCAGTACAGTAAAGAGGTGTATTTCACCTATGACATGAACCATTGTCGCCTTTAAATTGCTCTTGTTATTTATATAAGTATGATGTAAAACGGATGAGTGCATGTATCAAATGATAACTAGGTAGAATGCAGAAGGAGACCAATTGGAGAAGTAGGAAGTTGTGATTTAAGCAGCATCAAGTCTTTTCAGCTTACATGGGATTTTAGTCTCTAAATTTTGACATAATAAAAGTGTAAATATGTGTATTACTAAACAGATGTATTCAATACAGTAGCGTCTCTGTTGTTGAAACATGTCTATGGTAGTTCTTAGTTAAATTTTGGCTTCAAGCAAAACTTGACACAATTGGGTGGGATCTGCAAGGCATATGCAAGATGTAGTAATCTGACCTTGAGAATTAAGGCTGAACTGAAAGATGATTAATGACCTGAAAATCTTACTTTTGGAGCAGAGCATGACTTGTTTAAGGATTTGTTGGTTGATGATTTGGGATTGTATCAAGGTCAGATGTAAAATTCAATGTAAACAATGTGGATGTATATAATGTTTTTCCTTCATAGTGGCGAGCTAAAAGGAGATTCAAAAGGAAATTATGAAACATTCAGGCTTATAGGACCTTTGACAGTGCTGAAGAGAGCTATCCTTATCATGGTTTGAGGGTGCTTTCTTAGAACTCAGAAGGCATTCTTTTGTTTGGAGAACTCTTGCTTTTGAATAAAATGACACGCTGCCTCATTTGATGGTGGATATAACGCAATCTGTCAAGGTAATAGACGAAATCCCGGAGTTACGAGACTTCAGAATGTTGATGAAGTCTTCCATTTGGAGACAGCTTTGCTCGTTTCAGTGGGAACGTATGTTCAGGTTTGTTATTGGCTCAAAGGCACATTGTGCCATGCAAATAAAAGAAGAGAGGAGGTTTGACAGTATATGCATAGCTGACTTTTTAGAATCTTGTGCCTTGCATTTTATGGCCAGAAATGTTATTTGCGTGGATATCGGTTGACTCCACCAGGGTGGTATCTGTTTGATTGCAGTTGCTGCAATTTGAGCCAGGACTCCTTACGCTCCTGTTTTTTGGTTGAAAAGATCTGGTGACTTGTACTCACTTTTGGTTGCTAGGTCAGGAATCAAAATCTCGGAAGTGAATTGAACTCTTTTTTTATTATTTGCCAGGATTTAGGCATTTTACATACAATCAAAGGCAGATTTTGGTTTGTAGCTGCTGTAATATGGAGTCCAATTGCATGCTCGTGGTTAATGGTTTTGAGGAAATTTGGCAGAGATGAGGAAGTTAAGCTTGTAAAAGGATTTTTAGGTTGACACAGGAGGTCTTTTCTCATGTCTCTCTTTTCAACTGGTTACCTTGATTTACTTTGAGAATTGATATATGAGCTCCACTTTACTCTTCAATTGTTACTACAAACGCCATGAAGCATGAGGAATAACAAGCCATACTGCTGGTTTGTTTCTGGTGCAGACTGCATGAGAATGCACTCCCATCACGAATTTGGGATGATCTGACTCTGTTTCCTGTGTATGCCCCATAATGAGAGGAAATCTGTTAGTTTATGCGAGGCTATATATATGCATAGTTGGAGGTTGTCATGATGATAAAGTTTGGTTTGAGCTACTTCATGATGGAATCAGAGGCAATAAATATTTGACATTGGTCACATTAGGCTCTGATGTTCAAGTTTCCCAATCTTTTATCTTGTTCTTAAAATTCCCGGCCTGTCTATGCTTTGTGTAGTTTTGGCACAAGATGATACTTACTTCCTTGCCATAAACAACGGCTGGCTCTCTACCTTGATGTCGGGATCCTTCACATTATGTTTGCCTGCCGGCTCTAGTCGGCAACTTTAGGTCCCTATCAATCCTTCACTCCTCTGTCTAGAGTCCGGAGCAATCTTGGGAGATTTCATTTTCTTGACTATGCATGTTTAGTGTTGTGGATAAAAATTGACCGAGGCAAGACGAGCACCTCAAACAGACCTGCAAAGCTTAACACGAGAATACCGTGACTTCTTGCCGAGATGAAACCTTGGCGAGAATTCTTGAACTTATATGATCTAAGATTGTGAATAAAAAGAGCAAGCATGTAGGGTGTAAAATGAAGTTTTCTTCTTCTAGTGGATTACTGGATTGTAGTTCTATTGAGAGGAGAATTCTATAATCTTATGATAGATATAGAATATATGAAAAGACATGTATGCCGTTAATCGATGTTTGTCACTCAATGGTGGTATTTTTTATTTTCCTACCATTTAGCATTTTACATGCAACTTAGTTTCTCTTGGGGTATGTATGTAAGGGGGAACGGTATTCTTTTGGTAATCTTTTCTTCTATGAGAGAGAGAGAGAGAGAGAGAGAGAGAGAGAGAAGAAGTATTTTCCAATTTAAGTCCCAATGGCCACTGGCAAGTTGGTAGCGTCAACGCAGCGCCCACCACGGGTCCAGGAAAAGACATCCGCCCTACTCATGCACAACTCCAATGAATCTCCTTCTCTACATTCATACACTAATAATCTAGTCTGTCTCTGTCTCAGGTTGTGCGTGTCAACTGTTACAATGATAACTACATCTTGATATAAAAAAATGTGACTACGTACGTTCTACGCATTTGGATACTAACTAGCCGGTATTAGGGATGAGCACGATTCGATTTGCTTCGGTTTAAGAGTCAAACCGTAAATCAAACAGTTATCTCTTAGTTTGAAAAATTATAAACCGAATCAAACCAAATACTATCGGTTTACACGGTTCGATTTGGTCATTTTAAATGATTCGGTTTGGTAGGTTTGGATCGGTTTATGTCCACTTAAAAACGTTGTTCATTTGCAAACTATAATTGCAACTAATAGTGATTAAAAATTGAAGTTATATATTTTATAAATTACATATAATCTTGTTACATTTGATATATAAGTACTCCTTGATGTATGAGAAAGGATGAATAAATATAGAACATTTATTGGTCACGAATTTTTTGTGTTATAAGTGTTCCCATTATTTTCTTTTCTTATAACTTTCAAGATTTGTATATATAAATTTGTTTACTACCGTATATGTGAAATTGTCAATTATTGTTATTAAATGTATATAACATATTATAAGTCGGTTCGATTTGGTTTGGAATTGGTTTAGAAAATACAAATCGTGCACCAAACCGAATCAAGATCGGTTTGAGAAATGTGAAACCAAACCATTAAGATCTTTGGATGGTTTGAATTGGATTGGCACGGTTTAAACGGTTCGGATCGATTTGAACCATTTGATATTCACTCTTAGCTGGTACAGTCTCAACAACGGCAAGTTTGATGATTGATATGTGTTTTGAGGATATTAATCAGGGCCGCTAAGTCCGCTAATCATAGTCCACGCATACAGTAAAGTGATGGAGGGGTGGGTGGGGAGTTGGCCTTCTTTCATGTTTCTATAATGCGTGGAATCTTATTACATATAACTCTCTGCACCAAACTTGTCTAGGTCAAGGTGCAACAGAATAAAACAAGGACAGGGCTCAATTAGTAACACTTTTACTTTCATTCTGATTCTGATTAGCAAAATCCTTCTCTTTGGAATTACTATTAATTAGTACTTTTTTGTAAAGAAAGAATTTATCTACTCCCCTCAATATACTCCCTTGATTTGTCATGAAAAGGTATGTCTTAATCATTGTTATTAAAGGCACAATCACAATTAAGGCACAAAAGTCTTTGCAATGCGGACGTCTTTTGTACAAAATAAAATTTTTATAGATATTAGTGCATAAACGTAATAAGAAGTACGTAGAAAGATTTAACAACTTTTAACACTAAAAAGAAATTAAGATAGAAGACAGGAGAAGTTAAACATGTATAAACATGACAAAGTAACAATGCTCTATTTTTTATTTTTATTTTTTTTTTTGGGGGGGGGGGGGGGGGGGGAAGCATAGACCGGTAGAAGCACAATGCTTTTTTCAAAACAACAGCAAAAAAGCAATTACTTTGAGATTTTGAATTTCTTTTGATATGGATTTTGATTGATGGTGTTTAAAAAAATAATTAAAATTAATCAAATAGTTGAATGATGCCAAAATGACTTGACAAATTTGTTGCACCTTGCGGCCATGCCTCTTTGAAATGTTGGAATAGTGTGCCCCTTCTTAAAGTTTGGAACTTTTAATTATACTGGTCTTAACAGCAAAAAAAGAAAGTAAAACATAAGAAAATTTACTTACAACAACATGATCTTTTGCACGGTTATTTATGCTTATTTACTTTTAGACTTTAATGTGTGATGTTACCAACGAAATGATAAAAAACAATCAAGACACTTAAAAAGATGCCAAAATGACAACAATCAGACCCTTGGTTTTTTCAACTTTAATTTACTCTTCTTTAGGTTTAGATTTAATTTAGAATGTTACACAAAGAAACATTTGAAAACGCCGCAATAACAACAATCAAAAGACTTAATTTTCCATACTATTATTTTTTCACTTTTATTAACGATTTCGATGTACCTTGAGCCTGGGTGCATGCCTCTTTGAAGTGTTAACTGCAAAAAAAAAAAAAAGTAAACAAAATTAAAATATATGAAGGCTGAAAACAACAATTATTTATATAACACTTACGGTCGGTCCGTTTGGAACTAATTCTTTTAGGATTTGGAATTCAATTCATTGTTTTTTGTTTGGAGCGAAAGAGAATTCAAATCACAGAATTCTAATTTTGTGTTTAGAAAACAGAGGAAATGAAAAGGTAATAAATTTTTAGACAATTATATCCTTGATTTACGATAAAAAATAAATTACAGCAAGTGGTTTCAAGTGTGCTAGTGCCACCACATGGTGGTGGTGGTGACAGCACTGCACGGGGTAATAATATTGACCGTGGAAGTGGTGGGATGGTCAAGTGATGATAATGATGGTAGTGGTAGTATTGGGGTGTAACTGGTGGTCGTCAACTGACGCCAATAGTAATGCTTGTAGTAGTAGTGGTGGTGGCAGCGGTACCAATAATGATGTTGGCAGTGATGGTGGCAGTAGTAGTGGTGGCGATGATGATGGTGGTGGCGGCAATAGCGATGGCGACAGTAGTGGTTGCGGCGACGGTGGTGGCAATGGTGATGGTGGTGGTGGTGGCATTATTGGTGGCAGTAGTGGTGGCGACAATGATAGTTGTGGTGGTGATGATAGTGGTGGTGACAATAGTGGTGGCGACGGTGATAGTTGTGGCAGTACTGGCGATGGTGGCGGTAATGATGGGGGATGTAGTGGCGGTGGCATTGTGGTGGCAGTAGTGGCTACGACGGTGATAATTGTGGCAGTACATGCGATGGTAATTGTGGCAGTACTGACAGTACTGGCGGTGGCGATAATAGTAGCAGAGACGGTGATAATTGTGATAGTACTGGCGGTAATGATGGTGGTAGTGTTAGCAGTGATTGTGGCGACAGCGGTAGTGGCAGCGATGGTTGCGGTGGTGACAACGACGGTGGTGGTAACGGCGATGATGATAGTATTTGTGTCAATAGTAATAGTGGTGGCAGTAGTGATGCCAGTGGTGATAATAATAGTGTGGCGGTAGCGACAATAAAGATAGTGGTAAATATTATTTTTAATTCAAGTAAATTAAAATAATGAAATCCAACCAATTTTCATCCAATTTCACACTATATAAACAAATCCAATCAAATCTCCTTGAAATCCAATTTCAATTCTTTTTTGGGCTAATTACACCTATGTCCCTGAGGTTTGGGGGTAATTACAGTCAAGGACACAAAGTTTCAAAATGTAACATTCCGTGACCAAAAGTGTTTCAAATGTATCACCCGTGTCCATCCGTCAGGGTTCCATCCAAAAAGTGTACTTTTTGTATGTCATCAATATGTATTTTTAAAATGACGATACTACCCCTTGTACTGTATATATTGAAAAATATCTATTTATTATTATATATGATTTATTTATCAGTTTTAGTTTTAGGATTTTGTTGAAATCCTAATTTGTAAATTAGGATATTTTTGAAACCCTAATTTGCAAATTAGGGTTTTCTTTATGTTCTCTCTCCTATTGCCAGTGAATCTGAAGTCCCCGCCGGCCGTCGCCTCCTCCCCCGCCCCCGCCGTCGGCAGTCCCTCCTTCCCCGGCCCCTCGCCGTCGACAACCCCTGTCCACACCACCCCACCACGCCAGCAGCCTCTCCCCGCACCACCCACCATGTCGGCAGCCTCTCCCCGTAGCACCCCACCACGCAGGCAAGCCCCTCCCCGCACCACGCTACCGGCAATCCCTTCGTAAACCCACACAGCCGACATCTCTCTCTCTCTCTCTCTAAAACCCTATTTCGGAAACCCACGATCCCGCCGATCTCGCCGATCTCGACAATCCCTTCGCAAACCCACGATCTCGCCGATCCCGGCAATCCCTTCTCAAACCCACAATCCCGCCGATCTCGCCGCCACCACTGGCTGCTCCGGCAATCCCTTCGCAAACCCACAATCCCGCCGATCTCGCCGCCACCACTGGCTGCTGCCTCGCCATGGCTGGTTGGCCGTGATCTCACCGATCTCGTTTTCTACGTCGCGGTGGGGAATGAAAGGCGCAACAACTGGAGGGGTGGAGGGAAGGTGGTAGCAACGGTGGAATGTTGTGCGGGGTGGTGGGGGAAGAGAGATAGAGAGAGAGAGAATTAATTTAAGAGAGAGAATTAAGAGAATTTAAGAGAGAAAAATTGAAGATAATGACATTTGAATAAATAGGGTTTCATGTGATCCCAGGGGCAAATCAGGTTTTCAACTTTTATTTAGGGGGCAAATCAGGTTTTCAACTTTTATTTAGGGGCAACTTGATCTTTTTGTCAGAACCGTTAAGTATTTTGGTATTTTGGTATTCCGTTTGTCAATGGACATAAGTGTTACATTTTGAGACTTTGTGTCCTCGCGTGTAATTATTCCCAAACCTCATGGACATAAGTGTAATTAAATGGATTTGAAATGATATCATCAATTCTACACTCTTGAGAAAAGGAATCAAAATTGGATTAGAGAATAATTCATTAATTAATTCTGAATTAGGAGAAACAGACACAAAACACTAGTAATCATGAAAACTAGTTGTCCTCCCTTCACAAATCAGGGCAAGGCACAGAGCCGCAGACGCCCATACTTCCTCGGCGAAACAAGAAAATCATCCAGGGCGTATCAGAGCCGCAAAAATTTCCTTCAATCAACTTCAGTGTTGGCTAATTTTGTGCTTCAAAAGCAGCTCCCTAAGCTCGGCGGCGTCAAGCTCCTTCGCCTGATTCTCCGGCCTGTAATAACCGGTCACCGGATCCGGCACCCACGGCGAATTCTTGGGTGCCTCCTCCCCTCCCTTCTTTAACATCATCCCGCTCCTCGCCCCCACCCTTCCACTTCCAGACGCAACGCCCTGCGACGCCGTTGCGTACCCACGTACTAGAGCCACAACAGCCTTAACGCTAGAGAAAGAGCGAGCCATTCTAGCAAACTTACGAATCGAACCGTGAGAAAGAAATTCGCCGCTACTGCCGAAAGCTTTCGGAATTAATCGCTGAAGAAATGCTTCCGCAGCGGCGAAGAAAAGTCACAAGCGGCTCTCTCTCACCCTCTTTCTGGAAGGGCTTTTGTTTAGGGTTTGTTGATGTGGGGGTGAAGAGGCAGGCAATGTGAGGTATTTATAGGGGGAAACAGAAGAGGGGTGTCAGGTGAGACGCGTGAAGCCATTGCAACTTGTTAGGGTTTTTTTCTTACGTTAAATTAAATTTAACGGTGGCCGCGTCAAAGTAGGAGTCTAATCGAACCGAATTATGGTCCGCTCGTCTGTTGACACCTGGTAGACTAGACCGTAAAGCCGTTCACGTTTTTTCCTTTCTCGAGATTAACAATTTAGGGTTGGTTTGATAAAAAAAAAAATTTGGTTTTCAATTTTTAAAGAGCAGCTTAATTTTTATTTTTATAAAAATAAGTGGGTATTTGATAACCTCTTTTTTTTTGTGTTTGGTAACTCTTTTTATTTTGACTTTTTTTTTGGTGGTTTGCAGTGGCGGTGGTGGGGCGTAGTGGTGGTCGACGGTGGTAGTGGTGGTGGCCGACGGCCGAAGGTGGCTGCCGGCAGTCACCGGCGGTGGTGGCCGGCTGGTGGAGGTGGCTGCCGGCAGTCTCCGGCGGTGGTCGTCGGCAGCCGGAGGTAGCTGCCGGCAGTCTCTGGCGGTGGCCGCCAGCGGCCGGAGGTGGCTGCCGGCGGTCGGAGGTGGTTGCCGGCAGTCTCCGGCGGTGGTCGCCGGCGGCCTGTGGTTGCCTGAGGTGGCTGCCGGTGGTGGTGGTCTAAAAAAAAAACTAGTTTTTGGAGTTTTTTTTTTACTCTTCAGTTTAAAAACTGGTTTTTTAAATTGAATAAAAAATAGTTACCAAACGCTCTTTTTTTTTTCAATTTTTAAAACTGAAAAAAAAGAGGCAAAAAAAGAGTGTCAAACCTACCCTTTTTTTAGTGTTGGTTTTACAAAACTTTTTTTTTGGTTTTCAGTTTTTAAAGAGCAGCTTAATTTTTTTTTTTTACAAAAACAAGTGGGTGTTTAATAACCTTTTTTTTTTGAGTTTTTTTTTTGGTGTTTGGTAACCCTTTTTATTTTGACTTTTTTTTGAGTGGTTTGCTGTGGCGGTGGTGGGGCGTAGCGGTGGTCGACGGTGGCTGGTGGCTGCCGACGGTGGTCGCCGGCGGTTGCCGGTGGTGGCTGCCGGCAGTCGCCGGCGGCCGAAGGTGGCTGTCGGCGGCCGGAGGTGGTTGCCGGCGGTGGGAGGGTGGTGGTGGTGGTCTCAAAAAAAAATCAGTTTCTGGAGTTTTGTTTTTACTCTTCAGTTTAAAAACTGATTTTTTAAATTGGAGAAGGAAAAAAAATGGTTACCAAACGCACTTTTTTTTTCCAATTTTCAAAACTGAAAAAAAAGAGGAAAAAAAAAAGTGTCAAATGCACTCTTAATTCTCCATCCTACCCCTATGTTCGACCACCAATCGTTTCTTGGATTAAAATTCCTGCTGTGATTCATGCCGATAAAGGATGAATGAGAAAGAGGGAAGAGTCTCTCTCTCTCTGCGCGCGTGCATGGATCACGGCACCTCTCCAGATTCTTGTTTCTTATACTCCTCCATCTCGAAAGAAATCAATTATTTTCTTTTCATGTCGTCTCTCACAAATAGATCACTTTTTAAATTATATGAAAGATTTGGATTGAGATTCTTGCGAATAATCCATGATTACTCTCAGCACCCTTGGGTTATAGCAGGGGATCTAAATCCGAAAGATTCTTTGTTTCTTTATTTTTATTATTTATTCAATTTTTTTTCTCATAAAAGGACATTTCGCACCTTTTATTTAATTTACAAAAACTATTATATTATAAATATTAATGTGAGGTCGTCAGTGCCTGTAGTTTCAATTAAAAAGTAACCAACTTTTGTAGGTGAATGATTTTTTTTTTCATAATTTATTTTTGTAGTATAGTTATTTACAAATAAAAGTTATCCTAATATTACATTTTCTAAATGTTGTTAAAAAATATTAGTATCATTTTGTTTTCATGAAACTGATTTAAGCTCTTTTATCTAAATCTTTTTATAACTTTAAATTAATTTATAACTACTTTTGCCAAAACATATATTAATTCTACTTAAAGTGGATTAAAGTTGATTTTCAAAATTGATTTCAGTCTCAAATGTGCTCTTAATTTTCTATCAACTTGCCTTTTCACTTTCTTCCTTTCCACAATTTCATATAAAATATAACTCATATTTTAAATAAAAGTATAAGTTAAATACGATTAGATATTTTGAATTTTTCTTAAAGTACAATAAAAAATCATTAAATTTTATTTATATTCTAAATAAACATACAAATTAAATATTTTTAGGACGAAGGACTACATCATTAGAAATGCAGAGGTAGAGTTAAATCCAAGAAGGTTACTAGATTGTCGAATTATAATTTTCTACAATTTGAACAAAGTTGAAGAAAAGTTGGCCTCGTGACCTCGTCTCCCTTTGTCGGGAACGGTCAAGAGTCAAGACAGCCCACTATCTGATGCCTTTTTCGCGTGCTTCTTCTTGGAGCCGAAAGCGTAACGCCTAATGGCGTTGGTTCTATCCCGCTAAGACTTTTCTGTTTACGTTCTGGAACTTGTGAAAGTTGAAAGCGAAAGCTATTAGTTGGCACCGGCTTCGCTGACGTCTTGTGCTTCGCTTTCCACGAAATAGCCGCGGGAGAAGTAACGTTCCTACCAAGTTTCTAGACAAATATTATGATTATGACTAGGCCTGCTTGTGATGCTCGTACAGCGATAGTTGGGCACCTTTGAGAGTCCCATGCATGCACGTGGACTTGGTCATGCCATCAACTTTTACTTATAAATTTTCTTTTTTTTTTTAGAAAATATATAAATATACTATATGAGAGAGAATAAAGAAGATTAGAATAGAGCCATTAAAAACAGAAAAATTAATGAATCTTCCTTTCTTTTTTTTTTGAAAATTTTCTCAATAGAAAATTTTTGATAGAACTGCAATTCATATATATAATCCCGCCGGTACAGGGAATCGAATTCGGGACCTCGAAATCACTCCTCCAGACCCCTTTCCATCTCCACCACTCTTTTAGGTTAATGAATCTTCCTTTATATGTGCGCTTCTTCCTCCTCCAGATTGGTTGTGTCGCCGGCTGGCAAATTTTTTTATCACTACCGTTGCGTGCTATATATAATCAACGATGGATGAGGTAAAACGTTAAATATTAGTCGTTGTACTCATTAATTTTATATATCAATTATATTTAGATAACATTAAAAACACGTCTAACTGTAAGGCGTATGGAACATGCTTCGCTCATAGGTCTAGAAGGAGACGTACTTAAGCATAAGGTGAGGGTGGAGGTGCAAATAAAAGTTTGAAGAATCAAATCTTTAATTTTTGTCACGGCGACGTTATCCAAGGTATTCATTATTTTTAGTTATTTCTTTCGTAACATAATTGCTAACATATATAATATAAACACAAAAAAAGTGTATAATCCTAAATTTTCGAGCAATCTATTATATTGCTATTCGATGCATCAGTACCGTACTACTGACTGCTAATTCCTTTTAAATATATCTAGTCCTTCAGTTAACAGTAAATCTCATAGACAAAAAAAATTAAATTGAAAAGAAATCTGTAACACCGAACTTATAGCCTTCTTCACGTGATAATAACCGTAAGGAACACTTCTTCGGGAAGAACACGTTCTCATTGTACTTTAAGAAGAAATCAAAAGGAAATTGGTTACCTCCTGTTTCTAGAGCTGCCTTCCAAGATATTGTTTCTTCTAAAATCCAAATGTAGTTCAACTGTTCCAAGTGACAATTATGACGACGCCCAGTATACAAACAAACAAAAGTTTGTCTGTAAAGGGCACTTGAATCCCACGCGCGTGGTTTAGAATCCAGGGACGCCTTGTCCCAATACCATCTCGGGGTCCAAGATGGTAAGATGTTTTGGCAGATCGTCGTAAGCGGCTGATGTTTTGGCAGCAGCGAAAGGCCAGCGGCTCATGCGGCAATTAATTGGCGTTTTCAGTCAGGTTGATAGTCTATGCCTTGGATCATAGAATTTCATTTAACTAGTGCTACGCCAACTTTAATTAATTAATTCTTTAAAATTCTTTACAATAAATTTTAAAATTTGTTCAACTTTAATTCTGGGACTTGAATGTGATGATTGCGAAAGCTGCAAAGCGTTCATGCCGCGACCTTTTGGAAGTGCCGACGGCCATTTTCGTCGACCCCAAAATCTCTATCTTTATCCTGTTTAACTATTTTATTATAAATCCTGTCCTTGGCCCTCGAAGTTCTTGACAATTAATTCCGAGCTTTTATGCTTTTTGTTTAAGGAGCGGCGGCTGTTCATCATTTTGCTGGCCTTCTCAACCGTAAGTGTCACTTTCATCTCTCACGATGCCCTTTAAAAGAGGGGCTGGTGGGTTCTGACAATTGTTTAATGCATTTGATTTGATTTAATTTAATTTTTTCAGAGTGAATAAAAGATTTGATACCTACTTCTTTTTTCTAATGTTTGTCTCCTTATACGAGAAAGGGTGAAAATTCTAACCTCGATTTTGAAAGCCGGCGCAAAACATTATTAAATCTGAAATAATTGTGGATATACAATAATCATAGATAATAATAGAAGTCTTTTTTTTTTTGAGAGAAATCAAGAATATATACCAGAAAATATTTATTAGACCGAATATACATAAAAAAAATTAAAAAAAAAACAAAAAGATAGATGACTGCCCCATCCATACTATAGGCTACGACCAACAACTACTAATTATAGAAGTCTAATGTGCCAAGTTATGTATTGCGAGGATAACTTTTGAGACCAAATGTTCAAATTAAAATATTTACAACAAAATTCCCATTAAAATTTTGAATTGGCTTAAAAATCACTCTCCTTCCGTTCCAAAAAAAAAAATTATTTTAACTTGGCACACATATTAAAGATATAAGTCATATATAGTTTTTTTTTCATTTTATTCTAGAGATGGAGAAAGATGAGGGAGAATGGAGTGGATAAAGAGAGAAAAATATGTTGGTAAAGTGGTAATGTGAATAGATAAATAAATTTTTAAAAAGTGTAAAACGAGTAAAAATAGATAAATACCTGGAAAAAAAAATAATTGAAAAGTGATCAATTTTTTTTGGAAAAAACCCCAAGAAGAAAATATCACCAAATTTTTTGGTACCAATGGAATATTAATGTAGAGAATTGCAACGATAAAAACTAGATAATTGGTTATAAGAGTAGTGAACCTACTTTCTAATTATCTACATAAACAAGAATTTGAATTTCCTGGTTACAATATATTTCAATAAAAGAAAAATTACTCTAGCCTATTACACTTTTTCTGACAAAGTGAACATTTTTTTTTTGACAAAGTGAACATTTTTTTTTTGGCACTAAAAGATTGGAATGTGGCACCATGCAAGTATTTAGCGTGGGTACATATTTATACACTTTTTGCCGAAGTGAACAATTTTTTTGCCACTAAGAGATTGGAATGTGGCACTAGGAACATATTTACCGTCTATTGGGTACACATTTGTAACAATATGTAGAATTTGATTCGTGCTCCTAAGTATTTTTTCCATATGAAAACTAAATTCGATAAACTAATTTAACTAGCCAAAATTCAAAACGCTTCTCTTTTCTGTTTGTAGTCCTTGAGTTGGTCGAATAGTTTTAAAGAGTTGCCTATGATTGTAATTTTTATTTCTTGCAGAATCTTTTTTTATTTTTTACTTATAACTTTAAATTAAAATAATGAAACTACACAACGTTATTTTTTATTCTTAACCATCAACATCTGACGTTAATTTGTGCTACCATGCATTTATGGACTGAAAAAAAAAAACCGGGCACCAATCTTTCAGGCCCGATCGGCCACGACAAATCAAAGCTTCTTCTTGTAAAAGTCATAAATTCGACAATTGACATCAGCTGATGTATTGATATTTTCTTAATTACGAGTAAAACATTTTTCGAACTAGCTGCTGTCCTTTAGCAAATCACAGCGCAAACATCCCACATATTCTCGGTAAACGAGAAAATCATCAGAGAATTCAGAGGCGGGGATTGGGAATTTAGTGTCGGATAATTTAGTGCTTCAGCAGCAACTCACGTAGCTCGGCAGCGTCAAGTTCCTTGGCCTGATTCTCCGGCCGGTAGTAACCGGTGACCGGATCTGGCACCCACGGCGTGTTCTTGGTGGCTTCCTCCCCTCCTTTCTTCAACGTCATCCCGCTCCTTGCCACCACCCTTACACTGCCCGATACTGTACCTTGCGACGCCGTTGAGTACCCACGGACCACAGCACAGAGAACCTTAGCGTTTGAGAAAGAGCGAGCCATTCTTGTGCGGACTATGAATTGCGTCTGCGAAACAGAGATTTTCGCCGCTACTGCTGAGTTAAGTAAATGGCTGAATGTAAACTTTCGCAGCGGCGAACAGAAGGATTGTTTTATGGCTTGTGAAGATTGGTTGGCGAGAGAGCGTGGCCATACGAGGCTTTATATAGGAAAAGAGAAGAGTGGGTCAAGAGGGACGCGTGAGAAATTTGCCGTGTTACCAAGTTGGGTTTCTAATCATGTCCTCCCCGCCTGGCTCACTAAGTCAAAATTCAAGAAACCATTCGCATTTTTGTTTTTTCTTTCTAAAAAGTATGAATCTTATAATCTTCGTTACGTAATTCGTTATTAAGAGGCTAAAATTCACAATCTACTATTAAAAGTTACATGTAGTTTTACAAGAGCTTTTTTTTTTATATATATATAAGATTGTGGTAAATAAAATAGTTTTGTGGTTTTGTTATATTAAAAATTTTGATTTACTGATTGTTGCCACCCGACAAAGTTAATTCTCATTTTGCAAAGAGAAATTGGTAAAGGTGAGATGATTATTACACTTTAGGGAAGAAATATTTAACAGAAAATAGGGCTATAGCCGTTATTTTAGAGACTGGTAAAGCAGCACTAACATTCAATCAGTGTTGATTTACAAGTTACTATAATTCTCTAACTAGTTTTTTCACAAATAAAATGAAAGTTATTTTATACCTCAAACTAATGTTTCTAAGATGTGTCCGCAGAGTACATCTTAGCAAAAGAGAAATTATTCGATCACTGTCTAATACTGATATTAAACTACCACTAATATCTTACGATATGATAACATGATATGACAACAGTAGCAAATCTTACCTTCACTAACCATGCTTAAAAAATATTAGAACTTAAAATTTTTACCATAATTTTGAAAATCCTATCCACCGATATTGTCACCAATGCATTTTTATTTTTCTTTCTCATTTCCTTTTTCAACCTTTTTCTCCCCTCTATTTTCTCTTTTAATTTTATCATCATAATTCAGGTGCATCCGGTATTAATTTACCAGCCACTTTAGGTTTAAAGCTCACCCTATTTTTTTTCTTCAGACTTTGGCTTCTACTTAAAGTTGAAGAATCCTCTAGCTGATAATTTTGCAATAACTTCCCTGTAACCTAGGAAGCACAGACACCTCTCCTAGGTGGAGGTATGGTGTCCTAAACGGACGGACACCCCGACACCCTCCGGACACTGCCCGACACGTGTCGGACACTGCCAATCGGTGTCAATTTTTTTTTTAATTTTTTGACACCGTGTCAGACACTTCGTCGATGAGTGTCGGACACGGGAATCTTCAGTGTCGGACCGTTTGGGGCTACTTTGAAATTTTTGAAACTAATTTTGGGGTCAATCTGTAATAAATATAATACGTGGGGTTTTTTTTTTATAAAAACAAATTGTGCCCTAATCTGATCTTCACTCACCTTACGGCTGTCACCTATCTGAGAAGGGAACACTCACCTTACGGAAGCCATTCAGAGCATTACCGACTTGTAGCTGTCGTCGAAGCTGGTCGCCAAACATTTTGATGCCGTTGCCGACAGATTCAGACTATTCAGTCGCCATCGCCGTGGCGAAGACCGAAGCAGCTGCTAAGACACGCCATCGCCGGAGGCCCTAGCCGTCGTCGCTGACTCAGGTCAAGTCCCTTCCTTTCTGACTTTTTGTTCCAAGTTGTGATGTCTCTCACTCTCTTTTTTTTTCCTCCTTGTCAAGACTTAAGACTCAAGAGTCGTTCACTCGTTTGCAAGTCCTTTTTTTTTTTCTCTCTTCCCCGAGAATCTAAAAAGGGGACCTCTTTTTTTTTTGACGTAGTTATTTTTTTCTACTTAATTTCAGAATGCAATGCTTGTGTTAGTGTATATTTATTATTATTTACTTGTATATTTATTAATTATTATTCGTATGATCTTGTAAGACTTAATTTCTTCAGTTATGTACCATGCACCATGTTGGATTTAACGTTTAAGTATGACTTGTATTTAAATTCCTTATTTTTGTAATTTTTCATTATTATTTATTATTTTAGATTATAAAATGTATTTGATACTTATATATATAATTACAGTATTTTGCGGTGTCTAAAATTTAATTTTTTTAAAATTGTGATGTTCGGTATTTCCATCGGTCTAACTGTGTCCGTATCGGTGATACCTAACATGTAACCAAAAAAGGTTGGCGTGACAGATAGATCTTGGCTGTCTAGATTCTCAAATTTCGTCCACTCAAATAAAAACTTCGAGAAGGTTCCTCGAGACCTCCTCCTCAGAGTCCAGCTCAGTCAACGGTCAACACAGCACATTATCCCTTGCTTTTGGCCCGCCTTCCTCGGCATAACGCCGTCTAGTTGTGTTCAATTCTGCTAAAAGACTTTTGATGTTAACCTTCTGGAACTTGCTATGAAACGGCAAGTTATTAGGGGGCTGACGCTTTCAGGGCACGTGGAAAGTAACTTTTCAACCGAGCTTAGCTTCTAGACCACTGTTTATATTATTCGCCACACGCCACCAACTTCTTCCCTTTTTTATTTTTTCCCCTTTTTGCTTCCTACAATCCAGCCGAAACATTTTACTTAATTAATCTCTCCATCACGTACACTTTGGAGGTTTTGTCAAATCAATTGAACATTCTTAAAAAGGGTACTGTGGTAATAGTTTAATTGTTTTAGCACGGGATCTTATCATAGAAGTATACAAACTTAACGTTAGTAAAAAAAATTTGAATCTACGTATTAGGAAGTTCTATTTGAACGACCTTTTGTTGCGGATATAAACTTAGTTCTTGTATTGTGTTTTCTTGCACCTCGTATTTTCTCGCATTCAGTCCGTTATACACAGGACATTGTTGCATATTTTGTCTCGACATGAACAAATTTGACATTTATTCTGATTACAATTTTGGCCGAATCATGTTTCAAGTAAAACAATGATGCTTCCCAACTGTAGACACTTGTGGGATACTTTTAACCGAGCAATTGAATATTCTGAGGCTAGGAAGGGCCATTTTAGCTTGCGATTGCGTGCAGAATGCTTTTAAAGACTCTTTTAGGCTAGGAAGGGCCATTTCATCGAGGCTGCAGACTTTGTGGCCATTTGATCCATCCTCATCCTCTATGCATCAAATGTTCCTTTAAATCTCCTTTCTTGAATTCCGATTCATTATCATCTTATATACTTGTGCTAAAATAATGCGTCTCTTCATTGGATAGTTGGGCTTCCATCTTTCTGACTCTCTTCGAGCAATTACTCGTAGTTTGCATTTATTCTCTGACCCTTTTATTTTTTGCGCCAACATATAGAGCTAGGCAATGTAGTACATTAAATTAGAAGCAATGTACTAAAAACAGAGTCTTTTCGACTTACCATTGAGGAGGAACACGAGATTCTTAAGTCCCGTTTGTTTTTCATTTTTATTTTTAATTTTTACAATGATGAGACTTTTTACTATTTAAAAAAAAAAAAATCTATTCCAAACCATATGAAAATGTGAAAACACCGATATTTTCCGCCCGCCTCTCACATAATGTCACAGAAAGTAGCTAAAAAATAGGTTGTTGAAATTGTAGAAGAAAAGAATCATATTCTTCAACTGAATACGAAACTGATGAAAATGCAAAGTCCTCCTTTCCTCTCTCTCCCACCTTTTGAACTTTCCAAGTCCTCTTTTCTCTTTCCTTCACAAACAATTTCTCATCTTCTTCTTCTTGTTCTTCTTCCTGTCCTCTTCCTCACTTTTCTGATCTACATGACTTGTTGGATTTTCTTCACAAACTTCATGTCCCTTCATGCTGCTCATGATCTTGTTCGCGTCGTCGTTATCGCGTTCCCATTGGTTGGCGAAGTCTGTGTAGAACTTATCCAATTTTCTATAACTTTGGCGCAAACTCCTACCGTCGCCGCAACCGCAGGAAAAGGCATGGAATGGAGGGTTCTTTGGAAGCCTTCCCGAAAGAAAATACCTAAATGTGGTATCATAATTAAATTAAACTGTTTTCAAGAGCCTTTATTGTTGAAATTATAGAAGCACAGAATCATTTTTATCTTTTAGCTAAATAAACGGACGGGGACTTTCTTCCTTCTTTCTTGTCACATAATCATATTCCTCAACTGAATACAGAATTATATTGTCCTCTTCTCATTCCCTTTCTTCACCTTTCATCCTCCCTCTATTTTCTCTTCTAATTTTACCAATATAATTTAGATGCATCCAACATGAATATACCCGCCACTTCAAGTCTAAAGCTTACCCTCTTCTCTTTCTTCAGACTTTGGCTTCTACTTAAAGTTGAAGAATCCTCTAACTGCAAATTTTGTAATAATTCCCATGTAACCACAAAAGTAGGCGTGGCAGATAGATCTTGGCCGTCTAGACTCAAATTTCGTCCACTCGAATAAAACTTCGAGAAGGGTCCTCAAGACCTCCTCCTCGGAGTCCACCTCGGTCAATGGTCAACACAGCACACATTATCCCTTGCTTTTTCCCATCCTTCCTTGGCATAACGCCGTCTAATTGTCTTCAATTCCGCTTAAGACTTTTGATGTTAACCTTTCCGAACTTGCTACGAAACGGCAACTTGTTAGGGGGACTGACGTGCTCAAAAAGTTGCGCTCCGTTTCCCACCAAATAAGGCACGTGGGAAGTAACTTTTGGACCAAGCAAAGCTTCTAGACTAACCGTTTATTCGCCACACGCCACCAACTTATGCCCTTTTATATATATTTTTTTCTTTTAGGTTGTCAATTTCGGTACTCCTCCTTCCGTTCCCTGAACATTCGATTGCTCTGACTTTGTAAATATATTAAGAATTGAATTTATATATTGTATAGTTTTTACATTTTATTCTTTAGAAAGAAGGGAGAAGATAGTGGGTCAGGAGAAATAAAATTGATTGATAGTGTTAAATATGAAGAAAGAATATAATAAAAAATATAAAGTAATTGGTTATGAGAGAGAAAACGAGTTAGTCGAGAGTTAAATGTTGAGACAAAAATAGAATAAAAAGAGTAAATATGTAAAATACTTATATAATCTTTTTTTAATTTGGAAGTGATCAATTTTTATGAGATGACCTAAAAAAATATATGATCAATTTATGAGGGACGGAGGGAATACAACCCAGCGGTTCATTAATCTCCCCATCATGTACACTTAAGAGGTTTTGTCGAATCAATTAAACATTCTTAAAAAGGGTATTGTGGTAATTTAATTTCTTCAACGCGAGGCCTTGTCATAGAGGTATACAAACTTAATGTTATTTAAACATTTTGACTCCCTCTCATCTACGTACTAAGATGTCCTATTTGAGCGACCTTGTGTTGCGGTTATAAACTCAGTTCTTGTTATTGTGTTCTCTTGCGGTTCATATTTTCTCTCGTTCAGTCCACTGTACCCTGAAAATTATTTGCATATTTGTCTTAACATGGACCAGCCTAACATTAATTCTGATTACAATTTTTGCCTTCTTGTAAAGTAACAGACAAATTTTCGTGGAATCATGTTTTAAGTAAGACAATGATGCTTCCCAACGGTAGACACTTCCAGAATACTTTTATCAGCTTGTAACCGAACATTTGAATATCCTGAGACCAGTAACATTTTTAAATGTGGCTAAATTGAGAAGAAGAAGATAAAGTTATTAATGTAGCCTCTTCTATAGATTATTATACTGCATCAGTTTGTCTGTGATTACGTACAGAATGCTTTAAACACTCTTTTAGACTCTACCAAGGGCCATTTCCATCAAGGCTGCAGACTTGGTGGCCATTTGCGCCATCCTTATCCTCTATGCATCAAATATATATTCAGAATTCAGGAAAGGGAAAGGGAATTTAAAAGAATATATATATATATATATATATATATATATATATATATATATATATATATATATGTTTTAAATTCCCTTCCCTGAATTCTGAGTCATTATCTTGTCTTGTACAAAAAGTAATGCGTCTCTTCAGAGGATTGTTGGGCTTCCATGCGGCTGCCTCTTTCGAGGGATTACTTGTAGTTTGCATTTATTCTTCACCCTTTTTTGTTGCGTGGACGTATAGTAAATTAAATTAGAAGCAATATTTTAAAAACAGAGTCGTTCCTAAGAGGGTCAACTTGCCACTGAGGAGGAACACGGGATTCTAAGGTCCCATTTGTTTACTATTTTTATTTTGGATTTTTGCAATTATAAGATTCTTAACTGTATTGAAAAAATTTAACCTAAATAGTAGGAAAAGTAGCTAAAAAAAGGTTGTCGGAATTATAAAATACACGATCTTATTTCTCAATTGGATATGAAAATAATGATAATGAAAACAGAAAATGTGAAAATGAGTTCTTCCCAGCCTTTCCTCTTTGATTTTTACTTCCAAAGTTTACTTGTTCCGACCCGACGAGAAGATCATAAAAAAAAAGAAAAAAGGCAAGTTATCCAAGTAATTACCAAAGTAACTAAGCGGACATTCTCGTATTAGTACTTACTTTAATTTTTTGGTCACAAAGACAGATTCCCTCTTCCCAAATCCCAATGACTTCGCCCTTTACGGGTCCCCGAAGACTAGACTCTCTCTTTGGTCTCTCGAGAAGAATCTCGAATCTTCGTTGGAGTCATTTGGGCCTTCCCTGTTAACCTTCTGTTTATGCATGTACCGATGAAACGGGCTGGTCTGGTTGTAGCTACGGACCAATTGCAATAGAGAACGACTGAGGGCCCAATCTATGCCTTCTCTGGTGTTTTGGGCTTGACTAACGCCTTAATCCATATATTAACCCATCAACTCAAAGCCACATTTGCGTCGTCTATTTAGTTTTGCTCCGCCTTCGATTTAAGAGCTCTGATAGAAAAATCAGGGAGTCACGATGGCGGAGGCGGCGACCGGCGGCGATGTTCCTACGAACAACACTATTTACATCAACAACCTCAACGAGAAAATTAATCTTAATGGTATTGCTCCACTCTTCTCTCCAAGAAATGCATGTATCTACAATCTCAAACCCTACCCTCCCCCCTCGTCCCAGTCTTTACCGTAATGCGTGTTGTTTTGTATGTGAGTTTGTGTGACTGAACACTATGACGGATGAATTTTCAGAGTTGAAGAAGTCGTTAAAGGCCGTGTTCAGTCAATTTGGGGAGATATTGGAGATATTGGCATTCAAAACCCTAAAGCATAAGGGTCAGGCTTGGGTTGTCTTTGAGAAGGTCAAGGATGCCACGGCAGCGATTGAGAAGATGCAGAACTTCCCTTTCTACGACAAACCCATGGTACGCAAATCCTTCATGAGTTTTGTCACTGTTTAAATTCGATTAGTTGGTAGTATCCAGTGAAGTTTGAGCATTGTTTTCACTGCGTACTGCAAACTGAGAAATTAGATGATTAACTGTTGTTAAGTGCTTTTGTTATGGTACTGCCTGCAAACTGAGAAATTAGATGATTGTCAATTAATTGTGGGATAGTTTAGCTATAATTGAATTATTCCACTAGCCAGTAGCATCTCTATATTTATAAGTATCTCGAACATCTACTTATCAACAAAGCATATGGTTAACTGGATGTGGATTCTCTGGAGTTGTAGCAGGGCTGCTCTAAAATGGTGAATCTTGCCTTCGCCTATGTACTTAGATCGGCAGATCCTGATATGCTGGAGTTAATGCGTGTTTCTATAGGAAAGAATGTTTTTCTCTCTTGACAAATGCATGTAATGAAGGTACCGGTAAGGAATTTGTTAGTACATTAGATAGTCATGCTCATTCAGACAAATTTTATCATAGCTTAATAAGAGGAACGGTGCTGTTCCAAGAAATCTTGCCAGGCTGAATTTGTAGGAATGGGTTCTAATTACTTAGATGCCAATTTAACGTCTTGAGACGAACGACGTGGCCTGTTTCACTCATCTGTTTTGTTTCTCTTGGAGGGTATGCTTTGAGGGTGATTCCTTGCAAGCAACTTTTAATGTTAGACATAGTGGTAAAACGGAAATGCTGGCAAAACCTGAAGGAAGAGTGTTAGTGTTTGGAATCTGTAAACAAGTTCCAATTAGAAAGTCTATAACGCGGGACATTAGTTGATAACATTCTTACAGTTGGACCTGATTACCACATGTCATGGGTGGACTCTATCTTAATAGAACCACACTTACTTTATGTTAGAGTTATGAAGAAGTACTTTAAATACAAAAGCTTTAGGTTAAGCAGCGCAAGGTGGAGTACTTAGAATGCAATTTTAGTAAAAGGAGGGGGTCCTGTGATGAAGTATAGATAGCTTGTATCAGTAATGCATAAGGAGGGAGAGATTGACGAGGATGTTGCCCATAGGACGAAGTTTGCTAAAGTGGAGGTCTGCTTCTCAGGTGTTATCGGACCATTATATTCCTCTCGAGTTTTATAGGATGGCTGTGCAGCCATCTATTTCATTTGCTCCAGAATGTTTAAGCAGCTAAGAATGTTGGGCAGCTAAGAAGATGAGTGTAGCTGAAATCCGGATGCTTAGGTTAATAGGAGGAATCGAGTAACAAATGAATATATCAGCAACAAAGTGGCGGTGGCGCCAATTGAGGAAAAGAAGAGGGAACATCACTTAAGATGGTTTGAAAATATCCGGAGTAGGCATTTAGATGTAGATGCTTGTCTAAGAAGTGATTTGTGCCAACTTGATGGTATAAGATGAGGTTGGGGTAGACCGAGGATAACTTGGGGACAAGTAGTGAGAAAAGATTTGATTGCTAGGAATTTGTCTAAAAACGCGTGCTCTGATAGAGGGGACTAGAAGAAAAGGATTGATGTAGCCGGCCCCAACTACTCAACACAAAGGCTTGGATGATGACAACGACGATGACGAACGACAAACCTCACTTACGGGGTGACCTCTCCAGCAAATTCATCATTAGCACCATCAAAATCAATCACATTTAAGGCTCATCTTTGTGTGGATTGGAGTAATGGTTTCCAGAGCTACTTGTACTATTGCTGCTTCATTTTCTTTGTTTTAACTCTCTAAGAATGAAGAACCCTGACTGCCTTCCCTTCTTCTTGATATGTTGCTCTGTGCATAATTGCATGTTTATCTTTTTGGGGCGGTTTTCTCATTTGGACTCAATCTGCCTCCCCTTCTCCACTTCACAGTCTAATTTTCAATCTCATGCTATTCACATACATGTGCTTCCAATCATATGCAATCCTCCGTTTTTTTGCTCCATTTTTATGATATCGATTGTGTTATTCTATGACTGAAGTGGTTTATATATTATTTAAACAGAGGATTCAATATGCAAAGACAAAATCGGATATCATCGCAAAGGCAGATGGGACTTTCGTACCACGAGAAAAAAGAAAGAGGCATGAAGAGAAAGGTAAGTCTTTCTTTTACATGCAGAATTCTTTTAATTCTTTTAAGTAATAGAAGTTGACTTGATCTTGGTACATTAGTTGCAGAGTTGGAGAACTCTAGAAAAAGTACTTTGGTCCTAATGGATCTCTTTTGCAGGAATTATAGTGTCGAGTCTCTTAGTCTCCTTCAGTTGATGAGCATGGATTGCACAATGATATACATTTTCTGAGCAATAGGCTTTGATTAACAATAGGATGAGAAGATACTATGCATCTCTTGCTATGTAAAATTTGATAGGAATATTTAAAGAAGAAAGCACTAACTAAACAGTGCCTCCGTCTTCTCCTTAAATGGCACACAACAAGAAAATAAGAAGCACGGATGCTGGTGCGGGTGCGGATACGACACTGGTGCGGATACGACATTTTTGAAAATTTTAGGATACGGGTGCGGCGGGGATACGATAGATTTTATAAATATTTTTTTAACTATATACACTTATTAAATTTGTAAACAATTTGAATCTTGAAACGTGTTAGATAATTGTAAAAAAGCATAAATATTCCAACTAAAATAGTGAGAGTTTGTTAAGTTTTGTGGGTTGCTTCTTGAATTTTGAAGTTTTCAACTAAATTAGTGATAATTTCTTAAGTTTGGACTGTTTTGTAAATATTGAAATTGTATAAGTGAACACGATGAAGTTTGTATGTGTAGTGCTATTATTTCTTTGAAGTATTGGGGCTGATTTAAAACATAAGTTAATAAGTGGGTACAAAAATGAAATAGCAAAAGTTTCAAGTCTTTATTATCCACTTCCGGCCACACCAGCCACCTCGATAACATCGATGTACAGTTTCTCAGTTTCTCCTTTCTTCCAGCCACAGCACCGCAGCAACGCACGCCGCAGCGCCGCACTTGGTTCGCCGGTGAGATCTCCTCCTCCTTCGTCTTCTTCTCTCTGGTCTCCTCTCCCTCTGATTCCTCGCTGGAGGTCGCCGGTGGTCGCTGGAGTAGCCGGTGGTCAGAAATCTGCACGGTGGTCACAGGCCGGGTACGCACCTGTGCCGCACCCGGTATTTAAGAAATTAAGAAAATAATTCAATAAAATCAGACACACACCGATGCCGCACCCGCACCCGACGCGTATTCGGTGCCGGTGCTTCACCCCAAGTGCCGCACCGGTGCTTCATAGACAACAAACATGATCTTTCTCTTCAATCAGACCTGGATTGGCTGCAGTAATTTTTTGGATTGGCAATTAGTTACTCCAGATTCATCTTCAGAATCATAACTAAGCCTTTGATATGCATTTGACAAGACATCACTCATCACCAATGTCATGGCTACTAAAATGGTCGCTTTCAGTTGACGTTGTAATAAATTTCACGTTGCTTAATAAATCATGAAACTGAGCATCCTCGCCTTTTTCATCAATCCCTCAAACTTCTTGTCATCCAGGTAGTTCTAAATTATTGATCTATGACTTGGGGCTGAGAAGGATGTTCTTAGCTTAGGAGTTATCATGGAAATGGTTCTGGGATGGAAAACTTAGCTACTTGGGAGGCATAGTTATCTTAATTTACCACATGCTCTTTAGTCTACGCAACATACATTTTCATTTTTGTTCCCTGTAGACCTTTTTCCAATTAAAATAGCATGGAACTCACAAAATATCACCCAAGGTACCATGCAAGAGTGGGTGCTCATAATTATCAGTGATGAGATTTTAAGAATTATGGGCCTTAGCCTATGCTATGTAGTTGAAGAGAGCTAGAGTAAGCACATCATAGAGCTTTATGTGTACCTTAATGTTGAACTGACCTAAAACATAATCATCGAAGGATTACCATGAGAAATTGTTATCAATATCATGGCTATTGTAATGTCCATTTTCCCTACAGCAGTACTAAGATTTGATGTCGACTTGGAATCAGACTGACCTTATTTTGAAAGCATTTTCTGTCCTTTTGTGTGCGCTCGAAAGAAGAAAACTCGCTGTTGAAGTGACATGATATTGCAGATTTGCCACCATCATGCCAGAGTCTCCACCACTGCCCGTACTGCCATAGCTCGAGCACTACCATAGTTCTTTTTACGTTGGAATGGGTAAATATCAAATGTAAGAGTACTTGTATCTGGGACTATACTTCTGAGACAGGTATATAAAACATGGTGCTTTGTATAAACTCAAGTCATATAGAGCAGGAGGGGGAGAAGAAAGCTAAACATAGCTCAGAACGAGCGTTACAAATATATTGCTACAGATACTAACATCCATTAAGAATATGTTAGCAAAATGGTAACGAGTAAGTTAGCCATGTGTACACTTATTATCAGAAGGAGAGTAGCAGGAGCATCATGAGCTGATATACTTGCTCGAATAAATTGAAACCCACTTTCTATCTTGACATATTCCATGGGCAATTATATGGGTCATTCAGTTTCCTCATTGTTTCCAAAAAGCAGCATCCTTCATTATGTTGATTCACCCAAATAATCATCTTCACTTGATTCTTTAACCTTCTCTGTTCTCAAGACACTTTGAAACATAATATGCGGAATCCATCAGGAAACATCAGGAAACATAGATCGGAAACCTTGAGCGTGAGCCACAGCAGGTCTATCACAGAATTCTGAAGCTCGAATGTGGAAAATGATTTCGCGAATTCACTGAAGAGAATCCGTTGGGTGTGAACTTGCTTTTAAAGCATGAATTGCCACTCCTAGTGATAAAGTGGCACCTGTTTCCAGCAGATTGTGTGCCTAATGTTGAAGCTCGCTGGCCATATATATCAGCCAATTATATGATTGATTTTAGTCGCGGAAAGTCTTATGCGAGTGTAGAGTCATTAGTTTCAAACCCAAATCAGGTTGCTGCACAGGAACATTCCCAGTGTAAAGCTGATTTCAGGATAGAGAAATGAGCTAAGTTTATTGAAGTTAAGTATGGATGGTTTCTCCTGGCTGAAAAGACAACAGTGAGAAATTAACAAAATGGACAAGTTGCTAATAGTTCTGTTTCTTTATCTTTACAGGCTTTTCGGATCTCGTACTTCTTTCCCTCTATCTCTTCCTCTCTCGTATATGTATATGTCCTGTTATTTGAATTATGTTTCTTTATATTACAGGTAGGAAGCGGAAAGATCAGCATGATGCTAATCAAGCTGCCACGGGTGTCAATCCTGCTTATGCTAGTGCTTATGGTGCAGCCCCTCTGGTGAGCATACTTGGAGTTTTTAATTTGGTTGAAATTTATATCTATTAAAGCTGCAATTGAAGATAATTTCAATGTGAAATTGAGTATTCATATTTTCTCTAGAAGGGCCTTTAAAAGTTAAGCAGGAAGCATAAAATGAAAATTCGATTGACAGCGGTCTGAACATTCCCACGAGCCGAGAGATGGTGGGCAAGATGTGAAAACAAAATAGGGAGCTTTAGTAATGCAAAAGCAGAGAGAATAAAACTACAGTGCAGATTAGGAGACATACCCATATGTACTCGCATTCACACCGACATATTATATACTTAAGGCTATCTTGCGTGTTATGTATCGCTCTCTCCGTCCCTAAAGTGTGAAGACTGACTTTTCGTGGTATCTATTAGATAAAGTGGCCAATCTCTAAATTTCATTTTTTCAACTTGTCAATTTACCCTTCTTCTGGTGAAGTCCTCGGTTTTGTCAACAATGTCAAAGGCATTTCTCTTTTAGGGACGGTAGAGGTATACCTTGTAGAAGGAAGATAAAACTGTACACATGGGGAAGAAACATGATCTGTTTATGTTTGTAGTGCTTTCTGTGCATTTCCGCTAGGCATGTTGAATTTGAATGTAGTATCAGGTTGTTAGGATTCAAGTAAAATTTTTTTTTTTCCCTTTGAGAGTAAATATTCCTCTCATGGTATCTGATAGTAGCCATACTATTGGGGTATAATGTCACATATTGCATACTGAGTTGCTAATATGCAAGCTGCCACAGTTGCTATACTATCTTGATATAATGTTACATTTTGTTTTACCTAAAAATAGAATGTTACATTTTGCATTCTTTCTGGGTGAGTATCTCCTTTCATGCTATCTGATACTATTTATTTTGTTTCTTATTCTTTGCACCATTTGGTAATTCTTGTTCTTGTTAAAAACTTACCATTTCCATCTCTCTTCTTAAATTGGTGCAGTCATCTCAAATACCATATATGGGCGGTGCTAAATCTACTATTCCAGAGGCTCCAGCTCCACCGAACAACATTCTATTCGTCCAGAATATTCCCCATGAGACAAATTCTATGATGCTGCAAATGCTCTTTTACCAATACCCGGGCTTTAAGGAGGTTAGGATGGTTGAAGCAAAACCCGGCATCGCTTTCATCGAGTACGGTGATGAGATGCAATCGACAGAGGCAATGCAGCGGCTCCAAGGATTTAAAATCAAACCTGACCATCCAATTTTGATCACCTATGCGAAGAAGTAGATCGATGGGCTTTTGTATCGTGCTATCTAATTGAATGTAGAAACAGAATTAGACGTCAATCTTCCATCAGTCTTAACAAGTGTATGAAGTTTGCAAGGTTACCTGTTCCTTTGCTGTTGTCATAACCTATTTTGAGCAGGATATGTAGTTTGATTACCATCTTCTGCTTTACATCTTACCATTTAGTTAGTTCCTGGGGCTCGTTGCCCTTTACTTTGTTAAAAAAAAATCTTGGCTTTGCTGCCTTTCACATCATGCTCTTTCGGCTTGTGTAAAAGTAGGCTGCAAGTTGGGTGGAGTTTTTATGGATTATAATCAACGCAACTCAAGAAAGTGCAGTTTTTTACCAAAATGGGTTAGCATGGATCGGTTTATAGAATGGGTTAGCGTGGATTGGTTTAATGTTGCAGTGAGTTGGGGTTTTAAAACCTATTTATGTAGGAATTCATATATTATCGGTAACTAACATAAATAAGAATCTTTTTTATTTTTTGGTACAAACTAACATAAATAAGAATCACCACCATCTATAGTCATATTGCCAGCTATTATCACCTATCGAATCATTGTTGACGATCGCCATCGGCAATCGTCACCCTTTTTGTCTAGTTGTTGCCTCCACCGCCCATTGACGCCACCACTGCGGGCAACATGCCGCTGGCTATCTCAGCCACCGTTGTCAACCGTCTACCATCGTTTCATTTTTTGTTTAATACGGAGTATAAAAAAGTTCTTTTTGGTTTTCGTAAAGTAATTCAAATCCAAGTTAGCCCTAATCAACCCAACTTAACCCACACAGTAAAATCTTTTCCTGGATTAAAGTAAGTTTTGTTTTCAAACGAAATAAGTTTACTTGGGTAGGGTACAAATCAAATCCAACTGAACGGAACCAAGTTGCACCCCTATGTAAAAGTAAAAACTGCTCCTTGCATAATTATAAGGTACTAATAAATTTAAACCAAAATGATCAGTTTGTGATGCCATTTGATGATGGCAATCTTAGCCATTTTTTCAGATCTTCTTTGTTATTCTTCTAAAACAATGTCTGTGTTTCCGAGATCTCGCAATATGTTGGAATGGTTGTTTCTTCAGATAAATATATATTTTCCTACAATGTTATGCTCTTTCATATCTTCATTTTCAGTAAGAAATTTATCTTTTATAATTAATGCACTTTTTAGTGATAAAATAAATGTTTGGAACAACATAGCATACAAAATAAGAAAATAAACGCTTTCTTTTTTTCTTTTTAACAACATAAAGTCTGACTCAGGGTAAAGCTACACTTGTCTTTTTACTAGAAACTGTGCAATTTAGAGTTTTTTCCCTAATTAATACATATTTAAAACTTAATTATTAATTTAATCTTTTTTAAACTTATTTACCCGCATACTACGCTTTTGAAAATCGCTGTTTAAAACAATGATTTCTACTTTATAGTAGAAATAAAGAAATCGCTATTTTGACCTTGAAATCGTTGTTTCAAACAGCGATTTTTAAAAGTGTAGTATACGGGTAAATAAATTTCAAAATGTAGTATATTGGTAATTAAGTTTTATAATAGTATTAATTAGGGAAAAACTCGTGCAATTTATGTAGAGTTTTTTTCTTAATTAATACATATTTAAAACTTAATTACCAATTTACTCCTTTTTAAAACTTATTTACCCACATAAGTTGCAGGTAAATAAGTTTAAAAAAGAGTAAATGAGTAATTAAGTTTTAAATATATATTAATTAGGAAAAAAAACTCAATATATGTAACTACTTCTAATGCTAATGACCCCACGAGAATAGAATTTGAAACCGTGTCCATGTGGAAATAGCAAAAATAACCTCACCTTAATAGCCTATTTGCGAGTTTTGAAATGAGGGAAAAGAAAAGAAAGGAAGAGAAGAGAAGAGAAGAGAAAAGAAAGGAAATGAAGGGAACACAGTTTTTCTTCCTCTTGTTTGTGAGCTTAGAGAGAGAGAGAAACATCATTCATTTCCTTTTTATGTGAGTTCAGAAGAAAAGAAAATATATGATACAACATTACATATATATACCCTTATACAATAGTGTGTTGATCTAAACAAAGATTTTAAAGTATGATTTTAACTAAGAATATAATGTAAAAGGAAAAAAAAACTGGTCATCAACGACAAAACAGAAAGTTTATACCATAATAACGTTATAAGTTTTTATCGGTTAGTGTCACAATAAAAAAATACACAAACTAGCTATTGAAAAAACACAAATTGGTCTTCTATTTGTTTGTAATAAATGGTATTATAAGTTTTTTTATAAAATACTCTAAAAGTTAAAAATTATTAAAAATTGAGTCATCATAATCTCAAAGCCAATATAAACGTTATTAAAATATTACTTATAAGAGTTTTTATTCTCCGTTTCTTCTCAATTTTGAAAAAAAATATTTAAAGACAAAAGAGACCAAAACTACACTTCCTTCTCTTTTCTTCTCTCTCTAAAAAAACTCGCAAACAGGCGGAAAACGTTACTGTACTGTAAAAACCAACTTTTATCAAGCTGACCATCTCAGAACCCTAGCTCCGCCGCCCCTTGTAAGTTAACTACTCCGTCTCAGCATCACGCAAATCAGAGAGCATTGAATGGATACTCCTCCGTCCGGTGACATGGAGTCACTGTCATTGACCTCACAGGATCAATCTTCCTCAAATCCCACGCCTCAGTAAGTCTAAAATCTGGTGTGTGTTTATATGTTGGCGATGGATATTGCTACTGACGGTGAATTATGATTGCTGAATTTAGGTTGAGTGTGGAGGAGAAATTCAGGATAGTGAGAAGCGTGGGGGAGGAATGCATACAGGAGGATGAGTTAATGAACCTTCTGGCCAAGAAGCCCTTCCCCATTTGCTACGACGGCTTCGAGCCATCTGGCCGAATGCACATTGCTCAGGTCATAATCTCGCTCGTCTTAAGTTTTATTATGCCTCTTAGATGGTGTTGACTGAAATCTCAATTAACTTCATGTGCAATGTACTCCCTTCGCCTCACAATTATTCTGCACTTCTAACTTTTCGCTAATTTCCAGGATATAATTTGAACTTTTAAACTTGAAATTTTATCCTGATGATACTCAGTTATTATATCGCTGTGCGAAATTGGTAGTTTTGGTTTCTGTTTCACTGTTAGACTTTTTATAAACGTTAGACTCGTAATTAGTCAGGTTAATGTCACAGCAAATAATGTCGATCAAACATATGTAACAGATCTTATTTTTAGTGATTTAAGTTTTTAATCTTTTATCTGTGATTGTTATGCTTTATGAATTCAATTGTCACGATACTTAAAGCTATGTTCTCATCTGCATAAGAATTTCGATCATATTGCTGACAGGGAGTTATGAAGACAATTAGTGTGAACAAATTGGTTTCTGCTGGTTGCAAGGTAAAAATTTGGATAGCCGACTGGTTTGCACAATTAAACAACAAAATGGGGGGAGACTTGAATAAAATCCAAACTGTTGGACGTTATTTGATTGAGATCTGGAAAGCTGTGGGAATGAATCTGGAAGGAGGTCAAGTAGAGTTCTTGTGGTCTTCTGAAGAAATAAATTCTCGTGCACATGAATACTGGCCTTTGGTAATGGACATAGCTAGGAGAAACAAGCTTCCTCGGATACTGAGGTAAGTGTTTATGAGTAGATTTAGTTCTGGTTGAAGAGTAATGAACTCAAGTAGAGTCAGAGCATGGAGTTGTTGTCTCTTTCAGGTGCGTTCAGATTATGGGTCGCAGTGAGCAGGACGAACTGACGGCAGCTCAAATATTCTATCCATGCATGCAATGTGCAGATATATTTTTCCTTAAGGTAGTTTTACTTATTGTGGAACAATTTGTGCAGCTTTTGCCTTTTTAGAATTCACAATACTCTATGATGAACTTTTTAAAAAGATTAGATTGAGATCAGGAGGAGAATCTAATTATCTGGTCATAGCAATATATTGATAATTGTAATTTTAGGCTAAACTCCATACTTATCACTAAATAGTTTACGGAATAAGTACCCATATATGGGCCATCCATGAATGTGCCATCTGCACAGTAATTAAAGTTGTTAGGGTCTTATACTAAGCCTCTTAAGCGAGTCTTACAGAATTAAATAGGTTTTAGCTAGTAAAGAAGGTGAAATCCGTAGCATGTATTTGGGTTTCACATGTGATACATGTGCATCTATGACCGATCCCGCGCACCCTCTTTGCTCCGAGCAAGCAGACCAACTTATATCAAGTTTATAATTCTGAGATTCTTCATCATAAAACAAGAAACTTCTTACTAGGAAGAGTGCAGAATGGGATACTGCAAATGACCCCCATATGAGGATCCCATGAGAATTCATAACTACGCAGGGTAGTTTACTACTTTTGATGTTTATGGTTTACACTATTGTTTTACCAATGAGCTTGTACTATTTGACTATTAGATAATGGAATGAGATGCATGGTTTGTTGACAAGAAGCTTTGCCGCGTTACAAACAGACAATGTAGTAATTGATAGCGTGAATAAAGAAAATCATGTTTTATGTGAACAGGCGGATATATGTCAGCTGGGCATGGATCAGCGGAAAGTGAATGTACTTGCAAGAGAGTATTGCGATGACATCAAGAGGAAAAACAAGCCTATTATTTTGTCTCATCGTAGGCTCCTTAATACCAACTTCTCCCCCAACTTATTCATTTTTCTAATCCTGACGGGCCTGTTCCATTTTGTAATTCGTATGCAGATATGCTTCCTGGCTTGCAGCAAGGACAGGAGAAGATGTCAAAAAGTGATCCATCATCTTCCATATTTATGGAGGATGAGGAGGTAAAATTTTTGTTCATTTGACGCCTATGTTCTCAAAGTGGAAGAAGTGTTGAACTGATTTGTTTGTTAGAGCTTCCTGTGGAATTTAATTTCTTGTAGTTATGATCTGTTGTAAATATTTGCAGGCAGATGTAAATGTTAAGATCAAGAAAGCTTACTGCCCTCCTATGGTGGTTGAAGGGAATCCATGTCTCGAGTACCTCAAGTATATTGTCTTCCCTTGGTTTAATGAGTTCAAGGTTGAAAGAAGATCAGACAACGGTGGTGAAAAGTGAGTTAACTTGCTTTATAATGACCCTTCCAACAAATTATTTTATCCTCCTGCCCCCTTCTTCCCCCAGGGCAAACTCCCAGACTGTCTTAGCTTGTTAGTTCTAGCCATGTAACATGCTATATGGACTTGGTAACAATATGGGGGTTGGATACTTGTCTAAGCATCAGATTCTTATTGGGAATGGCAAAACACTCGTTTACGTCATTAATTTTGTTTTATCTTTATGTAGAAGACACATTATTCATATTGGGATTATCTCATTACGAAGCAATGATGAAACAAAGGAACATTAAGAATGAAGTCATTCACAATTTTTCAATGCATTTTAGTATTGTAGCTAATGAACTGTGGGGGACATGTTTCATACCCCTGTCCAATTGTCAGATGTCTGCAACAGGTGCTTCATGCCTTTCAAAGAGTCTGTTTTAAGTTGGTTGCCTAATCATGCCTTTGTCTTTTTGGATTGTTAATTAAAGTGGCTCTTGATGCATTTATATATGCGCATGTTGTATAAACAGGACATTCACTAGCTTTGAAGAACTTGTTACAGACTATGAAAGCGGGCAGTTGCATCCCGGTGACCTAAAACCTGCTCTATCTAAAGCATTAAATATGATACTGCAGGTACATATTCTTTCTTTTTTAAGCCTATAGCCCCGTGTGTCATTGCTAATATTGTGGGCTTTGAATTGAACTACATATGCAGAATGCTTGTTGATGCTTATTATTTTTCTAGTAATTGCATTGGCTCTCTGCGGTCTTTTTGTTATGCATTTGCCTCCCTGCCTCCTGCCCTCCCCCCCCCCCCCCCCCCAACACACACACACACCACACATGGTGGGATGTATGGACAGTTCTATACGAGGCATGGCGATATTTTGTTCCTTTACACTAGCAGGATGTAACATTATACTCAACTTGTGCCTGCAGCCTGTGCGTGATCATTTCAAAAATGACGCTACTGCAAAGGAGTTAATGAGAAGAGTGAAGGTATGCTTATGTCTTGACGTTAGGACCTTTGGTCTCCTGAACAATGGCAGTTGATGTGCACTTTGGTTTTATTGAATCTAATCGCTTGAGAGAGAGCATGTTTCCCAGGCCCCTTCGTCTCAGAATAGTTCATTTTATTCCTACATTATCCCATCCCAACCCTTTATGGCATAGGTCTCATAAGCCATCAATTGTTCTGCAGGGCTACAAAGTCACCAGATAAGGGCTACAAAGTCACCAACATCAATTGTTTTGCAGGGCTACAAAGTCACGAGGACAATGAAACGTGGACATTTTTCGCGTGGGACTGCTGTTTTAAGATTGAACCAAGTTCAATTTGCTCTTGTATACTGTAATGTTAAATTCCCTTAGAGATGCTAACTGCAAATATTGGATGATGTATTACTTTTTGTTTTGAAGTTTAATTTTTTAGCTCTTGATAAAGGTTTTGAATTGTCGTCGAATTAGACAATAGATTTTAGAATTATGCAATACAATGGCAGATCAAAATTTTGAGTTGTGGCCATTGAGTTCACCTTGTGAAGTTTCCAACAATATTATCCTACCACAAATATTGACCTGCAGGAAAAGATTTCCCGAATATATTGCTGCTCATTTTGTATAGGAAAGTGTCAATTAGCTCCTCTTTATATTTGCTACTGCTTTCAAGACTATTTGATAAAGCTGAAATTTATGTACTGAATTCGTAAAATTAAAAATTTTAAGCGATTAAATTTTTACTGAAAAATAAGTTAATCTGTATGGTAAAATAAAAGCAAATGTTTGAAAATTGTTTATTTACAAATTTATCCATTTTTTTTAAATATGCATTTGTTTATGTACTTTATAATTTTTTTTGGGGGGCTGAAATTGTGTTGGTGGTGGTGGTGACATGACGATAAAATAGGGTGGCGGTAGTGGCGGTAGCAGTGGCAAAAAGGTGTCAATGATAGTAATAATAATGCGTGAAGACGTATTTGTAATTGTGATGATAGGATAGACGGCGACATGTCGGTCATGACAGTGATTATAGTGTGGTAGATCTTTAGATCTTTTTGGCAAAAATAGACATGGTAACAACAATAATGATATGGTGGATGTGGCGTTGTCCTTATGATGGTGTCAGTGATGGTGGTGATAGTGGTTAGGTCGTGATAATTGTGGTTGCGGTAACAAAAGAAAATAATGATTTGTGGTAATAGTTGTATTGTGATGGAGGCAATGTTGCTAGCAAATTAATAGAGGATGTATCGTGGTGGTTATTAATCTTTTCATGTAAAAATATGTTAAATAACTTTTAACTATCTCACTTAGAATTAAGTGATCAACATTAAGTAAATTCACTCTGACTTAAAATTTTAGTCTATTTTTTGTAAGAACTAATTTTTTAAGTGATACAAAGTTTAGCATTATCAAACACACTTAGTTGATAATCATTAAAAACTTTAAGTTTTAAGTGTTTAATTGCGTTATCAAACGCACTCTTCCTTTGCAGTTAAGAGTCCTACCAAGGAAGGTTCACATATGTTTATGGTGGTACCGCACAGAACGTGTAGTAAATAGAACCAACGTAATTATCGAAAAGATAATTCAGACTTTAAAAAGAGACACAAAAAAAGCCTTGACACAAAATTTTCCTCTCCTTGCTCACTTCCTATCCCTTAATCTTACACGTACAAAAATCGATCTTAATCGATCTTTTTTGTATAGGAAGGAAAAAAAAAAAAGATGCATCATTCGCCTAAGTAAGAGTTTCAAGAACTTAAGGACCAAATATAAAATGAAAACTTAAATAAGGACCAAAACCAAACAACTCAAATCTTAAGGACATTTTAATAAGCCCAAACTAAAGGACCGTCTTTATAATTTACCTTTAATGGCAAAGCCCAGAATTGCCATGTCTTGTGATTAATACATACTTAAGCAATTTAATCAAAAATTCATTCAAGCAACTGGGAGCTAAATGAAATTTAAGCAAGGCTGACATTGGGACAAACCTGAATTACATATCTAACGCCCAGCAGGATATTTAAGACTCAATCAAACTTAAAATCATATATAAGAATTGCCAAATAAAATGGCATGGCGTAAATTGGTACAACCTCAACGATGGTGGTTATGCTGATCATCATACCCGCTCTAACTCAGTATTGTGTCTCTCTAATTGGTCTTTTAACTCCTTCCTCCACCCTTGAATCATTCTTTCCTGATTCTTGATGAGTTCATTCTTGGTCTTCAACTCTTCTTCCATTATGGCAATCTCCTATTAGATAATGACAGATTGATCACTGCCTCAGTTTGTGGCAAGGTAACAAAGATATCATCCATCACATTGTGATCAACTCATACACATACCTTTTGGAGTTTTTCTGCCTTGGTTGGCTGATCCTCACGTTGGAGACCAATAAAGTAGAGTTGAAGCTTTTTGGCCGCCTCCATGAAATCTCTAGCATGTCTCTCCACATCAACTGAAGCAACAATCAGATATAAGCATATGCTGCTAAGCATGTCGAGTAGAATACAAAAGTTCACATCTAAAGCTAACCCAGAACAAAGACACAGCCACGATCAGTAGCAAACCTGTGAACACTCGTGACAAATTTCATAATGAGACAGGATGTCCAACAAATGCTTAGTCATCCCAATAGAAGGTTAAACTTAAGTAATATGAACAGTGGAGAAAGGATGAAGAAGAGATAAGTTTCCGTCTAATTGTTTTTTTCGCCAGCCTCTAATTGAAAAAACCACAGAATGTATATGTCCAAGTCCTGCATGGCATTTTGCAGCCATCATTTAATTGTCCCACTATCAACTGGGATGCTGAAAACGGATGCACGTGATGTTTGATTCACGTCATCCATCTAGTTCCTAAGTCCATAATGTCGAGAATGTCAAGACAAAATGCCGAAACATATCCATGGTGAACCTAAGAGCATAGGCACTGCACTAGAACCCAGCATTAGTCACCCCAATACCTGTTGTATTACTATATGCATCGCATGAAAACTTTTGAAAAATTAAAGGGCTAATTACACCTATGTCCCTGAGGTTTGGGGGTAATTACACGCGAGGACACAAAGTTTCAAAATGTAACACTTATGTCCGTTGACAAATGGAATTTTAAAAACCCTAACGGTTTTAATGAAAAGACATAATTACCCCTAAGTTGGAACCTTATTTTTGTTCCAATGCCATTACTTCAAATTAGGGTTTCTGCATTTCAAATACCATTACTTCAAATTAGGGTTTCCAATGCCACTACTTCAAATTAGGGTTCAAAACCCTCACTCTTCTTCACCACGCCGCAGCCACCAATTTGACTGAAATCCGTCACATCCTCGCCATCGTAGATCTTGGACAAGCTGCCGTACCCCTCCGTAGTGGCCCCGCTGGTATCGCAAGAATACCGGAGCTTCTCGTCCATCGGACATGTCGCCCCATGCATTTGATCTCGTCGAGCAGTTTTGGAGGCACGCCGTGGTTGGTCACGTGGAACGTGCCCCACTCCCTGCAGGCCGTGCCGATTTCGGTGAGGAGGAAAACGGCGTCGCGCACGGCGCTGCTCAGGTCGATTGACAGGATAGAGTTGTTGTTGGCAGGGCGGGCTGTCGGGTTATTGGGCCGGTTTTCTGGGGTTGGATGTATTCGGGTGGGACTTGAGGTGCTGCGCCGCTTTGGGCTATGGATTGGACTCTGATGGGGCGGCTGGCGACTTCCATCGTTGTCTTCAAGCTCACAACACAGCTGCGATGGCGAGGGTGGGAGATCTGTTACGGCGGCGACGAGGTGGGGCTTGGGTTACCGACGACATGGGATGAGGGACGGGGCTGGGCTGCCGGCGGTGTAGGGCGATGGAGGGGGCTTGGGCTGCCGGCGGTGTAGGGCGATGGAGGGGGCTTGGGCTGCCGGCGGTGTGGGGCGATGGAGGGGGCTCGGGCTGCCGGCGGCGTGGGGTGAGGGCGTGGGCGGCAGATCTGGAGAAAAGTTTGGAGAGAGAAACCTAATTTGAATATTAGGGTTTTGAATTAGGGTTAGATATTGAAACCCTAATTATTGGATATACTGTACAAGGGCAGTATTGCCATTTTTAAAATACGTAATGATAAAAATTATACTTTTTGGACGGAACCCTAACAGATGGATATAGATGTTACATTTTTAACGTTTTTGGTCACGTATGTTACATTTTGAAACTTAGTGTCCTTGACTGTAATTATGCCCTAACCTCAGGGACATGGGTGTAATTAGCCCAAAATTAAAACCATGCTTCATGCCCATTCCCAGTAATTCTTTTTTTAAGCCTTCGTGAGGATATCTACGCTGTTTGAACAGACCCCTGAAATCAACAGTTTGCGTATTTCTCTAGAGTATATCTTCTTCTCGTGTTTGATTTGGAATAGTATTGTCAATATAACTATGACCTATGCGGCTAAGCATATCCAGCAAGGAGATTTCTAACGCTTGCATATATCATTTTTTTAATATCCGACTTACATTTGTAACTTGCAGAAGTCTAGAGTTTATGATACAGCACAATCAATTTCCTTTCTGTATCCACAGCGACAGCAACAGCTAAAGCTAGTTTCTGTTTTCTCAATGACGTACTACAGTAACCACGAGGCACAAAAATTTCTGATATTCCTCTTACATTTGACAAAGATTTTGGTATCAAGAATTGCACAACTCCATATGCTCCATATATGGTTATGCGTCTTTGCTCCCACTTGCAGCTTCCTTCAAGCAGAGACCCTGTCTATTATAGTAGTGTTACTTCTTTAGAATCTGTCTAAAAGTTAAAACAGTATAACGCACATTTGAGAATTGAATTTTAACCCCTCCAATTTCATGCGCAATTTGACATCCTCTTTGCACCAAAGGCGAATCCGGCTAAGCAATACACAAGCTATTATAACTTTAGCAGATAAGGAGCCCGAATGCTTCATTCAACTTGCACACAGAACTATCCTTAGAACAACATCCAACTCCAACCAAAAACTTAAAAACTTTCTGCTAGTGTCTCAAGACACATTAAAAAAATTACCTTGAAGAGATCTTATACTGGTCGTTTAATTTCACAACAAAGACCCCAACCATCTGCCCATCCAACTATTCTCAATCACCATGCTTAAGTAGTCAGTCCGGTCAAAATTGATCCTCAATCTTTTTGAGCATTACGAGTATAAGAAACATGACTATTATCCGGTGTTATTACCTAGACGTTCACTGCAGATCGAAATTCCTATCTAGAGACAGACGCGTACGCACTTGGGCGGGGGGTGCAGCAAAAGAACGATGGGATAAGCACCTTGCAGTGCTTCGAGGTCCGCAAAACATAAATTACAGTGCTCTATACGCAAGCATCTTCGCAAAACACACAAAAAAAAACTTACCATCCTTTACCTCAGTAAACTTGTATACATACTCGATCGCGACATAGTGATCGGAATTATCTTTACCTCTATAATTTTCCAAAACCAGCTTCTTTTCCACTAAATGAGAATTGAGAAGTATTAAGGTGCATGCAGACATGGAGAGAGATGATTACTTTGATGTGAAGGGTGGGGAGACCGGTCAATTGCCTGCAGCTCTCTTGCGGGCAAGCACGGCAGCAGAGCAGCTTCCAATGCCATCACACACCCAACCATGTCCTCTTTCGGTAGAGGTGAATCAACTGGGTGCTGCTGCTGATCCATATATTTAAATGCCTGCGCCGATAATTACAAAGGCTGCAAGAAACTGAATCTGTGAACCGTTTGTGTAGTGAAAACTGAGGTTTTTTTTAGGGTTCTTTTGACTCCGTGCAGATTGGGGGGGTTTCTTATTTGCTTTTGACCCAAACTCACTTTGTACCCCCTAAAGTTTACTCCATTTTGAATGTTGCACCCTACTCTTCTGAGTATTGTACTAATTAGGATGATTACAACACTATTTACATGTCAATTTTTAGTGACACTTTTTAATTAATTTATTAGTATTTTTTCTCTTTTCTAATTTGCTTCGGATAATTTGAAACAAGGTTTATTTTTGGTAGAATAGTAGAATGATATTGATATTTAAAATTGATAAAAGAGTTACCTTAAATACCTTAGGACGTTGCAACTATAATGTAAATACCATGATTAACGGGAACAATAAGAAATCCCTTTAGAACATCATGTCATATACCCAATCCTAGTAAACATTTATTCGTGCATGACAAGTTAAAGCGGCCGGTGATTTAACTACCTTTAACTGTGAACTAAAGAAGTCCTGTCAATACTAACCTGGTTTTAGGTTATTTTTAATGGTACAATTTGTTCCAATCAAACTAGAAAGTCAAATCACATCAAAATTATAGGTGATGCTCTTTCTGATGTTTTCCACTCCTTTATTGAGGTGCAAGTAGACGAATTTCCCTATAGCATATATTGGCCTGCAAAAGCGGAAATAGCCAGCTTCAAAGCTCTTTCTAATGAAATTTACATTTCTACGAGGGGAACATTTTACATCATCTGCCGAATAGCTCCTCCAGTCTCTCTTATAAGCCCGAATCCCACCAAAATGTACGCTCTCCACAACGTATTTAACCAAACCAAGATTATAGTGCTGTAACTGCTTGTGAAGAGTCATCTGTAGTTGAAATTGACGTGAACAACATAGCGCATCCTAATCTGATCCACGTTGTAAACTATGTACTCGTTGTACAGTAAACTCCCCTGCAAGAAGCATTTGAATGGAGGGTTACCATGCCATAATCTTATCTGCAGTATATAAACCTTAAAAGATGCTCTAAAAGTGTTCTACTAGAAAGCATAGGATGCACCTTAAGGCCTTTTTGCTCTTAAGGCTTTCCTACGGGAACAACAACACCATCTTCAAGTGTCTAAACCTTTGAAAAATCTGGGGCAGTTGCACCGACTCCCTTCGTGCTGCAATGTCAGGTTTGGAATCAGATCCCTTTGATGTAGCCAGATTTGGCCAACCCCAATAGGAGGTGGGTGGGGGCGCATATATGTTTCCAAAGATAAAAAGAGAGCGTTTAACAAATACATGGTGGTAGTCGCGACAATATTGGAGTACGTTGCACACACCAAACTTGAAAGCTATTGTGGGCCAACTTTAGAAACGGTATGATATAAAGGGTTGAAAACAAAAAGAAAACTAAATATTGAAAGAAATAAACCTTAGCTTCCCCTTTGGCAATTGGTCAGCAACATACTTCGCTGTTAACAACTCAGCCATGTCACCAAGTGCAACCTAAAAATTAGTCACTTCAGCAGTCAGCTCCGTAGAAAATTATTAAGCTACAATGTGGAACATACTTCCATGAATTTGGAACATTATTACTACATAATCCAACTACAGCGGCTCAATGCAAGTTGTAATGTATGCATCCTTATAATTGCAAGATAATAGCGTATTGCAAGTAAGTGAAAAAATCTCTAATCAGGCAAGCACAACCTCACATAGAAGCAGCACACCAGCTGTAGCTGTATTAGTCGAGCAACAATAGTTGGCACTTTTTGAGAACATATCAGCAACATAAACACCCTTTCCGAACATGTACCCTGTTACAGGTGCTTCTGGAGGAGCAATGCGCAAACCTGGTGGTTTATTATGGTACAACTTTTGCAGTCAGAATTTTTTTTTTCAATTAAGAAATAAAATTAGTGAAGATGACTAAGAAACAATAAATTGCCTTGGGATAAAATTCCAGTCCAGTTCGTGAGTCGAGAACCGTGCCACGAAAGCATCCCATTTTGTGTAGTCGAGAACTGCCAAGATGGACAATGGAGAAGTTATAGCCTTATAGAAGGCTTTGGGGAAAGAAAAAAAAAAGTACACACTGGCAAGTGGATACATACTTCACAAAAGACAAAATATGAGCAAGTGGATACATGTTTCAACACGTTTTACTCACCTTCTTGAAACGTTCAACTTCGCCCTCTCGTGACACTCTAAATATTTGAACAATATCAACAGCATAATTAGAATGTGTCTTTGCTTGTGTTCTTCGTATACGTTGCAATCTGAGTTTGGAAAATGAAAATGAAATTAGATTTAAGGAAACTAATAAGATCATATGGTTCAGACATCAAAACCTAAGCAAGGTACAAAGCTGCCAAAGAAGTTTATATTACCATACGAAATTCCTTGGAGTCAACGTCGACTGGCGCCAAATCACAGTGAAGGCGATGATACTGATAATACAATGGATCTTCCTATGACAATTGCAGATGAAAAACCCAAGTTAGAAGGTCATGTAGAAGCAACGCCAGTATTTCATGCATAGAATGGCCAATGCAAGAACAACCAGAGTCCAAAAAGTGAGATTAAACATTGTACAAATGCTCTCCAAAGTTCTAGCCAAGTGAAGAATAAAAAGTATACAACTTGGTCCAATGGATATTATCAAAACGTAATACTTGAAGTAGGCAAAGTTGCTCGCGTTCATATTTAATCATAACAAGACGCCATTATCAAACTCCCCCTCCCCCCAAACACCCCCAACACCATCTTACACACCAAGAAAAAACAAAGGTATTACGCCGACTTTGATTAGATTTAACTACCAATTGTATGTATGAGCACTGTCTTGTTGCTGAACTTATGTGGCTAAAATAGTTCATATGAGTTGCTTTACCCCATCATAAATTGGTGGTGTATATCCAGCTTCTGTTGCATTTCAAGCCCCTTAAGCGCTACATAATTTCCTGTTGGACGAACAAGCTACCAGCACTAATAGACAGGATCACATCAAAATTACGACTCCTCATCTTTTCACTGACAAAAATAAATTATTTGGCAAAAGTGGTAGTCATCCACCATTGCACCAAGCAGGGACCCAATTTAAAACAAGTAAGCCTGAATATTAACTGTCTCCTGATGAGTGCCATCAACCTCTCAAAGTTACCAAAAAATGTTGTATGAAGGACACAGTGACTATTCAATACATTAGGAGCTTTGCCCGGGATATAGCAGCAGTTACTTTTGAGTAGGAAATAATCGCAATTGACTTGTTCAATGACAAATATGTTTTTCTGCTTTTGCATAAATTCTCTACGTAGAAAGCCTCACAACAAGTCAAATGTGTAAGACAAGCAATACCTGCATTCCAGCAACATCCTCCAACAACTTTGTTGCAACCTCGATTTCACCCAGGGCTTCAACCTTCACGCATACGCAAAATGATCATCATCACTAATGCAACCAGGCACCCAAATTTGGCATTTCAGCATAATAATCAACAAGAGAAAAAGGAATACCATCTCTAATTTGCGCTTTAATTTTTGAGGGGTGTCAATGACAAACTCGCCTGTCAACAAATTATCATGTTAGTCAGACTCTAGAAGTATTCAGTATGATACAAACATATCGGTACATATGTATCTATACATGAGTGTGTGTGTGTGTATACACATATATGTATGCATGTATATATACACAGAGAGAGAGAGAGGACTCACGCATCTTCTTAAAACCAAAATCATGAGGGATAACTGTGTAGAATTCTCTGCAATCAAAAGCCATAAGAGATGATTAAACTATATCTACATGCTACTATGCCAAAAAAACATGACAAACATGCAACCAGTCAATCATTTTGGATAATAATTACTTAAATGAACAATCTCATACCCACTTAATTGCTCCAGCCTAATCCTATCTGGTTGGCCAATCACATCCGCAATCCTCTTCAAGACACCATATCCCGATACATCATGTCAAATTAGCGTTAATGTGGGCCGTTCAATATACGTACATAAAAGTTAAAGAAAGAGAAGATGCGGGGTCATCCTAGCTATGAAAATAAGATAAATGGTCAAATGCTTCAAAAAGGAGTGAAGAGTTGTTTGTGTTCAGGGCGAAAAGGAGGACCCTAAACAAAGAAGAAACTCTATATATCAGCATAGTTCACATAACATGGGAACTATAACTCGATGTGTAGACCATGAGCCCGAACAAATCGCTGACAAATTAGGAATGAATTGAACTGTAGACACTACAAGTTCAGTCGGTAATAAGCAGTAGATAATATAAGAACCAAGAAAATAGTTATACCGATAAGGAGATATAGGATTCTGTAATCCCGAAAAGAGTCCTGCAACAGCATCTTTATAAGAAAATGACAATTCATGGCGCATATTTAGAAATAGATGCCAAATAAACGTCCAAGATTAAACTTACAATACGTTAAGTGAGAATAACAATACTCGTCCTGCGAAGAAATTGGGCCTAGGCGCAAAAGGGGGGCTCCTGTTTGAAGGGGCCTTAGCCTAAATCATGGGCCAAGCATACCCAAGCCTAGGCCCTGGGTTAGAGCCTTGGCACCTTTAGTAGCCGGAGCACGCATGCCATTTACGAAGACACCCTGACGGAGATAGTGTCTCGAAGGAGTCGCCTATCCCGCTGCGAAGGGTCCTCGTATCAAAGCACTACGAGCGGAGCCTCCCGGAATGAAGACAATGATGGCTTTGTGGTAACGAATCCATCCCGTGGCGGCGATGGCTTTGTGGTAACAAGCTCATCCCGATGCAAGGAGTCCTCATGTCGGAGCACTACAAGCAGACCCCCCGGAAATGCTGCACACTATGGAGAGTGGGTCGAAGCATGTTCCACGTCCACGCCGGGGGCGCATGGTGTGGCGAATAAGTGTGATGCCCGAAGGCCTGTAACATGATTGTGGCGCATAGGTGCGGTGCCTACAGCACGAGGCATTGATTGTGGCGCATGGGCACGACGACGACTGTTGCGAGACCATACCGGGTGCCAGGGGCACATGTCATGAAGTGGCGTAGGGGCGGCGACGACCGTCGCGAGACCAAACCTGGTGCCGGGGACACATGTCATGGAAGTGGCGCAAGGGCGCGGCGACGACCGTCGCGAGACCATACCTGGTGCTAGGGGCACATGTCATGGAAGTGGCGCAGGGGAGCGACGACGACTGTCGCGAGACCATATCTGGTGCTGGGGGCACATGTCATGGAAGTAGCTCAGGGGCGCGGCGACGACCGTCGCGAGACCATAACTGGTGCCGGGGGCACATGTCATGGAAATGGCGCACGGGCGCGGTGAAGTGTGTATGGTGCCCGGGGCACGGCATTGTGAAAGAGAGCCTTGGGGCACGGCTGTATCAGCAACGCAGTGCGCGGGCGCAGCAGAGTGAGTGAGGTGCTGGGGGCATGTCTGTGTTAGTGCAAAGCGCATGGGCGCGACATAATGCGAATGGTGCTGAGGGCACGATAGTGTGACAGAGAGCTAGGGGTGCGACTGTATCAGTGGTACGGCACGTGGGCGCGGCAGAGTGAGTATGGTGTTGAGGGCACTGTAGAGTGACAGAGAGCCCGGGGGCACTGCTGTATCAGCAAAGCGGCGCACCAGCGCGATGGAGTGAGTATGGTGCTCGGGGGCACGGTAATGTGACAGGGAGCCAGGGGCGCAACCGTATCAGTGGTGCGACGCATGGGCGCGGCGGAGTGTGTATGGTGCATGGGGCATATGTCATGGAGATGGCGCAACGCATAGGTGCGACGAAGTGCGTATGGTGCCCAGGGGCACAACATTGTGACAAAGAGCCTCGGGGCACGGCTGTATTAGAGGCGCGGTGCATGGGCATGGCGGAGTGAGTGAGGTACTGGGGGCACGTCTGTGTTAGTGGCACGGCGCATGGGAGTGACGAAGTGACTTCCGGGCGACGGGGGTCGCGGAGTGGCTTCCGGGCGACGGGGGTCGCGGAGTGACGTTTGGGCGACGGGTGTCGGGGAGTGACGTCTAGGCGACAGGGGTCACGGAGTGACCTCCGGGCGATGGGGGTCGCGGAGTAACGAATGATGGACCTCGCGAGGTTGATGTGTGAACGTCCGTAAACATCGCGGAGGTGCATAGACTTGAGAAAAACAAGTGCGCGAGGGGGGAGGCCATAGGGCAAAAATGGGGGAATGCCAAGGCCACCACCCATGGGGAGGCCGAGGCCGAGGCCGACCCCCTGATGAGACCGAGGTTGACCCTAGGGGGGGTGGCCAAAGCCAATGGCCAACTCCCATGAAGGGAGGCCAAGGCCACTCCCATTCTTAGTGAATTTCGGGCTCGCCGACAGCTGGTGTTTTGATGGGCAATGATGAATCGGGAAGTTGTGTAACGACGAACGTGTTGCCATGAGTCGTACCAACGTGACAAACAAGGCGCCAAAGTCACATACGAAGCGTAGAAAGCGAACAAAGCACGAAAGGACCATGCGCGAAAAGTAAACAACTAGGGGGGATGCCAAGGCCGACCCCATGGGCTTAGCCAAGGCCTTTTCCCTTGACCCTGTCGCTCTGGCTGCGCCATCGACCGATGTTTTTGGTGAAAAGGTGCTCTGGTGGTCGCGACGTGATGAATGTGGTATTGTGAGTCACGCTAATGTGAAATAATTGGTGACTAAGGCGTGCAAAGTAAGAAACGCACGTTGCATGAGTGTGCGCACTTTGACCGGTTTGATGCGTTGAATATTGTGCTTGTGCAGATGTGTCATGTAAAATGGGACCCCCAATGGACCTTTGGGTGTGACCAGAATAGGTTGAGAACATTATTCTTTTTGCATATCTCATGCAATTAACGACAAAATGATTCAAGTTTATTTGATGTAGCTTCATGCACCAAACGTGTTCGTGGTCATATTACATTTATTTTAAAACACTAGCAACTAAAGTTTTTACAGACAACTTTTGGCCCCCCTCGATGTAAAATCCTGGATCCACCCTTGGTCGTAACACCTATGCATATAAAAGGGGATCTTCCTTGGTATGCAAATAACTATCCGACTCAAGCATTAGACAGTTTCCTGCTGAACCCCACTTGACGGTCACTCACCCAACCCAACAGTCGCCCTTTTTTATGGTTTGCAGGCCAATCATAGGTTGTGGTTCCCGATAAATTTTATAGTAGCAACAAGCTCATTGTCGATTAGCGTCCACAAACAGACAAAGCGTCTGTGCAATGTCTTGGCATCCGCATGCATGTCCAAGGTCAAGCTCGCGAGCCAATAATGAGCATCATGATGGCTACCTAGGTGTCATTTGACATGCCAAACTAACGGACAATTTGCTCGCTGTCCTCGTTAAAAAATAGAATGCACCATAATCGTTTTTGCTTGTGTCTCACATTAAAGGCAACTAGAAATTTTGAAAGCCTACGTCATTTTTTTTAATACCAATTTTTTCAAGCTATGAACACTTACCAAGCATGTACCGTATCGATACTAGCAAATAAATGGGGGAAAAAAAAGAGTGGAGGAAGCCGATATGTTGTGTCGATCATAACCATTTTGTCTCGTTGATGTCCCTTTGCGTGCAGCAAGTCAAAGGTATGCATCACTTATGATGGAATTTGGAGTTCAAAAGGGCATGATTGGGGTTTGAATAGGTAGAAGTGTGTGACCAAATAAAGCATTTACTCTGAGTGTACTAGCCTAGCTATACCACGAAGTAGGGTAACTTCACACGCTTGTATTTATTTCTCCAGATTTGATCATGACTTCATCAACAATCTATGGTTTTCACTTTTCTATGGAGTGAGCGAAGCAGCATTTGCTCTTCAGATTTCACGATGCATGCTTCATAGTTGGTCTCTGTTCTTTGTTCCTGACTGCAAGTACTATAGCTTAATCTTGCCTTACGAGTTGAGAACTATCGTGATTTGATAACATGAAAGCTCTCAATAGTTAAAGCTCCTTAATTAAGCTGGGGCGTGGCGTTAAGAGGTAATGCCTGGAAAAATTATGTATGTACCTAGAAAAAGAGAGAGACAGGGAGGCTTCTTTGCCCTCAGAATTGCACAACACAGAGTACCCACAACATGTAATCAGTAACTAAGGCGCCACACGCAAAGCCATGAACATACCTTACGTTATTCTTATTCCCACCAAAGTTCTTTCACAAGGCCCCACAATCTTCACGAAGCTCGTAAAGCATTCCTTTGGGTCTCTCGTCTCTCGGACTCCCTGCTTCACTTTTGTGTAATCATGGCTTGGTGCGGCATGACAGAGGTGTTTACTCCAATCACTCAACAATTCTGAAATCACTCGATTGCTACTCTCTGTCCTTCTCTCTCCAGCGGCCCTTCATAAATACAGTAACTCCATCTCCTAAAATACAGCGACCATCATCCACCAAGTGTGTGTGGTTCTTGGTTGCATGGGTGGGCAACTCCATGTTGGAGAAGCAGGGCACGTGCAAGCCCTTTCGAGGCCAATGCACCCATTTGCACGTGCTCCCCTTTTCCAACTTGGGTTTCTCTGCCCTCCGGATTCTCTGTCAATCAATCTTGGAGCCTGCATTGATACATTAATGGCCGGTTATTGTGTTCCAGTTCGACCACGCACTCTCGGCCATGCCGCTAGTCGTTCCGCAGTGCAGGCCTATGATTTCAAGGAGCTCTCGGATGTAGGATTTGCAAATATGGACATATGGTCATTACTGGGAGTAATTTGCTTTCTATAAACATCATTCTTTTTTTCTGACAAAATACATCCTTACTCCAAATCAGACTACTTACTCTAGAGTGTTTATAGTTGCACTCTTAATTGCACTTTTTCAATCTTTAATTCATACTTGGAGCGAGAATTAAATTCTATTAAGAATAAGACACCGTAAGATGTGATTAATTTTGTTCAATATGCTAAAATTTACTCAATTTAGGAACTATACTCACTTGTAGTGTTGGATCCCGAACTTTTAAACTACTTTTTTGCGGACATGAGATGTATTTATCAAAAAGGCCTATTATGGGAAACGTGTGTTTAAAGTAGAAAGCTTTTATACCAAAAGCTTTAATTTGTTTCCAAAATATGCTTGTAAATATATATATCATCTTAACACTCTAAAAGTGCTTATGACCGTAAGTGAGATCGATTCTTTACGTGTAATACTAAAGGGATCTCAAAATTTTCTAGTATGATTAGAAAGTTTTTTTTTTTGTTATGAATGATTGAAGGAGTACTTCGAGCACGAGACACTTACAAAAAAAAATAATATTTTAAATAGGCGTGAGTTCTAATTGAGATAACATGTCAAAAACATGCAATATTCGGTTACCATGACTCCTATCTAATTTTTTTGTGTGTCTAAGTGTTTGACATAGTCAACTTTAGTTATCTCATGTTTTGATTTTATCTATTAATGAGTTATATAATGAATGGTAACCTTTTTCTTTACTTATTCTAAATATTTCACGTTTTATGAGACTCGAACATATCACATTGCACAGAAAAACTTATAAGCTGAATCAACAAATTTATTAGACAATTAAAACCATCGATATTATTTGAATCCAAATCATTCAATGCTCTCATTTTGGCGTTATATCCAAAGGTCGCTAGTGCACTCATCGGGAAGATTTAGTGATTCTCATTTGACAAATAAAAGATGCTGTAGTACATAATTGTCGCCCCAATACATTGCTTAAATTTAGCGGCGAAAGAAACCTTTTACTGGCCAAGTAATTACTACTCCCATTAGCTTCGAGCAAACAACAACAAAAAGGTGTAAACCCATTCTCTTTGCTACCCTAAAACCCCATTGGAGCCGCCGACTACCACAAGCTGGTCCACCGCAACAGTTTATTGCGGCCGCCGTCAGCAAAGCTTGCACTAAACCCCCAATTTGGTATGTCTTACTAATTCTGAATTTCGGTCCATATTTCACCTTCCAGAGATGGTGGAGACGAAAAGAAAAACCAGAGACGAAAGCAAAGGCAACAAGGGTGGAGGCAAGAGGATGATAAACCACACAAATTCGAACCGGAAGAAGGCCACAAAGAAGAACATGAGAGAAGAAAGAAGGAAGAGAACCGGGCCCCGCTTGCCAAACGCTTTGCAAAGAGAAATTGACCTGAAAAACCCAAGAGCCCCTTCAATTAGTGACGAAGAGATCGATTCAGACGAGGCCAACGATTTGTACGAGTACGAGGAAGCGATTCCCGAGGAACAATCCAAGAAGAATCGTCGTTACGACCCGGTGGATAACTTGGAGTACGAACTTCCCGATGATTTTAAGGTCTGTGATTCTCCTGTATATCCTGATTCCTGACCGTGTTTCTTCATTTTTGTCCCCGTCTTTCATCATTTTCCTAGGATATAGTTTGAAGTTCTAGTTATGAAGATTAAAGAAGTAATGTTTGGGTAGTCAAATTAGGGCAAAAACAATGAGGAAAGGCGACATGTACGTTGTTCAAATGTTTTCTAGGAATGTGCAAAAAGTGATAGGTGACAAAAAATAGGAAGTGTTGTGTTGTGTTTTTTGGGGGTGGGGGAGGGTATTCGTTTTTCTCATGTACTAAAAGAAGTGGCATTCGTATAGTACTGCAAACTGAACGAAAGCTATGGAAACAAGGAAAGTTTGGACTTGGAGGGATAAGGCGGACTACTGTTTAGTTATGATTTAACATCACGTAAGCCAAAATTTGAATATTGTCGAGATAAGTGGGTTGTTAATTTACTATTGAAGATTAGCAATGCGAGTTATTCCGTTAAGCTTTGCAATCTTAAATTCTCAATAGTCTTGGTTTAAGTGTGCTATACTAGACCAGTGCTTGGACTTGAATTTTGAAGAATTTGCATTTTGTTCTGTTTATTTTTGCCCATCTATTTTCTTCATGCACCTATGTTGTTTTCTTATGTAGGATGAGAATATTGCATCAGATGATGACGACGAAGAGGATGATGAGGATATTGACGGTGCAAGGGGAAACCAGAAAGCAGACAACGATGACGAGGAAGATGACAGAAGGCATGCAAGGATGCTGCAAGACATCACTGGACTGCCCAGTGATGCATTTGAAGGTAAAGTTATTTTTGAGGTTTAGGATCTATGCTTACTTCTCAAGAAATAAAACGACTAAAACGGTTTTTTAAACACTAAGTTTTATGTATGAGAGTACATATGCTGAAGAGAGTTCATTTGTTAGCTTCTTGCCAGTTAAAGGCAAAGCTTCAACATCTCCGGGGTGCTATTCTGAAGAAAAATGTGCCTAGCATTCGAATAATCACCCCTAGGAATTAGTTTCTTGCTGCTGTGTCGTGCCTGAAAGTTCACCCTTTCTTCTACACTTGACGAAGGAAACTTGACAAAAATGTGTGCTCTTCCATCTTACTAATGTTAATATGCTGGGATGTGTCAATAGCATATCCTGTCATTGTAATTCAATGACTCCTTTTCTGGATCAATTTTATGGTGAATCGAGTAGTTTGGTTTGTTTATAAGTGACAGAACCTAAGTATCTTGAACGTTAATCTTGTTTTCTATATATATGTTATTTTTGGGTAGGCTTTTTCTAATTAGGCAGCAGATATGCGATGAGACTTTTTGTAACTTTTGGCATGAGTCACTAGCAGTTACAATTTTCTTTTTTCCTTCTGAAAATTGCCAGGCAGGAGGAGAAAAAACAATGCCGTCATATCTGAGGCCTATCCAGAGTCTGAGTATAATCCAAGTCGTGATGTCTTAGATGGTGATGGCCGCATTAGTGTGCAAGACCTTTTGGACCCACTTCATGGAACGTCTGGCTTTAGCAAAGTGAGGAAGAACTTGCATAGAATGGAGAGAAAATCTATGTCCATTCAGGCACCTCTTCCAAAACCAGATCGTGAGAAATTGGAGAGGAAAGTAGCTTATGAAAAATCGAAGAAGGAGATTACTAAGTGGGAACCTTTAGTAAAGAGGAATAGAGAGGCACCGACTATATACTTTGGTGAAGATGTTGAGCTGGGGTTTTCAACCGTAGGCGCAATAGCTTCTGAATTTGAACCTAGAACTGATTTTGAGAAGAAAATTGCTTTGCTGGTCAATGATAACGAAGTTGCAGAAGCTCACAACAAAGATGGTGCCAGGCTTCTTGAATTAAACAAAGTATGGAGCTTCATTTTTGGAACGCTTTACCATGGCTCATATTTATAATGTTCTCACCTATTCACTGGAATATAAGTTGACTTGTTGATTAGAGATCTTATTTTTTGCACAATATTTGGCAGCTTTCTGTTGAAGATGTGAAGGATCGCCAGGACCGTCTTGCTAAAATGCGGAATCTTCTCTTCCAACATGAAATGAAGGCAAAACGCATAAAAAAGATAAAGTCCAAAACATATCATCGTTTGCTGAAGAAAGATAGGCTGAAATCTGCTGCGTCTGCAATTGAGATGGATCCAAAAGCTGCTAAAGAACTTGCAATGAAGCAAGAGTTCAAAAGGGCCGAGGTGACGTATATTATCAGTTACTTGAATCCTTGTGTACCAAGTTTTTTGTTCTGCTGAGTAAAATTATTAGCTTTTTGTGCTAATCCTTCCTGTGTCAATTTGTCGCAGGAGCGCTTGACGCTGAAGCACAAAAACAGCTCTAAATGGGCGAAGCGCATAATAAAGCGTGGAATGACTGTACAAGAGGAAGGAACTCGAGCTGCTATATCTGAGCAGCTGCATCAACATGCTCAGTTGACTAGAAAGATGAATTCTATGCAGGATAATAGTACCAGTGAGAGCAGTGATGAGGATGATGGTGATGACATATCAACTGATTCAGATAATGATGGTGCATCAAAATTGTTAGAGAAAGCTAGACAGAAAACGCATGAAGTACGAGAGGATGATGAATTGCCTAAATCTGGAGTGCTTTCTTTACCATTCATGGTAATCATTACTATATCTACTTCTATTTGATTCTAAACCCCCACCCCCAAAAAAAAAAAAAACCCTACCCTTAATAGTTAAAAGGAAGAAAATCAAAAATGAAAAAGAGGTACTCTGCTCCTACTAAAATATAGCAGAAGTGAATATCGAGTCGAAAAGATTTTGTTCTGCCCTTACGTGTTAGTTTTCTAGCATTGCCCGTTGGGTTGTGTGTTGGTGGGTTGGAGAGAGAAGGGGAAGGAGGGAGGAGAGAGAGAAGAGATTGGGGCTGAGAAAGAAGATATCTTGATGGGAATCAGATTTAGAGTAAACTGGTTAAAGAGAGGCGAACTATTAGCCCCCATTACGTGCCTTTCATTGCAGAACATGAATTTATTTTTAACCACGGTCAAAGCTGCTGGTTTTAGCTAAGGGAGATTCTTCCGCCACCAGAAAAAAAAAATAATTAAATAAAAAAATGAGCATCTGGCCGTCTTCTTTCTCACGCATGACTCACAGCTTCTTTCCAAATCGACACTACGGGCACCCGTGATCATTGTTGCCCATCTGAGTCCTTCAGAATCTAGCCAAATCTAAGCCATCAGACCTCTATTACATCCATGTGAATTGCGGTGTCTTAGGAAAAATGGGCCTGCAGAAGCCTTTGTATTTTCCTGCAAAGTTTTTTTGCGGCAGCATTCATTTTGTTTCAACCTTGAAAACAGCACCACTGTGCACAATTCTTGGTCTAACTCCAGACTCTTTTGGCCTTTTGAAAGAGATCCAGGTTTTGCTCAAGAGTAAATATGCCATAGTGCTAACGTAGTCTTGCTTGGGTGTTGGCTACATCTGTTAGATAGGTGCCACATGAGTTCTGATCTCAACAGCCGAAATCTACCCATAAATATCTTTGACCAGTATGTTCACAAATTTCTCGACTCTGTTCAAGTTTAAAACTAGTCGCATTTTGCTTTACTCTGGAAATCTTACCAGACAGTATGACTCCTAGTTGGCCCTCAAAACCGTGTGTTCTTGAGAAAGAGTGCTTAGAGTTTCAAAACCGTCAGAATCTACCTAGCTAAACAGGTATAGTAACATTTTAATTAATCGCCAGGCTCACCGATTAATCCAGTCAACTTTTACTAGTTCTTCATGATTACAGGGTGTCTATAGAATTATGATCCAAACCACTTGGCCAGATCCTCACATATAGTCACATAGGCTAACAATCAGAGTTTCATGAACATAAAAAGAATCTTGTGCCCCAACAGTGGGTGAAGAGACTGACAGAATGTACCACCGTACCTCCCTCATTAGGGGTTGTGAGTGCCCTTCCATTGTTTGAGAGGTGAGTGAGTGGCCCCAAATTGTTTTTCTACTTATTTTTAATATGCATCTTAATGATCCACTTTTGCTTGATTACATTGGCATAGGTCCGTGGGTTGAGGAAGAGAAAAGAGGCAGCTGATGAAGAAGCTGAGCTTGCTCTTCAAGAGTACGAGTCTTCATTGCAGCAGTTGGATGGTAAGAGTGAAACAGAAAGCAAAAGGATGGGTACTCTGAGTGGTAGAAGGGCTTTTGGTACAGAAAGTAAGAAGGTTCAACAATCCAGCAGTAAGATCAAATCAGATAACTTTTATAGTAATAGCGATAGTGAAGATGACATCGAGGTCAAAGAAGATGTTGATGTTGGACAAGGCAAAAGAAACTTTACGCATAAAGATGTTAACATCGATCCTCATTTACTTCGTGAAGATTCTGAGGTTGGTCATGACCCTTTTTTCAAGGTAATAGTTATGCTTTCTCCCAACGCTCCATTTTGAGATATACCTTTCTCCGTAACTGAAATTTTAACAATTTATTTCCCCTTCGGTATGCAGAGTTTTGATGATATTGTTAAGGACCCAGGGCCGAAGACAACATACGAAGTTTCCATATTCGCTGACAACTCGTGGCATAAAGTTAGTTTTTCCATTATAATGTTTTTATTGTCTTCGGAACAGAGGAGGTGGTTTCCTCTTAACTATTTTCTTAATGATAAACAGAAGAAAAATTTCAAAGAGTCAAATCAGAAGAAGGAAAGTGAAGAATTATTGAACGGGAATGCCGATAATACTTCACAAGTTTTGGAGCGTACTTTGCATGGTCAAGAGATGGAGGTATGTAATAATGTATGACCTTTTTGCATATGCTATTCTGCACCATTATTCTGATCAATGTGTCCCTTTTTTTTTTGGTGATCAACGTGTCCCTTTTTTTTTTTTGGCGATCAATGTGTCCCTTATTTTGTTCTCTGCTATATATATGAAGGAAGTAGATGGTGAGAGTGACACAGATGATGATGGGCGGATGGTGGATGGGGTTTCAATTGCTAGCTCAAAGTCAACTTATGAACTCCCATCTCAAAAGGACCTTATACGGAGTGCTTTTGCGGGTGATGACGTGGAGGAGCATTTTGAGAAGGAGAAACAGGAGATCTTGAATGAGGAAAATCCTATACCAGAAAAGCCTGTTGTACTCCCTGGCTGGGGTTTTTGGCCTGGTCAAGAGAGAAAACGAGGTCGGAAAAAGTATGATCCGGCTGAGGAAAACAGGAAAGAAGATTTAAAGAAGAGAAAGGATGCACATCTCAGACACGTAATCATCTCTGAGAAGTTGGATAAGAAGGTCAGTATTCCGTACTTTTTAGTTAACGATTCAGTTGCAATTTAGCTAACAGAAGCTAAGGTGATCTCAGAAGCAGATTTGAGTTGGAAACTAGAGCACCATGTGATGAGCAGCTATTGCATTTTGTACCCGAACATAGGAACTGACAATAATAATAGGATAAAAGTACTTTAAACTTGGAATATATGTGACTTCTAAAGTTGAAAGCAAATCGACAAGGATGGCTTTCAGCTCCTCGGTTTGTGTTGTCGCATCTAAGTAGGTGTAGAAATCAGCTAGTTCGTCTCAGAAAAGCTGCAGTGTCTATTATTGTGCCATTTATTTACTAAATGATGTTTCATTGACAGGCTGAAAAACTGCACACTAAGACGGTGCCGTACCCTTACACATCAAAAGAAGTTTTTGAACAGTGCATAAGAATGCCTATAGGTCCTGAATTCAACCCTGCAACAGCAATTGGAGCTCTTAACCGACCCGAGGTACGTTCCTCATGACACTGTTTTTCAACAAGAAAGGAACATGGACATCAGCTACTTAGTGCCATGTGGTTGTAAATGTGGTCTCATTTTGAGTGTAATTGTAACAGGTGGTGAAGAAAGCTGGAGTAATCATAAAACCTATCCAATATAAGGATGTCAATCCACATGATACGAGAGAGGACCATAAGCGGAGTGGACACAGACGGAAAAACAAGGGTAGTAGCAGAGCTATCAACACGATGAATGCAAAGAAAATGAAAGCAAACTGAACTCTGTTAATGTATAGCTTTCCACATTGTGATGCATCTACTCCAACTTCTTTCCCATTTGTTTATTTTCAAACGATTCTATGGCCTTTGCGATTTTGTGGAATAGCAAAGGAAACATGCTTGGGATTAGTTTCAATTTCTTGTTGTAATTTTAAGTTGGTAATTCCGGTTTATAAGATTCAATTTATAGGCAAGTGTCAGAATCGTATCTCGTGCTTCATAAACTTGATCTTTTACCTACACAGGGTGTTATTTGTAAATCCTTAGGGCTTGGCATGCTACGTTAAGTTAGGCTAAAGCGAGGATATGTAATGTTTTAGTTTAATTTTTATATGTACAATAGTCTGTTATCATTTTACATTGGTGGTCATGTATACATTTTGTCATGATTCTACGTCTGACGTATTAGATAGTCTGTCCTTGATTGAAAAGTCTTTGTAAATATTTTTTTTTTGGGGGTGTGAATAAAAATATATACCAAGATAAAAGTTAACAGTTAAGTTGCAGCAAAACCCATCCAGTCTTTAATTATCTTATTAAATATTTTGCATTTGACCCAAAAAAAAATTCACTAAAAAGGGCAATGCTATGGTAGGACCTTGCACAGAAGGTAGACCTTTTTACGACTAGCTACCAATATGGTTTTGGTCACATTTGAAGTATCATGCTTCCTTGATAAAAGAGTAGAAGTACAAAAATATATATTCTCACAACTTTTGAGAGTGAGATAGAAAGAAAATAGCATTATACTCTTATATTTAGATTTGGCAAAGCTTACTCGTGACCCGCATTCCAGCTGGAGCAGAATAATTAGGTATGAGCATTTATTTTGTTTGCCTAGAAATATATGAGTAATTTTCATCTATACCTCCGCGAGTAGGTAATAGCGGTTCTAGCATGAGAACACTTGCAAGTAAATCATACTTAGGGTTTTTTCTTTTAATCTCTTGATTATTTTCTTTTTCCTTTTCACTTAATCACAAAAACAAATCTAATACTATATTCCTCGCGCTTCCAACACTATTTTTCTCTCACCACCATGCACCAGGGGAACAAGCTACCATGACAGCGCATCATCCATCGCCTCCTTTGGGTATATGTATGCGCGTGTTTATTCGGTGGATGAGTCTGCGTCTCTCGTGTGTCTTGTTCATTCTATGCATGATTGTGTTTGCGCCGTTTATTTCTCTATGTGCTTGTGTGCGTGTTGTTTATTCATTGTGTGTACGTGTGTGTGAGTGCATCTATTTTTGTGTTATGTGACAACGTGTGAACGGGTTTGTTGTGTAATCGTGCTTCAGAAAAAGAAAAGGAACAGAGTGGGGGGAGGGGGACCTCAGATTACTTTCGGGCATACCTGGCTCGTACTAAGTTGAACATGGATTCAATAAAAATACTACTGATAATTATTTCGCACTCACCAATTGCGTATACTTAATGAGTTACCAGCGTTGTTCGGCAATGTACTTGTGCTTATATCAGATGGTAAAATCTTTTGCCAACTTTGTGATAATATATTATGCCGTTTAACAAACATTTTGTAGTGATATACTTGGAGAAAGGATATTATTTTGAATTAATTCACTTTATATGGCTGTTGGAATTTTCTATTAGAAAAATGGCATTCGAAAGTGTCACTAAAGTGATATGGAAGTAACCTCAAATTTCACAGAATAAAGTTCCTGGAAATACAATTTACAAAAGCAAAATCCTTTCTTTAAATCTGGCTTCCTTTTGGCAATTTGAATTCTTGACGTTAATTGCCATTAAATCTGGTTGCCACAGTCGGTAGTGTGTGCGTGTGTGAATTGGTGACACCACCGCAATGCTGCACGAACTCCTTCTAGCACTACTAGGCTACACCGGAGATCTCATCATCGACGAAAGAGAACACCGTACCTCCCTCGGCATTCCCTTGTCTCTCGACGCCCCTTCCGCCGATAAACCTACCTTCAAGCTCGCCCCCGACGTCTCTTTCATCCAGCCCAGCGAAAGGTAATTACGCTCGGACACGCATATACACTCACGTGTTAGTGTGTTTTCGCATACACTACATCTTATTATTCGTCACTAGGGTTCCTAGATGGTGAAGAATTAGAATGCTAAGTTGCGTTCGTATCAGATGAAATTCAAACAGTCAGCTGTGATCTGCCACGTAACATATGTTTTAGTATCGTAGAATTGCTATGTTATGTTCGGTTCTGTTTCATCAGTTTGTCCGCCTAGACTCTTTTTGCGAATTCCGAGAATAGAATATGTAAAGAAAAACTTTATTCGTGTTGATACAATAGTTCGACTAGTCAAACAATGCTTATTTAGTTTCTAAATAGTACTTGAGTTCAAATTTGATTTTTAAGTGTTCAGAGAATAGAAATTTGTGTAAAGCCAAAGGGGACAAAAATAAGGAAAAGAGAGGAAATTATGGTAGTTTTATGTAATGGTTGAGTTTCCTCGTTTCTTACTATTCATGTGCTTTTTTTGTTGATGGTTGCAGGGATGTTATTGAAAGGGTGGTTACTTTAGGGTTTTACTACAGGGAGCTTGATTGTTTTGCGACCAAGTCGCGGAATTTGAGTTGGATAAGGTCTGCGAATAATGAATCTCCTTTGTCACGAGCTACTGAGTTGTCGAAAGGGAAGAAGGAGAAGCAGAGCGTGTATAGGAGAGCCATTGCTAATGGCATTGTCGAGGTGCTGTCGGTTTATAGGTCTACTGTTCTACATATCGAGCAGAAGTTGTTGTCAGATCCTTTGCCCATCTTGGCGACCGTTACTCAAGGCCTTAATAAGGTGGGGTTAAATATCCATTATCCAATTATTTATTTCATTTCTCATGTTTGTTCACATATGCTACCATAAAAGCATTTATAGATAAGAATTATGTTTGAAGATGATTTTTATGTTTTCTTCGCAATCCATTCCCAAGATGATTGCTGGCGAATGAGGTGTTTTGCTGCGCCATTTATTGTTCTTTCTTTTAAATCGGTTGGCAGAGAGGGAGGGGTTTTTTTGTGTGTGCGTGTGGGGCAATTTAGAAATAATATTTATGAAAACTTCTGTATTTTTATCTTAACCTTTTGTGTTAGTGCACATAGAATGCACTACTTTTCTATATTGTTGTCAGTGTGAAGTTGATTTTGGCGCAAGGATATTTTAACACATAGATCTAGTATTCTGTGTACATTATTTAGGTTTGCTTCTTCTCTTCTTCAAGTTTTTATTGATGGATGGATATCCTAGTTTTTTGTTCTTTTGCCACCTCTTTATGAGCTCATTCTAGAGATTGAGCGTGACGGTATACGTGGAGGACGACTTCTTAACATCTTGTACAAGCGATGCCACTGTGGTGTGCCTGAATTGCAGACTTGCATTCAGAGGTATGAGATTTTGTCCTTGATTTGGAGTACCTATTACTATTCCATCTATTTTTCTTCCTCCTTACATATTTCTTAGTAATATACATGACTGCATGGCACTTATCCAAAAAAGAAAAACGAAAAAATGACTGTGGCGGTAATTACGTTGTTAGAAAAGCTTTGATAGAAGTGTAGGATAAGATGTACTTAACTGAATTGATTAAATGTGGCTTATAAATATAAAGATTTCGGAAAACTCCAACCTATGGAGAAGTGAGACATTTAAAAAACTGAAACTCTATGAAACCTCAGGAGAAGTAGTTTGCCACAGTTTCTTGATTCAATAACATCACTTTATGAACTACTTGACATCTCTACATGACTATCCATACATCACTAACCATTATGAACTCCCTATAAACGTGGAGATCAGATATCCTTAACTCTAGAATCTAGAACATCTAAAATATAAAATTGGACTCTAATAGAATTCATAAGTTGATGATGTCAGAACATAGAGATTTTTGCGACAGACCTTCGTCTTCCAGACGAAAATGCTTTACTCAGCTGGCCCTCGGAATCCAGTATATGCTCTTCCATGGTTACGACTTTTAACCACAATCGCTAGTGATCCTCACATACATGAGATTGTTTGTTGAGCGGCGTGATAGCTTCCTTCCACTTGGAACAATGGGAGTCGGTTTTATTGACTTAATGAATTCTCTTTGCAAGATGCAGGGAGCTATAAGTGCCTTATTTACAACATCTTTTATGTAAACTCGTAGTGCTCGAAAACAAATTTAACTGTGACACTGCTAACTGTTGATTATCACGCACTGCCATGGCGGAAAATATTACTGGTCTGCGAAAAGCAGTAGTAGTAGCATGCTTGTTATCTTGTGGTTTTAGTTATATGCCATTGAAGGCACAATATCTGCTGACTTGACTTCCAACCCTCTAAACAATGATTCTCTTTTTGCCCGAAGGGTAGACTTCTTTGGCATGGCCATCAGGTCATGTATAACCAATTGGCATCTTGGATGGTATATGGGATTCTTCATGACCAGTATGGAGAATTTTTTGTTAAGAGGTAATGGTTAATAGTCTCTCTCTCTCTCTCTCTCTCTCTCTCTCTCTCTCTCTCTCTCTCTCTCTCTCTCTCTCTCTCTCTCTCTACTTAAATAGCTTTCTGAAATAGGGTATATTGGGTTTTCTTTTCCAGGCAGGAGAATATGGATACGGAGCGCGACTCCTCTCAAACAGACATGCTTGAAAAGTTTGCTCGCATGTCAACTAATGATGCATCTTTAAGCAATTGGCACTTAAAATTTCATATTGCTCTGGTATATGAAATTGCATTTTTCGCTTTATTTGAGTTTCTCAAGATCACTTTTGAATTATTTACTCTTTTATTATCTTGATTGAAGTACAAATCTAGTGATGACTAGATGTAAGAACCTATTATGTGATACATTTGCCAATGTACAAAACTAATGTTCTACATAGAATTTTATTTGATGTGACACGATCTCTGTCTTGCTTCTCATGGCTAAATCTGTGGAGTAATAATATCTGTTCTAGCTATACAACAGCTATTTTCTAGTGCATCGCTTCTAGTTGCAGGCCTAACATCTGGCTTTATCTACATGAAGTTGCTCAAGCTACTTGAACCTGCATCTTTGCACCAAGCACCATGTTTACATCCAAGTGGTGTCAAAAATAGTATAAGCTTTGCATATTGCTAAAATTCCCAATACGCTTACGTTGTAAAACTGCAAGATAGTGTTCAAACAACTCGTCCCTTACTGGAATTCACCGATTTTAAAGTGTAACATGGTGGAAGCGCCATTCTTGAAGTATAACCTTGGAACGATAACATCATAATGAGACTCTTGTTATCTGAAATTCTTTAGGATGATATGATGTGCAATACTTATGTCTTGTTAGTAACACATAAAGAACTCGTACTGCATTCTGGAATATTTATTTGCGCATTATTTATTATTTGATTGATGAATTTCGCTGCTTTTGGGCTACGCTCTTGTTCTGAACCTGCATGTACACGCACTTAATTCATACTGTGACTTCAGAATTTTTTTCCTTCATAACCTGCCTTCTTCTTATCAACTGGCTTCTCGTGGTTTTGTGTTTATACGTGTTTGCCTGTGATCTTTTGATTTGTATTTTTCACTGAGTCCTAGACATACTGCTTTATACACAGGACATGCTACCCGAGTATATTCCGATGGGTGTTGCAGAATCCATTCTTTTTGCTGGAAAAGCAGCTGGGCTACTTAGAAATCCAAGTCCTGCCTTCAGATTCCATGATGTGCTATCCCCTCAGCATATACCAAGGAAATCACAAACCAGCCAAGTATATAAAGGACGCTTTTATATGCAGAAGGAATCCTCCTTGGATACCAAACCGACTGGACAGGAATTACTTCCACAGTCTGAGGCTGATAAGATTGAATCTATGCTTCAAGACCTGAAGGTTGCTATTCCTTAGCTAGGCCTGTTTAATTTTCTCTTATAACAAAAATTTATGGCACCCTGGACATACAAGGTCATTAGTGTCACTAATGCACAGAGCCTTGGCCCAGTGCACAAGGCTCTTGCCATTACCTGTATGGGGAGACTTGAAGTTGAAGGTATGCAGCCTCAGCCTACTATTGTGGGGAGGTTGTTTCCGCCTTTCAAACTTGTGACCTTGAGGTCGCAATGGAGTTGCCTATATGACTTGACAGCTTGTTTGCCGTCCTGATTATGAAAATCTGTGTTGCTGTCAATATATCTTGAGCTGAATTGGTGTGCGATGTGCAGGAATCATCTGAGTTCCATAGAAGATCATTTGAGAATGCTGTTAACTCGATCAGGGCCATAGCAGCCAGCCATCTTTGGCAGGTTTAGAATGTGGCTATTTTCTTCTTTATTCCTTAATACAAGACCTGTCTTTATTGTTTTTGTTCCATGTATGCAGCTAGTGGTAGTACGTGCTGACTTAAATGGGCACTTAAAAGCCCTTAAAGAATATTTTCTTTTAGCGAAAGGTGATTTTTTTCAGGTACAGGATGAGAAACATGTCAGATTTGCTCTATTTTCATATGAAGCATGTATTAGACACCTAGAGCAGCAGATGGAAACAAGCATGTGCTCTTTCTCAAAAACTTGTTTCAGCTGGCAGGAGTTGCTAACTTGTTTGTTTGCCACTCAACTTTTCAAACATTTTATTGACAAGATTTCTTAGTATATGCTAGAGTTTTCTTGAGGAGAGCCGTCAGCTTATGCGCTTACCCCCTCGCCAATCAACCGCTGAAGCTGATCTGATGGTCCCGTTTCAGCTGGTGAGTTCATATTGTGCTAATAATCCTGTTACTTTTCAGTGACTTGGTTGCTTTAATTGATCTTGTGATGTAGTTATCTTTGTTAGTTTCAGAGATCAACTTCTGATCTTATCCTTGCACTTCTGGTCTATAAAAAATGGCTGTTTGAACAATTTAATTTCAAGAACAACATAAATATTGTTCTTGTATGGATGGTTCCATGGGTATCATTTGTTTTCTGAATTTTGCAAAACCTTTTGTGGCCGTAGAAGTTTTCCTATGGCAATCGGTATGAGGGGGGGTGGGGGAAAGGCAGCCTTGATGGCTTTGGCGCTGCACTGGCAGGTCTGAGAGGCGCTCCTTTGACCACTAAAGCTGACCTCGCTACTCCAGTGGTATACCTGTTTCTGGCCTTTTTTCTGTTATTTTGTCATATCTGCTATAATACTTGGATCCCCCAATAAGCAGTTTCGAATCCTAAAAGGATCACTATCGTTTCAACTCTTAATGATTAGTATAGCCACAGAATTGTTTTCACAAAAGATTAATGGTGTTTGATGTACTCCCTCTAAGCTCAGATTTGATGCCGGCTATGAAAAAGTTGGGCAATTGGCTCTTCTATTTCCATCTAATATAGCCGTACCCTGGCTTGCCGGCATGACGAGAGAAAATTGTAACGTGGTGTCTTTAGAGTACAGCAAATTAGTATGGCTATCTCTTTGACACGCACAACAATTCCAATCAGTTTGGAGAAAATTTGAGACGTGCATCATTTTTGCTGGATCTAGATAGGGTTTTACATGTATAATTATTCAAATTTGGGGTTGCTTGTTTTGAGGGCAACAAGAACTAAACCTGGAGCATAAGGATCTCTTAGGAAGCTCTGTTGACGTTAAGCTAAGAAAGTATTTAGAGGTGGTCAGTACATTTACCATTAGTCGTCGGTTTAGAATGATCAGTGATTTAGTAGGATCCAGGGCATGGCAGCACTCGAAGGATGTCGAAATAACTTACATTTTATTCCCATGTGATACATTTGCACAGAGAAATTGTAAGTGACTGGGAGAACGCTGTGAAACACACTTCAATTTGCACAATCACGAGAAGATGAATTATTTTTTAGTTTTTAAACAAGAAAAGTAATCATCTAGTGCAGTCAGTATAATGTTCTCTAATAAAGCACAGAAGCATTCTCATTGGCTCCTGTTACACAGCCATGCTTTGGTTGCAATTAGCCCGGTAAAGGTATTAGCAATGAGATTAAATTACCTTGTTGAGGTATTTTCAAGTCCACATTGTCATTGAGCTTCATGTGGTATTTACAACTACTTTGTCTTGGTTAATTTTTGTTTTGACTGCACAGCATTCAGATAAAGCACTTACATTACATCAAACTTGTTTCCATACTTCCGTTGCAGGCTGCAATAAAAACCATTGGTGATGAAGACAAATACTTTTCAAGAGTTTCTTTGCGGTTAGTACCAATATTGACTAGTCTTAATGTCTGACAAGAAAAGGCATTGTGCAATTATTTATTTTTGGTTTGCTCCCTGTAGTGTTGTATTCTTCAAAACATGCTCTTTTTTTCCTGCTTATAGGATGCCTTCTTTCAGTATGCCAGTTAAGTCATCTCAAGTGGATTTGCCAAAGGCAAAAGCTTATGTTGGTGGAGACCCAAGTGTCCTGTCAGACACTCCTTCAGATATGTCCCTTGATGGCTGGGATGGTATTGCGCTGGAATATTTTGTAGATTGGCCATTGCAGTTGTTTTTTAAACAAGAAGTTCTCTCTAGGTAGGACTCTTAATAGCCCTACACTTCTTAACCTTGCTTTTCTGAAGTGGTGTAGCAAGATATCTCACTTAAGACCATCACCAGATTTTCTTCCTACTATTACAAATGTTTTGGTGTCGTACTTTCAGACAATTCCGTCATATAGCTGAAGTTGAACCAGGGATTTTAATTGTTTCTTAAACCCTGAAGCAGATTGTAGATGATCAATGTTAAATTTTTGACAGAAGTAGATGGGCGGATGTCATTGCATCAGCCATGGAGGTCTAAGCATGAAATTGGTCCAATTAAACTTTGAGGGCTTTGTATAACCTTGTGTATATAGGTTTTCTTTTTACACACTATTACATGTATAAAAGACAAAGTTGATTTATGAGTTGATTTATGAGCTTTAGTGTAAGTTGAGGTTTAATTGAAAAATCCATCCCGTTTGCTGTTCGACAAATTAGAAATTCTTAACATCCTTAGCATCATAAAGAGTTGCTGATTAATTTGCCTTGTTCTCTCTATCCATGTAACCACAAGTATGCTCCAGGTACTGCAGGATCTTCCAATATCTGCTCCGGCTTAAGCGAACACAAATGGAATTGGAGAAATCATGGGCTTCTGTAATGCATCAAGGTCACTCAGATTTTGCCAAACGACGGAATGACTGCATGGACTACTCCGTGTCTCAACAAAGACGGCAACGCTTCAGACCAATGTGGCGTGTCAGAGAGCACATGGCTTTTTTGATTAGAAATCTTCAGTTCTATATTCAGGTCAAAGAAATCAGATAACTTTTACCTTCATAAAGTTATGATGGTTGAATAGATTGCTTCTAGGTGAACGATATATGAAGCGAACACATGGCTTTTTCGAATTTGTTCTTGTGCATCTTTCTATGAGCTTGCAAACCATGTTCAAACCAGTCTTGTATTAGCGGGCATCTCTTTGAGGGTGCAGGAATACCAGTCACATAATGCCGGAAGCATATGTATACACGTCCTATATGTCGCTTTGTTCTTTGTCATGACTGGAAACAAATGTCAGGGTATGCACACTCCAGTATGTTTTAAAGATGTTTGGTACCAGGAATACAAGAACAATAGGTCACACGGACTGTTCTAGGTTTTTTGACAAAAGAATCGTTAAACTGGTGATTGCTCTTCCTTATTGACGTAAGCTTATTTCAGCCTTTTGAGCCTCGAAAACTATTGCTTTCATTGAACTCCTTATATGAGACTCTCGTTAATGCGCTGAGTTCTGGTATCGTTGATGATATGTGATCAATTCATAATAAAGCTGTTTACTTCATTTCGAGTTGCGCAATCAATTTCAGAAGTTTGCCTGTTACTTTTTCAGGTAGACGTGATAGAATCGCAATGGAACGTGTTGCAAGCTCATATTCAGGATTCTCATGATTTCACTGAAATGGTGGGCTTCCATCAAGAGTAAGTAAAATGGAAGCACGTGTAATGTAAAGTGCTTAGGACTTTCAATGCATTCAACTCAAGATCAATACTGCGGTTTTTCTGTTTCCCAATCTGCTTGAATAAATTTCTAGTTGCAATATTGTGTTGCTAAATCGTATGGAAAAAGATAATGCACAGTGAATCTCCTCTCTCTATTCAAAAGCTGAGAGGCAATAATCCTCTTTTCAATGTCTTTCTTGAATGTACAGTGATTTTATTATGTCTATGACATGAGACGAAGCTGCCAAAAGTATAACTGTAATCTGTGTCCGAAACCCGCTTGGCTCGTCCAATGCAGTCAAATCATAGTACCTGTTTTAACCTCTTAGCTGCTGCTAGCTGTTCTTTATTGCCCATGTTGATTTGCCGTTTGTGGGTAAACGTTGTTTTCTAGTTCCTATGTTTAAACTCGGTGTCTCTACTACTTTTCAAGGAAACAAACCTAACTTACTGAAATTCTGAAAAAGGAGCTTGTACTGAATAGCATCCGATGTTCCTGCGTATTTTGAAATGCGTAGAAATGTGCCTGATATGTTTGTCTTCATTGCATGTATGGTCCATTGGTCGTAGTTTTAAAATAGGATTGCGCGCTTTTGGTTTTTCCTTTAATTGGATTCATCATACAAGTGAACACCTCAAATTATTTTTTTTGCCAATAATAGTTTTTCTTATTACCACACCACTATCTTGTTTCATCTTTTGCTGATTACTGCCGCAACATTTCAGGTACTTGTCAGCTTTAATTTCACAATCTTTCCTGGACATTGGCTCTGTTTCAAGAATACTGGATGGCATAATGAAACTCTGCCTGCAGTTCTGCTGGAAAATGGAAAACCAAGAAACCAGCATAAATACTGCTGAACTGGAGCATATAACTGAGGTAATCTGACTAATATTAGTCCACCCAGATAAGTGAGTAGCTAACATGAGAAGGCCGTTTACTTCAAAGGCTTTGTTTCTAAGTATCGTCATTTACTATCATCGTCAGTAGTACTAGGAAACACAGTTGACCTTTCCACGGTCTAACTACTGTACATTTATTCACCTATGGAGTTGTCGGCACTTGTCAGTACCTTTTAACCAATCTCTGTCCTGTGTGATTCATGACTATGATTGGTGTGCATTCTGTTTTTTACCAGTATGAAACAGGCTACTACACGTTTTTAATCTGCCTATACATCGAAGCCTAATTGCTAGTATTTTTAATCCCCATTCCTTTGATTGCTGCAGGAATTTAACAAGAAATCGAACTCCTTATACACGATTCTACGTAGTAGCAGGCTTGCCGGGAGTCAGCGTGCCCCATTTCTTAGGCGTTTTCTTTTGCGTCTCAACTTCAATTCTTTCTTTGAGGTAGATCTTATCACTGTCTTCCACAAAAATTTCCGACTTCGTTCAAGAGCCTAAATTTTGTTATTTTCATGTCAACAGGCAACAGCTAGAGGTGTGCTAAATGTTGTCAGACCACGCCCTTCACTCTCAGTTTTGCAGTGATACACATACTCTCCAAATCTGAAGCCACGTGTGTTGTTTATATTAACCTCTTACTTTTTGTTCTTCTGCTAACATCTTCTTCAACAACCTCCACCGGAGTCCAGCCTGACCTTTTTGTCCGGCCTTTGGAATTAGTTGATGCTTTTTGTAAGCCAATATGTATCCCCTTGTTCATATGTGGTCAATTATCTATTTTCAGTTTGTCGACGTTCCAGTGATTTGGCACTAGAAAGATTGGTGGTACTTACATATAGACATTTAGGGACCATGAGCAGCGTTTCCTCAGCTTTGCTGCAGTAGGAGTTGTGGCGTTTTGAGCTTGTGGATCACTTTAGCGAGAATGTTGTTCTACTACAACACTTTGAAACCGTAAGTTATGGCCCAAAAATGTGGGTACATGAACATATAAATGTTGTACCATCATGCAGCATTCGTCTAATCTTTGTAAGAGGTTTTTGCATGTGATATCCATTTCTTTCGTTTAGGCATAATTTGAGGAAGCATTTCAAAGATTGCCGAACTTCTATAAGCCAGAAGAGTTATTTTGTAAAGCATTTGGGACATCTTGTTAAGGTGTTGGTCGAGTAGATGTGGACTGTTGACAAAATTCCTTCAGCTACTGTGAGCATCAGTTACTGTAAGCACAAAGGTCTTATGAACAGATTGCAACATTAAAACTATACTTAGAGCTCCTCAAACCCTTCTTCATCGGCATCTTCCTCCACCCTCAGGAATTCTCTCCTCCAGTTTTCCATCTGTACAGATACAGGTATGTTCAGCATGTTATGGAAGAATCTAAGACAATGGAAGCCAGCATGGCTAAAATAAAATTAGTCCTGACAATTGGGACATTAGTCCATAAAGCCGTTAAGTGAAAATCACGAGCAACTATCATGTATGAAACAAACAGAAAATCTCCCCTATGGTCGTTCCTACGTCGGTGATCCGCTCTCCACCATACAAAGCATACCATAAATCGAGCTTTGACAAATTGCGGTTTAGAAAACAAATACGCTAAGAGAGTTTTAAATGATGACCAATAGACTAGTCAAATTGCTTTGAGATAAGAAACATCTGCTGCTACATGCAATATGCAAACATCTCCGTATGTCAGAAATTTATTTATTTTATTTTGTAGGTGAGAAATAGAAAGACTATTTGGTAAAAGCAATAACGTTGGAGACACTATTGGAATCACCTGATCATCGGAATAACGCAAGTGCTCTGCAACAAAAAGTGTGTTCTTATAGTCTCCCAATGCTGGTTCTTTATCTAGGTTTCTTGCTACTTCATCGTATCCGATCATGTCCACCCGGAAATCGTAGCTCATGAAAAGATTTTCGATCCATTCCTTTGTAGTGCACTGTAGAAGGACACCAAACCATATAGCTTTTAACGGAGGGCGAAGACAGCTATAGTCAAAACGAATGGTAATGCGAAATCGAAACTGACCTTGATCCCAATTTCAGTTTCAGTCAGCCGTCCAGGAAATTCCCCCACGAAAACACATCCCTTCATGGCCAAGGAACTAACTAGGACCAATATCTCTTTGAAACTTGCCAAATTCACAAGAGGAAGCCCCTATAAAGGCAAATAAGGACGACTTCACCCGTTTAAGCACCCCGTGGAAGTTCATTTCATAGGGAAGCAAGCGGCTGATAGAATAGACATCAAAGAAGAAATTTGATCACCTGCAAGGCCCATATACTCGGCCTATTTCCAGTAAATCCTTTACTGCGCAGGATTTGTTGTATGTCAGATGACTCCAATGGGATATGGAAGAACAAGCAGCTTCTTGGAATTTTAGCGCCAACATCTAATGGTTTCCCAAGAAAACACTGTCAGGAAACGTTCCCCTGCTTACGAAAACGGCACCCAAGGCATATGAGAGAACCTCGGACGAGCAAGACAAATAAAAATGGTAATAACTTCATGGAGAAAAAGTACAGTCGGTCCAAAGTGACAACATAAGCATGCCTAATGCTGTATTGTCCCAAGTGTTTTCTCAGAAGATGCATGGTTAGTACTTTTGTTGCTTTCTTCTCCTATCGGCAGTACGTCCGAATAAGTATCTAAACATGTCAAATTTGGATATTTGTACGCTGTCGAAGTAACGAACTATGGCATATATGCTTGGAATAGATTCCCTATGCTCTAGGCTATACACTGAGCTCTCTGATGTATCAGGCTTTGGTCCTGTTTTGTTGATTAATGAATTACCATTTTACCTATAAAGACAAAAGGAACACACCTCCAAGCTTTCTTGCAGCTCTTGTGAATATTCTTTCTGGAGAAATGTCATATATTATGGTTGAAGGCAGCCAATTGAGCCGATACGGCCGAGTATCTATACCATCTGTTAACAAAACAACCTGCAGAATATAAGTATAGATGCAGACAGCTTCAGGGTCGATGAATAGTCTGCTCAGCTAACTACCCAAGGGCAAAAGAGGAAGGAAAAAAAAAAAAACCTGCTTAAGCCCCTCAATTTCCTTCGTTGCGGCAAGCAACTTATCATCAATAAACCTTGTTGCGAGGCAGTACTGATGGGGGGGCAGCTCCGCATGAACCTCATCCACCTCAACACTATGAGGAACAAAGCAGCCAGCATAGGGGTCCACAAGCAAAGGCTCTGCAGAATCATCATTGAACTATCGCTCGTCATTTAGCACTCTAATATTGATATGGAGGACAATGTTGCAAATCCTGGAGAATCTTTAGGCAGGATTTTAAGAACGATATGACAAGAATCAACAGAAAATCGTTCTTAGAACAGCTTGGAAACAACATTTAGAACCTTATTCAGATTAGGAACATGAATTTAGACACACACCAACTGTTTGAGAAAATGCCTGAACGAATAATTCCTGGCAAGCAGTCAGCGTGGCGCATAATAAATGACGAGAGAGGGAGATGTACAGATGGGTTTGTTCACCTGGACAAAGGGTCTCCTGAAAACGAAGGGAAGCGTGTCTAATGGCGGCTTCAAACAGTGGGTCGTCCTCATCTTTGTGGGCGTTGAGATTGGCTCTCATCAACCCGCTGTTCTTTCTTTTATTGTAGTGGAGGGATAGCGATGGGCGTAAATCAATAGCAGCGGCCGTAGGTGCCAAGCCCACCGCAAACACCATTGTCGTTCACGCTGCTATATAAAGGTCGGTCGAAGCTGATTATGCCATTTCTTATGGTGCGTTTGGAGCTGTGGACTAGTTAAGGTCCCCGAGTTTGAGGACCAAAATGATTTTTTGTGCTTACTTTTACAAGACCGAGTTCTGCTCGTAGCAAATCACTGCTACGGTGATATTACTTACCCGAAGGTTGTGTTTGGCACGTCGGATAAGGGAGGATAAGGCCGATAAGTCAGGATAACATATTCTGACGGATAAGTCTGGAGAAGATAATTATTCTATCCAGCATTTGGATCCAACCAGGATTACATGCCAGATAATCAGTTATATCCTGCTGATTGTGTTTGGTAGCACACCAGAAATAGGTCAGATAAGATAAAAAATTAAAAAAAAAAAATCGAAGTCCCATTTTCATCGTTTTGTCTTCATAAAAAGTTTGTTATCAGTACTATTAGTAGTAATTACATGCACAACCATCGCTAAAACAAAATGTTTCTTCAAGCGCAATTCCTATGCAGCAAAACCTCTTGTTAACATAATTTTTTCCAATCATTGCCAATCAGAGTAACAAAAGTAAAAGATCATTTGATCACAAGGTTACTTTTCTTTTTACGATGTTAACAAAAAGAAACATGCAATCTCAAATTCTTATCTATTCACAAATTGACATGAATACTACCAGAAGGTCAGCAAGAAAACCTGTAAACCTAAAACATGCAATCTCAAATTCTTAACAAAAGGAAACATGCAATCTCAAACATGCATGAATACTTGATTATGATACATAAAACATCATATAAATAGTGAATTCCTAGACAACCATTCATCAAGGTGTCAAATGGATAACAATTCATTATTATATATCATCCATAAACCTAAAAGTCCAACCACAATGACAACTGACAACCGGTAGAAAAGTGATAGTGCAAAATAATAGTCATCGCTACAAGTCGATAGATGACAACTAAAAACCGGTAGACAAGTGGTAGTCCAAAATAATAGCCATCACTACAAAGTCCATCAATGACAACTAAAAACTGGTAGACAAGTGATAGTCCAAAATAATAGTTGTCGCTACAAGTCCATCGATGACAACTAATAACCGGTAGATAAGTGATAGTGAATCAAACTACACATTGGTATTAAGTAACATGTAAGCATACGATGCTTTAGCATCATCGGGCAGGCAGAGAAACACATCAACAATCTTCTGTTTAACAACAATTTTGTGTGTCACTTGAAGTCGATCAAGTTCCGAAGCAAAGTCGATCCTGCAAAGCTCTTCATAAACTTTCTTCCTATCAAGGGATGCATCTTTAGCGTGGCCAAGCCTTTCTGCCAGCATTTCCATCCTTTTGCTAGTAGCCTCCATATATGTTCCAAACACAGCCGTTAAGTTTTGCAATCCACTAGTAAACCCATCAGTCATGCTACCTTGTGTCCTTCTCTTCTTGATTGGCTTTGTTCCAGTTGATTGAGTCGCGAATCCAGTCATACAAATAGACATATCCATGTCATCCAAACCAATAGTACCCTCTTCGCGATCTAGATCTTCCACCGCATCACCTGAAGCTTCAGTTGCTTTTCCAGTAGCTCGATCCTTGCCAAATATAAATTCGAGTTAATCATATTGAATAATGGTTTATTAAGCAGGTCCTTGGCTTCCGGGTGACTCTGCAAAGACATAATTACAATCTCGTGCAAAAAGTTAGAATTGGCAAAAGGGAAAAAAATTAAATGAAATAATCACTAGTTACCTTCAAGTAAGCTTCTCATTTTGTACCCTTAACCTCAACAGAATACAGTGTCTCGTTCCATCCAAAGCCAGATGATCCAAGCATATCTGTCACCACATAGTACATTCTCTTCAACCCCTTGTACTTGGACTCGATGTGAGGAGTTGCAAGAAGATTGCAACCCAGTAATTTTTCTTCAATCTGTTTCTCAATATGCGAGAAAGTTCCAGGCTTGAATCCTGATTCCTGTTTCCTTCCTTCCTCCTTAACACAGTCTTCCATTATATCCAGAAAAGTTTGTTCTTCAATGGTGGTCCAAACCCCATGATTTCCTTTGTCTTTGGAGGTAGCATTTCCTTTATTTTTGGAGCTAGTCATTCCTTTGCAAAAATTCATAAGTCAATTACAACAACTAGACGTCAATTCACAATTTCTTTGGAATATCATAAGTCAACACACAGCCTTAAAATACAACCATAAGTCAATCAGCGTTCTTAAAATAGAACCAAAATTTAGTCCACGCTCTTAAAATACAACCATAAGTCAATCCACGTTCTTAAAATACAAACATAAGTTCATCCATGCTCGTAAAATAAAGTCACAATGTCTACAAACAATATTAAATTGCAATCTCATGGTTGGCCTCTCCATTCATCAAACATTTCATTGGCCAAGTTGTCTCTCCATTCCATCCACTGATCAGATGTTTCAACGATAGTGATTGCATCACCATTCAAGTCAGTTTGTTCTTCAGTCACCATATCTAGCTCGGTCTCCATTGGGTCCATGGCCATTTCAGTTAGTATAAGATTATGCAGCAGACAACATGCTGTAATTATACGTCCTTGTGTTTTAACAGGATAAAAAGACGAACTGCGCAAAATAGCCCATCTTATCTTCAAGAGGCCAAAACATCTCTCTACAACGTTCCTAGCAGAAGAATGCTTCAGGTTGAAGAGTTCTTGATATGTAGTTGGTGGAGGTCCATCTCTCCATAGTGACAAATGGTATCTCGTGCCTCTATATGGTGCAAGGAACCCTTGGCCGTTTGTATAACCGGCATCAACAAGGTAATAATAACCTAACATAAAAAATAATGTCTCTTAACAAAGCAGTATATGTAAGTAGAAATATCAAATGACCTAAATTTTAACACAAAATTATCCATAAGAATCCTTAATCCATTGCTTCTGCTAATAGCATCTTTAAGCACCCTAGAATCAAGAGCTGAACCCTCCCAACTTGGCAGTACGTAGATAAACTTCATATTCTGAGAACAAACTCCTAATACATTGGTTGCATGCAATGTCACCCTTTCTTATATGATATCTCGGTTGATCCTCCTCTGGCACTCGCATTCTAATATAGGTCCATCTAAAGCCCCTAAGCAATTCTATAACTTAGAATATAAAAGAAGGATTTAGTCTCATGCTAAAAGTAGCATGTTGCATTAAAGCATTTCCATTTCTCATCGGTGCAATTGTTAGTGACAGGATCTGGTGCACTAAGTAAAATGCCTTGTAAACGTAACACTGCGTGCAATATTGCATTAAAGTGTCGGCTAACGGTTTCCCCCGACCTTTGGAAGTCAAACTTGATTCTACGATTTTTCTCATGATGACCAAGTATATTCAAAAGAATTGCTACCTGCTCCTTTATACCTACCTCTCCCTTATCTTTTAACCCACCAGTTGTACGAAGAAGTCCACATAATACATGAAATGTGTGTCTATCCATCCTTAGTTGTTCTATGCAATTGACGTCGCTCACACTAATCAAACGATTCAACCTTTCTAACCGAGTCTGCTTTCTATAAGATGAATGCTCCTTCAAAACAAATTTTTGGTAGTACCTATGAGCAATAATATGTAGCACCACATGAAGCATATACATAAATTGAATCTGCAAATGTATCTCCTCAAGAACAAGGTAAACTGCAATCGCTTCATCTCTTTCATCGGCCATGTTATGCAATCAAACACCACTAATGCATAAAAAAAAAAAGGTCAATGAGGACACAAAAATGCACAACAGTAGCTTCTACCTAAAAGCAACAAGCCAACCATGAGCTGAGAATTAATAACTACCTAACAGTTGGCCACATTATGAAATTCAGCATTATTGACATGCTTTAGTGTGATTTTGCCATCAAATAAGCACTATTGACATGCTTTAGTGTGATTTTGCCATCAAATAAGCACTATTGACATGCTTTAGTGTGATTTAATAACTACATAACTGGATAAGTTGGCCAGATTATGAAATTCAGCATTATTGACATGATAAGTGATTATGCTTTAGTGTGAATTAATAACTATAGACTTTTTAGAGCAAAATCCAGTGTGAAACAATTATGAGTAAACAACTAAGTATGTCCTCTTTGATTTCTCTGCTAAGTGATTATCTAAGAACTAAAAGAACTGAAACCCTGAAATAATTTTACTAGGCTATCCTTTCTGAAAGCTACATGCTTTCATTAATATGCAAAGTATAATCATGAATGCAAATCTGGAAAGCTTGTAGAGGCTTGAAATTGCACAATAAAAGCAAAAATACAAATAAAATGGAAAACACAGTTTCTAAAAAAAAACACAGCCTATTGAAAATGCATCTGCTGAGAGAAGTGCACAAGTGAAAGTTTAACACAAGAAGAAAAAAAAAAAAGGCAAAAGGTGCCTCCCCACAGCAGAGCACACAATTCTGTCGATATTGTTAGGGAAGAAAAGGGAAGTCAGTCGAAGCAAAACGAAGATAATAGTCACTTGAATTTCTGTCATTTTAGCGCTCTTATCAAAGTCAAGGTAAACCTAATCACGTGCTCACAAGCATAATCAGTTGTTGAGAATTAACAATTTCAACAAAGCATGATCATCACAACCATCCATCCGAATCAACCAACCCAAAAGCAAGAGAAGAAAAACTAGGATAGAAGGAAACCCCATTTCGAAGGGAGAGAGCAAGAAAAACAGAGCATAAATCACTGTCCTCCCAAAAGACATCGCAAGCCATCCATCTGTCAGTTTCATTCATGGGTTGCACTGCTTCTCGTCCTGGTATCCTTTTCACTTCACCCACTGAAGAGCAAACGCCACCTTCCAACTCATCTTCTTCGAATTCTTCTTCCTCCACTCCGATTTCACGCACCCTTTCCCTTCCGACCCCTCTTGTCCACCACCCACCCATTAGGCAAAGGTGACACGAACCACTTGGTTTCTCTCACCTCCACCACTTACGGCTCTTTAATCCTGGTTGACCCGATTCCAAACCCTAACCCTAATCCAGGCCCGAAAGACCCGTCATCGCCAGACTCTGTGATCAACACCTGGGAGCTCATGAGTGAGTGAGTGAGTGAGTGAGTGAAAGGTTGAGGCAGAAACATTTATCTTAGAGCAATTCTTCAGACCAAAGCATGCAATACTCTCTGCCTTGATTATATAGACATGTGATTTCACATTTATGAATCTAAGAAGTTATATTTTCCGTTCTTAGTTAAATCTGAAATCAAGATTTGTAGATGTTGTACTTTCCTAGATCTGAAAGTAATGGATCCGTTGATTCGGAATCAAGAAGAAGATTAAAGAAACCGAAGACATTGACGGAGAAAGAGGGCAGAAAACGGCATACCTGTCGGAGATGGTTGGCGGCGGAGGAAGACGAGAGAAGACTTCTGCTCTCCTTTCTTTATGCCTCTGGTTTCTTTTTCTGACCTAGCCCGTAATTTCTTATCCTGAGTGCTCCTGGATTAAAACAATACCACCCCCTGGTACAAAGTTATCCCACTTAAGTGGGATAAAATCCATCCTCCAAATTTCTTATCCGTTCATTGTTAGCTTGTCCAAACGCCAGATAGGATTATTTTTATCCTATTTGGGGGTCTTATCCGGGGCGCCAAACACAGCCGAAGTGTTTAGCAACGGATAGACAAGGGAAACAAGCCTCAGTAGAAGAAGTTCATTTTTGATGTTATGTTAGTTGTCTCGCGAGGTAGATCATACCTACCCATAGATGTAACATCGTTATTGTGAGGGTATATTACATTTTAGTCCTTTACCTTTAGGGTAATCCTTCAAATCATATTTACAGTATGTGTTAAACACAAAATTGTCCCCTGTGATCTACACATATTTGCACTTTACTTTCTGTGTTTACAACTTTTGTAATAATATCCTTGAGATTGACAAAATCATTACAAATAGCTTCAAAACTGAACGGCCATTCAAATTCAGCAGTTAAGAGCGTATATGCACATCACACGCAGTTTTGGCATGGGTAGATTGGTCATTTTCGATCTACCCATGCCAAAACCCCTCCAGTAGCCTCCAGCGCTGCAATTTTCAATAAACACTCATTCTTTCCGAGATTCTTAACAATGTTACCAAAAAACCCCCAACCCATTGTCCTGAATTTCAAGGAGTAGTGGTGTGCCACATTGTCCTGAATAACATATCATTAGGGCCAAATGGATCAGGAAGCTTCGATGAGAGGGACTTAAAGATGAGGTCTTTTGTGAAGAGGTAATCAAGATTTGGATCTCCTGGGCGTTGCGTAGCTCTTGCAGGAACTGGCAGTAGTGGCCGTAGGGGGCGTCGGAGACGACGAGGTGGGTGAGGTGGCGGCCGCCATGCATGGCGGCATCGGTGACTGAGAATTGCTCAGCGTGGATAGAATGGTGGAGTGGTATTTTGAGAATTCAAGGTTGGTGCCGATGAAAATCCGGCCGTTGAAGGATAGGCCGACGGTGCCCCACGTGGAAGTTGGAGATGGTGGGTAGGCGAGGCCTTGGGCTAATTTAACTAAGGTTGGGAGGAGTTGAGGGAGGGTCAGGCCTGCCTCTTGCACCATGGATTCGGCTTCTTTTGCCTCATTTACGAATCTGGGTCGTTCCATCTTGGTGAGGTGTGTTTGTGTGTGTGTGTGTTTCACGTTAACAGTGTGCGTGTGTGTGATTTGCTTATTAGGGTTCTTATTAACAAAGGAGAAAGGGATTGGAAATGACCGATCTAACCATGCCAAAATCGCGTGTGATGTGGACATGCGCTCTTAACGGTTGAATTTAAAAGGCCATTCAATTTTGGAGCTATTTGCAATGATTTTGTCAACATCGGAGGACACTATTGCAAAAGTTGTAAATACGGAGAGCAAAGTGCAAATACGTGTTAACTATAGCGAACAATTTTGTATTTAACCCTTACTGTATTGGTTTGAACCCTAATAAATTCTAATCATAATCATTGTTCACAAGTCGAATAAATACTCTAATTGGGCAGAGGATCCCCACGTTTTCTTTACTGAGATTTAATCACCATGGTTACATCCACAAGCCGTCTTCCTCTTACTTTTTGTATGCACCACAGCCTCCTTTTCCTCTGGTCTTTGGTTTGCCGAAGATGACTTTTGAAAAACCCTAATTGTTTGGAAAATACACTAGGTCACGCAATGAATTTTATCGGGCAAATGGGCTGATGTGAAGATGAGGTGGTAGGTCGGCTCTGAACCTGGCGTGATGTGTCAAATGATCAAATCGTCCCTCAAAACCGGTGACATGACTGTCAAGTGACCACTTGACGAATATTTCAAAGGATGGAACAACCAATTGAATTACGAAAGATAACTTACGGGACGAACCTTGTAACAAAATAAAGGAGAGTGACACTTAAAAATTTTATCTCAAATCTAAGGACTAAAATTGAAATTTACGCCAATTGTTACGAGGGTTGGTGGAGAAGTTAGGTGGAAGAGGAAAATGAGCTATATAAGAATAAGACGACTCCACTGTTCTAGCATTTCCCCTAATAGTAATACCGACGATGGCCTTAAAACCAAACTTTATATTTGCCACCAAACACCACACACACCAAACAGGCAATTAGACCGGGGAACCAGAGGAGAAGAAACAAAAGCTTATCATCATCTTCATCCCTCAAAGAATCCCCTCCCCTCCCAAATGGATCCCAAAACCCAGACTCCTGAAAACCCAGAAGCTCAAACACAAGCATCAGATGACCAAACCCAACAACTAGCAATCGTCCCTCCCATTGCCTCCATCTCACTTTCTCTCTCACAACTACTCCCCACCCACTTCCTCCTCCCACCCAAAATCTCTTCCCTTCTCGCCCCTCACCCCAGCAACAAAGTCAAAATCCCTTCCCAAATCTCATCCCTCGCCCACCTCTCCGTCTCCTCCACTCTCTCCGCTCCTCAAAAGCCCTTCTTCAAATCCACCATCTCCTCAAACCCTCTCCAAAACCCGCTTTCCTTAAACCCCCGGCGCCCCTCCGACCCCTCCAACGCCCCCGCCCTCCGACGCGCCTCAATCGTATGGTTCCGAAACGACCTCCGTGTCCACGACAACGAAACCCTCAACTCCGCCAACAACGAATCTCTATCAGTTTTGCCGGTCTATTGCTTTGATCCGCGAGATTACGGCAAATCCTCATCTGGGTTCGATAAAACCGGGCCTTACCGTGCCACATTTTTGATTGAATCGGTTAAAGACCTCAAGAAGAACCTACAGGCAAAAGGGTCGGATTTGGTGGTGAGAATTGGGCGGCCTGAGGCGGTGTTGGCTGAGCTGGCAAAGGCTGTTGGGGCGGAGGCTGTGTACGCGCATAGAGAGGTGTCGCACGATGAGGTTAAGGCGGAGGATAAGATTGAGGTGGCGATGAAGGATGAGGGGGTTGAGGTGAAGTACTTTTGGGGCAGTACATTGTACCATGTTGATGATTTGCCCTTCAAGTTGGAGGGGATGCCGACAAATTATGGCGGGTTCAGGGAGAAAGTGCAGGGGTTGGAGGTTAGGAAGACAATTGCCGCGTTGGAGCAGTTGAGGGGGTTGCCCACTAGGGGGGATGTGGAGGCTGGGGAGGTTCCTTCTTTGGTTGATTTGGGGCTTAGCCCAACTGCAACAATGAGTAAGGTATGCGTGACGTGTTTCTTCAATCTGTAGATTGTCGTGTATGTTGAGTTCTAGCCGTCGTTTAGTTATGTCCAACTGTTGCTTTGTCATGCATGGATGGTCGCTTTTGCCTTGGCTAGACAGGAATTACAACTCAAAACTTTGCCTTTGAACGTGATTCATATTGACCTGATGTTCTAGTTGTAGAGAACTCTGATACCCAAAAAAAAATGGGCGAAATATCCGATGAGAAGAGAAGTAATCATAGAACATAGAGCATACACATCAGTATACACATCAACATGCACGAGATTTATGTGGGTTCAACATTGTGGCAAACATTCACCATATTTTAACTTCTCCATGAGCTCCCACGGACCCTTCACTAAAAAGTTCTCTATTATAGGTTCTCTAACACTGATATTATAGTGCTGCCCCTTAAAGGCATCCTTACTACTGGTAAGCCAACTTTTTTAAAAAGCCAAATCCAGAGAGTACCATTCTATGGCTCACCACCCAGTCGGCATCTTCAATATCACTGGCACCATCATTCCTTCTACGTTGAAATGATCATATCAAATATTGTCCATTTATTTTACTTATGCTCCCGCTGCCTACGAACCTCTGTCACACCTAGTTTCTAATATATTGTCTGTCACTCCTAGCTTCTAAAACATAGTTTGAACTTTGAAGTTCCTTCTAAACATTAGCAATCAGCTTGGTTATAAAAAGAAAAGAACTGATAGGGGCTTAGTGAGTGGAGTAGGTCACCAATTAATTTTCCTGTTTTGAACATAATAGCAATGTAGTAATTTGCTATCATGTAGGACGGAAAAGCAGCTGCTAATGCTTCGCTTGTGGGAGGGGAGACTGAAGCATTGCAGAGGCTTAGGAAATTTGCAGTTGAATGCCAAGCACAACCTCCTAAGGGGACCAAGGATGGGAGTAATGATAGCATTTATGGCGCAAACTTTTCCTGCAAAATCTCTCCATGGCTTGCTATGGGATGCCTCTCACCCCGTTCCATGTTTGATGAGCTGAAGAAATCGGCTTCAAGGTACTACTATATCGACTGGAGTACCAATGTCCAATTTTCGTTTGGTAGTCCAACATATCCTCACCTCTGAACTATATTTTTTCTGTTCCACAGAACAATTTCTGCTGCCTCAAACCGAAAAGATGGTGGTAGTGGTCCAGCTGATACTGGGATGAACTGGTTGATGTATGAGCTCTTGTGGAGGGATTTTTTCAGGTAATCCATATTTGTTTGCCAATGGTCCCATCTATTTCTCCTTTCTTTACTTACTCATTATGATCCAGAAAGGCACCCACTGACTTCATTCTGTATGATAAAACCGTGGGGTTCCTGTGAGTTAATCGCTTTGATTGATGTTTCAGATTCATCACCAAAAAATACAGCTCCGCGAAGCAACAAAATGCTGCTCCAGTCACGGCCTGTACAGGTGCTGTTGCTTGAGGGGGGAATTAAGGTTGGTTGAAAGGACAGCTTGTACCTAGGAGTCTATTATGATCATCCGACCTATAGATGTTACCTGTTGGACTATGTCTATGTAGAAGCGAACTGCTTTGATGTGTTGAACTTGGGAAGCTCGCCTCGCTCGTTTTTAGAGCGGTTACCGTGCTTGTTATAGAAACAGATCTTTTTGGCTTGCGTTTCTTGTGCTGTTTCCTTTCCCATTTGGTCTTTGGGACATGAACTTTTACTCGTTGCATAAATTGTGGTCAACTGTTGCATAAATTAAGATGCAGTCCAATCATTTAGGATGCACCATACGTTCTAGTGGTCAAAATCTCTTATTGAATTGACCAGATGTACTATCAATGTGCAAAGGGAGATGTCATGTTTGCCCTGAAGGGGATGTTGGAACTGTATTTTCATTTCCTTCTTCGTTGACCGTTACTATGGACTACCAAAGGCGAGAGCAGGTGAGGCGCAGCCAGTGGTTGGGCTGAGTGGGGAAAGAAAAAAATTTGAAAGAGGTTTCCAAAGTTTTTATCAAGTAGCTGATGGAGCCCTCATTGAGGCCGTAATTTAGCAGCTTCTAGCAACAAATTTGAATGAACATTCGTTTCTCTCAATTTAATTGCCTTCGGAAGGAAAGATCCCCCGGAGGTGTTCAATTTTTTGGGTCCAAAATCAATAACAGAAGTGACGTTTGTGATGATTTTGAAGAGAGAGTGCTCGGCTGTCTAGACTGCAAGAAAGCGTCCTCATTAGGCTAGGTGGTGCTTGGGTTAAGATTTATAAATCAGTAGATGTACTTTGGCTCCTTGTACTTTCATGAATGAGATATGCGACCCGCCTATCTAAGGTTTCTCGGGGTGGTTTGCAAGGTGGGTCAGTGGTTCGGGTTTAGTTGGTGGGCGTGGCATGGCGCGACGCTTGATGGTCGGGGGTGTTTTTCTCGGGAAGTGATTCTGGGTGTGGTGGGTGAGTGTCACAACGACGTTTGAGGGCTATTGGGTTATTGGTGAGGCTGTACAGAAAGGGTGTATTTTTAGGCTAGGGTTTAGTTCTCCTTCCCCTCGTTCATTGTCTTTTTTTGGTTTAGTTTGTTGTATGTGGTTAGTTTGGTTTCCAGGAGTGGGACAGTAGTTTTAGGTTAGTGTTTTGTCATCCCCCTTCCCTCCTAGTTTAGTGCCTGTGTTAGTTTGTTTGAATTTGTTTGGTGATAACGGTCTTCTTGGATAATTCAGAACTCGAGTGAGTTATCACTGGCTGGTGTAGTTAGGGATGGCAATGGGGCGGGTCGGATGCGGATTTTACAAAATCCGAACCCGCCCCGCTACTCAGTGAACTTTGCCCCGCCCCGCCCCGGGTTATTTATGTTAAATACCATAACCGATCCTATGTAGATTTAGGAACCCCGAACTCGCCCCGTTCCGCCCCGTTCCCCGCTGTAGCATGCAAAAAACCCGTAACCAACCCGACCCGATCCGACATGTTCTACTTGGTATTGCAAATATTTCACTCTTTTTAAACATGTATAACACCTGTGTCACAAAAAATAAACTATACACATCATATTAATGTCTAAAAATTCTAAAGAAAACATTAGTAAATTACAACAAAGTTCAAATAAATTACAACATAGTTCAAATAAATAATAACATAGTTCAAATTAATGTTCAAATAGATAACACCACAATGACCACATTAACGTTCAATCACTGGGAAGTAGCAAATATGAGAGATCAAGCTCGATCAGCCGGTCCGCATTCCAACTCCAAATACAACTGCAATCACTGTTCACTGAAAAAATAATATGAATAAAATGACATTAAAATGAATGGATACAAAAATAAAAATAAAATTAATCTGAAATACAATTTACACAAGGAATCATACACCCGTCACACATGAGCTGTCACCATCTTTGTCATCATTAATTGTTGCATATTCCTTGTGTGCTAGATTAGATACACCTACAACACCATAGTACAAATTTACAAGTACCCGTGAAAATTCAAAGTATTGTCAAATTTAACTACATGAATAAAATAATAGAATGAGCTTACCTTTCATTTCAGCAGCCCACAACCAGTCTTGAGCACACATTAACGCTTCTAGTGTCTTTGGATGAAGCCTATTACGGTGAGGACTCACTAACCTACCACTTGTGCTAAAAGACGCCTCTGATGCGACTGTAGATATGGGAATAGCAAGAATATCCTTAGCCATCAACTGTAATGTTGGGTATTTCAATCCATTAGTCCTCCACCAAGCCAAAATATCAAAGTCCAAAGACCTAGGCAACACATCCTCCTCGAGATAATGATCCAACTCAGATTTTACTACAGTCTTTCTCTTCTTCTTGACATGTTCATCGAAACCTTTAAGAGAATCTAGACATCCCACCTCAACACGCTCTTGCGAGCGAACAGATGATCCTCCACAAGTATTATGATCACTAACCTCTCTATTTTGGTACTCACGAATAAGTCTATAACAAAGTGATGATACCTTTTCAGTTTCTCCCGCTTCTCCCGACCCGTAAAGCTGACTATAGTAATACTGAATCAACTCCATTTTGTACCTCGGATCCAACACTACAGCAACCGCCATGATTCCATGAATATCCAACCAATATTTATCGAACTTCTCAAGCATTTTCTCAGCCATACTTCTAATCACCTCACTTGAGCTCATGAGCCACTCACCCAACACCATTCTAATCTCACAAATTTTAGGAAAAAACAAGTTAGCCGTAGGGTACTTTGTGCCTGAAAACATCTCTGTTGTTTTATAAAACAACCTCAACTTGTCACAAATCTCTCTTGCAAAAGTCCACTCCTCTTCACTTGGGCAAGTTTTATATTTAGACTCTCGTTGCTTCAAGCGGAAAAAAACATCTTTATACACAAATGCAGTTTCAAGCATCAAAAACGTTGAGTTCCATCTTGTAGGACAATCAAGTGCCAACTTTTTTGTGCTTGAAATACGCAATTGACGAGCAGTCTCTTCAAATTTCTCATCTTTCTTTGGTGTTGCCCTCCAAAAAGCCACACTCTCTCTAACCTTTTCAATTCCCTCCTTTATCACACTCAACCCATCTTTAACAATCAAATTCAACACATGTGCCGTACACCGCATATGAATCAATTCACCAAACAACAACAGAGAACTAGAATCCAACTTAAGCAACAAGTTATCAATCATCGCATCATTCGTAGTACAATTGTCAACCGTAATTGTACATAATTTCCTATCAATGTTCCAATCAAGCAATGTTTGTGACAAAGCCTCACAAATAACTTCACTAGTGTGTGGATATGGCAAATATAAGAACCTATAAAGGATAAATTTAACAATTATTATGCGAAAGTAGGAATAAAATTAGATTGCAAAATACCAAATTTGCAAAAAAAGTAAAGCATACCTCAAAATGCGACTTTGAAGAATGAACTCTTCATCGATAAAATGTCCCGTGACAGCCATGAAACCCTTCTTTTGATTACCAGAAGTCCACAAATCAGTAGTGACAGCAACCCTACTTCTTATCCCCTCCAACAACATCATCACTTGCTCCCTCTCATGTTCATAGATATTTATAATGTCGCTCTTCACTGAGTTCCGGGTTGGTATCTTAAACAATGGCTGAAGTGCAGACGAATACCTCCTAAACCCCACGTGGTCAACAATAGATAACGGGTATTCATGCAAAATTATCATGGTTCCAAGTTCTCTTCTGGCAAAATCTTGATCAAAGGAATAATTACCTAATTCGGGCTTAGCATTTGCTTTACCCATTATCCCAGCCAAGAGTTTCTGTCTAACATCCGGTTGCCTTAGACGTTTACATCTGTCTAAGTGCATACGCAAGTGAGTAGTCCCATTTTTTGGGTTTGCCCCAAGGGTTTTCCGGCAATGACTACATGTTGCTGTCACATTTCCACCATTTTTTTTCCTTTCGAAGTGCGCCCATACACTACTTTTCAAGTTCTCATTGTTTAAATCATCGGGGCCACTATCAAGGTCAACTGGTTCAGAAGCAGAGACTCCCATGCTTGCATTTGGTGTTGATGGCTCAGAAGTTTGATCCTCTAATGTAGCTCTAGGGGTTTGCACCGGAGATGATGCAACGGGAGAAGACGTAATTTCATTGGAAGACATGATTTTATCTATATATTCATTTAAACAGAAAAGAATGATTTTCAAGAAAATCAAATAAATAATACCTACTCCGGAATAATACCAAATTAGCAAAGACTTTTCTAATATGCCCTCATAAAACCATAAGTAAACAGCATGAAAAACTAATTGATAATAACATAAGAACTTAAGCATTCCCACTTAGTACAAGACCACTGTAGGCGTACAACATAAACTGATTTAGCAGATCTGACAACTTGGCTCTGATCGAACTCCTAACACAAAATTCAGCTGGTGGGTTAGCATCAGAGACTCGAAACAGCAATGGACGCTCTAAGGAAGCAAGCCTTCAAGTTCAGAGACCAAGTCGCCAAACAGCAACAGGTAAATGACATTTACCTGTTGCTGTTTAACACGGCCTGCTTCTCATTTCGGTACTGATTTAGCAAGATTTCAGATAGATGTACATTTTAATACGACTCTCAAAGGTAAATCAAAGCAGCCACACGCTGAGGCCAAAAAGGCATCATATTCAGCATCCAACGTTGCCTACCACCACTTCCAATTTCCAAAAAGCATTTGGGTTTTAAAGTGAATGTAATTAACAGAAGACATGGAAACAAACAAACCAGAATGCATTCTCTTGTTTTATGGGTATACACATATATAAAAAGATGAAATCCTGTTAAAAATCATGCACCCAAAGTATTACGTATAACCATTCTCAATCATAAGTTTGATGTACAAAACTTGTTTACTCATTTTCCAGAATTTGTTTCCTCGTAGGGAACGTAAACCAAACCAAATACTGAAAACCCATCATAGTATTATTAGTGGAGGCCCCTGCATGATCAAAACCCATCGGATTTCACCAGATTTACTCTGATTTTTAAGAATACATTTACTCTATCTATAGCAAGAACAAGCGGGTGGGTGCGTACCTGGACACCGCAGATCCAACTCTGAGAGCCGTGCGCCTTGCGGTGCTGCGGTGGTGGTTCGTCGCAGTAGATCCAACTCTGAGAACAAGCTCGTCGCAGTGGTGGTTCGTCGTAGTACTGGCAGTAGATCCAACTCTAAGAACAAGCTCGTCGCAGTGGTGGTTCGTCGCCGAGCGGTACTGCGGTGGAGAGCCGTGCGAGGTGCGGTGGGCTCCAATTCGTGAGGTGGATGGAGAGTGGCCGAGCCGAGAGCCGTGTGCCGTATGGGTGGAGAGCGGCCGTGCTGTCGAGATTGGAGAGGAAAGCACAAATCTGATTAGGTATGCTGGAACATATATATATATATATATATGGTATAGATGGACGGCTAGGATTAAGTAAGCTATTAGGGCAAGTATACCGGGGCGGGGCGGGTCGCGGGGCGGTATAGGTAAATACCATATCCGACCCTAACCCGCTGCGGGTTTTTAAAAAAAATACCATACCCGCCCCACGACCCGGTCAAAGTCAAAAAAAATCCGTTCCTACCGGGGCGGGCGGGGCGGGGCGAAAATCCGAGGGTTCGGATTTTTTTGCCATCCCTAGGTGTAGTGGAGTGATCGGGTAAAGTAGCCTCCTTTATTGGTATTAGGTGGATGGATGGCCATGTGGTGGTGGTGCTTACTTTGTGGCTGTGTAGTGGTGATGTGGGTGGATGGCACAGGTTTGGAATGACGTGACAGGTTTAGCTGACAGTGGTGTAAAGGACATCAGAGCATCCAATTTCAGTGTTTAGTTTTTTTTTTCTTTTTAAAATTTTAATCATTACGTTTTTTTTTTAATGCCTATAGGCTCGAGGCCTTGGACCTTTACATTTGTTATTTATTTGTCTTTCCTTTTTACTTTTTATTCTGGCACACTGTAATCAATCTTTGAGACCAAGGAAGTCGATCTCATTTATGACATTAAAAAATAAAGTTCTTATATTTTTCAACAAAAGATTATACAACAAGGAAGTCAGAGAAATAAAGTATAAGATCCTTCGATGAGAAGTAGAAAAATCAACTCTTATATGATTCCAGAAACTTTAAGGGAGGACACTACTACGAAAATAATCCAAAGCAGCATGAGGTAAACGGAAGTAAGCCACGCCCAAAGCCTTGGGCCTCCAAGCTCAGCACCCAAGGTTAAACGCCTGAATACCAGGACAGCGATGCAGCCTACAGAAGTTGAGAAGAAAATAAGCAGAGAGAAACTGAGTCCCGCTGAATTCTGGATCCGTAACGGTTCCCTGTATGCTATGAAGTTGTATGTCGTGTTAATGAGCCATGGAATGCCAATGCCCACATAAATGTTCACCGAATTGCTACATAAACAAACACGGGAGATCAGTTTCAGTTTATACATAAAGTACTATCTACGTCTTAACAATAAGCTACTCTCATTGTGATATAGCTTCCAAAGAAATTTTAGTCAAACACACGTACAATCAACCAATAATTATTATTCGAGTATGTATCCTATAAAAGCAATTACGTTTTATCTCTTCCAATGGCTTACGTTTTATCTCTTCCAATGGTTTCAAGAGGAAACGCGATAGGACAGAAGATTAGGCTCTAAAGGATATTTGTACTGATGAAAGAAAAAAGATTTCCTTTTGTTGTTCGTTTACAATATTCCATTTTTGTTATTGGAAAAACTTCATTCAAACAGCGGAGAAAAAGTGAACAATTTTCCAACCGGTTCTAACTCTGAGCAAGATAAAAGGAAAAAAATGCACTGTTCGCTCTTTTCTGACACACGTACACCTCCCTCCCTCTCCTCGTCATTCACAAACACACTAGAACCACCGTGGCACCACCCTGCTGCTTCTGATCGAAGCTCCAACACCACTGTAAGCCACCCTTCTCACTACGTCTCGCCACCCACACCTACCAGAACCACCGTGGCACCACCAGAAAACTTCATCAGATCGAAGCCCCAGCACCACCGTAGGCTAGCCTCCTCACCACCATAAAAACTGTCGTCGAACAACAAAACCAAGCCAAATCGCTACCCGCAACGGCCATGAAACACCACAAGACCACCCTCAACTACCAACATAGCCTGCACCCACAACCATTTGTTCTATCCATCACCATTCATGAGCCACGACTGCCACCGAGCCGCCACAATACCATCCCCAACCACCACCAACACCATCACAGCCTCACGCACAACCATTAGATCTGATGGTTGCACGACCACCGTAGCACACCATCCTCACCGCTCCTACCACCGACACCCACCACAATCTATAGCCGCATGGTTTCCAAACACCGGATCGCCACACAATAGCCACTGAAACACCACAATACCACCCTTGACCACCGCTTCAGCCTCTTGCTGGCATTTAGTGGTGGTGGTTATGGGGGTCTTGGGGAGGCGACGGTTGAAGAAGAATAAGAACGGGTGGGGTTTATGTTAGGAAATAAAAAAAAAAGTAAGTTCGTCAGCCTCTAAAAAGAGGCTGATGGATCTTGAGATCAGATTTTTTGAAGGATTTTAGGAATATTTTGGAAACTCTCAATAGCAAGGACATTTCAGTAAATTAAGGCAGAAAAACGGATACGAAGAGAGTAAACGAACAAGATTACGTGAAAAAAGAACATTATTCTTTTTGAAAAATGTAAACGAAAACAAGATGGTATTTTTGTTTTAAATTCGTTTTCAGAATAAAAACTCACAAGTAGCAATACAAAAACAAAAAAATAAAAAACGAAAATTGAAAATCTAAAAGAAAAACCCCCAAGACTCCAACCCAAAGAAATTCTTTCTGGTTTTAGTCATAGGAGTGTTATTAGTTGCAAGTTTATAACTTTCTTTTTGGTATTATGCAAGTGAATAACTTTATTACAATTCTTAATGCAAGTATGAAGGGACTTCATCTTGAATTTGAGTCGAAAAAATGCCAAAAATATAGGTCGAGGCAGTGAGTGAGGAAAAGCATCATTTTAGTCGATTTGACGGAGGATATGACTTATAAAATGACTGGTGGAGAAGAATGCCAAAAATATAGGTTAAGACACTGAGGAAAATCATCATCTTATTCATTTTGATGGAGGATATGGCTTTCAGAAAAAGCTGGCGGAGAAGAGGAATTCATGTAGAAGATCCGATGGTGTTAGCTTGACTACAGTTAAAAAGGCATTCCATAATTCCAGTAACCCTATCTATTTAGCTTATACGTCTAAGTGTACCTATTTGACATGTACAGAGAACTTTTGACGTCGAACATAATAACTAACGTGTGAGATATCACCCAGATTTCCCAAAAACGAATTTGGAGTTTTAACCATAACCAAATAAATGACTTAGAAGTCAATGAACGGAACCTGCAAGTGATGTTCGCAATGGCAGAGTCTGCGGTCGTTTGACGTTCAGCAGCAATCTTGCTTGCCACTAAATCTGGCCATGAGGTTCCACTTGCCAACGCAGTAAATGCTAAGACATAAGCATTTATCCCTGCATGAAGAAAAGATCACCATTAAGAGAATAGGGATATTATAACCATGAAAAAGTAAGCAAAGGCTTAGCTTCCAGCCGGAGGAAAACCTGTGACGCAGCTTATTAAATCTGTGACCTTTGTTACGATATAAGCAATTCCACTGATGAAAGTTAGAGACAAAATGAAGGCAATCCATCCATGAGCAATCTGATAAGGAGGGACAAAAGCAAACAGAATCATCCATGGTGCAAGGAGCGACTGCCAAAAGATTTTTGCAACCCTCGAGTACTTATTTTTCAACTTTCTTGATTCTGTGTCTTCCAGCTGTTAAGGAAGAGGAAATCATTCACCACAAAAGTTAAGGTCTAATGAACTTTGCAGGGAAACAGAAACAGAAAAACAAATATTGAATACGAAAAGTGATATGCATGATTTGACTAGCATATTTGTGGGTCGCGTTTGATGATGGAAGAACCACCTAAAAGTGCATCTACCTAATTTCTTTTCGAAGTTGGTGTTTCATGTTGGATTGAATTAAATAAATTTAGATCTCAGCTAAAACTGCTAGACTAGATTTCTGAAATTCAGGATGCATTTGTTAGACACGTCATAGGCTCTCTAGAGAAAGTATAAAACATGTTCAAATCATCGACTTAAAAAATTATTCACTATTGAAAAGGGAAACCATTATTTTGATCCGAGATTATCAAAAGTTAAGTACGAACCCAAAAAGTTTGATGAACAGCTTAGGTAGCTTTCTTTATTTGGAATCTAGATAAGGAGTACTTAGGATACTCCCCGACCAAAAAACAAATATTTTTTGAGTAGGTATATCCCTCGTTAGAATGATAAATGCAAAAGTAGAGCATCAAGTAAATACAGCAGTGTTTTCCAAGAGCTACATACAGTATTAAGAACAGCACAAGCATGCACCATCGAGATTCTGTGTGCATAAAGAAAGATATGAATTTATTTTGCTTCAGGCACGATAGCACAATTTTTGGCAGTAATTCTCGCAGTATGTATAAAGAGAGACGTGGATTCTGCCTATGTGATGTATAAGCTTTGCAAGTATTTGCCAACTTATAAGGAGACAAAAACTTGAAAGAAAACAACATTTTAAGAGCAAACCACAGTACCGTGAGGGCATCCAAAAATTGTTGCTTCCAAATTGAGATAACATGATCTCCTTCAAAGACGAGCTTTTTGAAAACATCTCTACCTGAAGATTCGGTTGCATCAGTACAAGGCAAAATTTGATACACAGGACCTGCATGGTATAATTTGAAAAGAGACGTTTAGGTGGAAACTACTCTAAGAAACCAGATATTGTTTAGTGTGATCCGAATCACATCCTGCTATTTTTCCCTGATAATATCATATTAGCATCTTAAAACTATTACTTTAAACTTTGCTAAGACTAAAACTCAACTTCCTTGAATTTTGCAAAGCAAATTGAGCTTTGGGCCATGGCCCTAGAAACAACCCATAGACATATGCTTGTCTGTTTTGTAAACCCTGGAGATCTCTAGTTTGATAGCTTCCCCCGTCAACAGTCCTCTCTCAAAGAATACAATGCTCATGCTTTTTGACATGTGTTATGAATGCAATAAATTGGAGAAATTCCTTTAAATTCATTGAGTACGACGGTAATTCTGAACAGAGCATTATCAGGAAATTAACGCCTTGTCTAGCTATATATATGTACCCGGTTTCTTGCACCCTTTCATTGCATTCAAGTTCCAAGGTGCTAATTTCCTCCAAAGTCAATTCATCACCAAGAATCTAAAATTAATCATTCCAGGTACAATTCCGGGTTCGATTTCTGGAACTAACCTTTTTAATATTATAGAATTATCTCGTCTTCATATTTCATCTTTCATTTCCAGAATTATGCAATTGTTCTACATAATTGATGCTGGAGTTAAGAGCGTTGTTAGTGTCCTTATATTCTATAACTACCTCCTCAATATAGAACTCAGAGGTTGATTGCATCTTTATACCCCCACATATGGCATGTTAGCACAATCATCCCCAAAGAAACTTAATAGCAAAATCCTCCCCCCACATATGGTAGTGATAGCACCGTTATCCTTATGTTAGAAACGATTCAATCAAAACTTTATTTGCAAGTTTATCCCCCAAACTGTGGAGGAATTTTAGGAAAGACTAGATTTTACGGTTTTTGCAAATTTATCCCCAAAATGCATATATTTTGCTAAATGATTTTTAGCTCAGCTTTCAAAAAGTTTGAGAGAACTTGTCGATTTGGATCTATGGTGGCAAGGTTGACAATATTCTCTTGCATAAATGAAATATATATAATTTTTTGCTTAGTATTAGTAAAAATTATGTGGTTAGTAAAAATTATGTGGTTGAATGCTTGAACTTTAAAAAAGACAGGGAGCATCTAATCACAAGCATTGCCAATTTATTTAAGGGCTAATTACAAAACTGTCCCCGGAGGTTTACATGTTTTTGCACTTTGCCCCCCATGTTTACAACTTTTGCAATAATGTCCCTCGAGATTGACAAAACCGTTGCAAATAACTCCAAAATTGGACGTCCGTCCAATTTTGGACGTTAAGTGATCATGTGCGGTGCACATGCCATTTTGGCATGGGCAAATTCGTAATTTTCCTTCCCATCTTCCCCACTCATCTCTTTCTCTGTTCATCTCTTTCTCTCCCTTCTCTCTCTCTCCTCTCTTAATTTAGTTAATGGTTTTATGGAATTAAAGGGAAGCATGGGAACTCAGCCGTGAGAAGTGGTCTCTGCAGAGAAATGGGTATAAAGGTATACAGTACCGCGGGAGAAACTGTGTATGTGTGTATTCGTTATAATGTGAAAAATATGAAAACTTCGTAGGTTAAGGTTAGTTTGCTGTATCAATATCTCCCCCACCCACCGGCCACCGTCGAGGCCATTGCCGCCGTAAATGCAAGGGAATCAATATGCCATAAGAACTCAAAATAAAGGGGAATCAACCCAAGCAGGATTGCCCTAATTTTTCATCATACCATTTTCAACTACATCCGGACCTTTCTGTTACTAAAGAGGTATTAGCCGCACTTCTTAATCACAAAAAAAAAAATTGAGTGAATTTAGCCCCAAAAAGGTGTGGCAAAAGGTGTGCCCTTACCGGAGAGGATTGGATGCCAGATCGGACGTGGAGGGTGGCTTGGGCTATGCCGGTCTGGTTCTGGTAGTACTGGACGTCCGGTGGGAGGTCACAGGGAAGGAGGTGGGTGGCCAGGCAGGTTTCGAGCGTGGACACAAGCTCCACCATGAGTTCCTTACGTGGGCCCGAGACGTACGGGAACTCCATGAAGCTCATTCTGCTAGCTCCTCCTTTGTTGTTTCTGTGTGGGTTTAGGGTTTGTGAGAAGGTTTGTGAGAAGTTGGAGCATCTATGCCACGAGGTAGTGGGTTTGTGAGAAGGTGTGAGTCGTGTGTGTGCTTGCAGGTATATATGTGTAGTGGGTTTTGGGTTGTGAAAATGGTGGAGCGGCGTGTAAATAATGTGTATTAGTGTGCGCGCGTGTGTGTAGTGTGTAAAAACTGTGTGCAGCGTGCATGGGTTAGAATTGTGAGCTGTGTGTAATATTAATATATACATATATGTTGGTGAGTGCATGAAAAGAGAAGGAGGAAGAAGGAGTCATGGCAGTGGGCATGGCTGGTCAACCTGTGTGCACATATGGGTATGGAACAAAGATAGAAAAAGAAATGAAGAGAGCGGAGATCGGAGATTGTCCGAGAGGTGTGAAGTTGAAGTCAAGAAGTTGGGTGTAATGTGAGAGAGAGGAGGGAGAGAGAGAGAGAGGGGAGAGAGAGAGATGAACATAGAAAGAGATGAATGGGGAAGATGGGTAGGAAAATTACGAATTTGCCCATGCCAAAATGGCATGTGCACCGCACATGATACTTAACGTCCAAAATTGAACGGACGTCCAAGTTTGGACTTATTTGCAACGGTTTTGTCAACCTAGAGGGACATTATTGCAAAAGTTATAAACACGGGGGGGGGGGGGGGGGGATGGGGGGGGCAAAGTGCAAAAACTTGTAAACCTCATGGGACAATTTTATAATTAACCCTTTATTTAATTAAGGCACTAAATGGATGTAGATAATAAAAAACAAGAGAGCTACGAGGAATTGCTTGCTCAGTCTCGCATGGGTGTTCTTGAAATAGACAAAGGTAGCGACTATTTAATCACAACCATTGTCATTTCATTTTGACAATCACAAGAAACCATTGTAAGAGAGTTGATCGTGGTAGAGTTTGAGATTTTGGTAGATAGAGAGTGAATTTAAAAGAGATTGAGATTGTAAGAAAGATTGTGTACGTGCGTGTCTCTTTTCAAGAAATAGAGGAGCAGAGATAAAAACGAAGAGAGAAAGAAAGAATTGGACTAGGAGATCACTCTATGTCTGTCTTCCTCAAAAAAATTTTAGTTGTGATAGTAAGAAGCTATATTGTTTAAAATTGTAAAAGGTTGTGAATATGAGAGAGTTTGGGATTCTAAGAGAGAGTGACGAGGGAGCTCAGGAAAATGGGGATAGAGAGTGTGATAAAAGGGAGCAAAGAAGAAATGTGGAGAGAGAGAGAGAGAGAGAGAGTGAGAAAACTTGACCCATTTGATTACATGTCATTATCAAAATTTGCAAAATTATCCCCAAAGTTTAAAGTTGCAAAGTTCGCCCCTTTATCCCAGTGAACTACCGAGAATACCCTTGACTTAATGGCTGCTTTAGGGCTGGATAGCGGGTGCTATCCCTGCCATAAGTGGAGGGAGAACTTTGCCATTAAATTTCTTTGGGGAATTATTGTGTTATTGTGCCGTATGTGGGGGAATAAATTGGCAATTAACCCAAAACTCAGGCGCCAAACACTCCAAGATTCACTAGAATTTAAATTTATATTCAGGTTTTTGAAACCCAGATGTTTCCCAAGCAGTGCTAAAACTTTGGGACCATCATACGTGTGCAACTAAGAGCACACTAGCAATCTCTTTGCACCTCTTAGATTCTCCCATTGCTCTTCCACTTTCTTCCCACGACTCTCTTTCACTATTCCTATAATCTTATTTCCTGCACATTTAGTGGTCTCACCCTCTTCATTTCTAGGTATTACTTATTCTGACAAAGGGTTTAACAATTCTTGTTCTTTCTCAATAGGTCCTTCATTTCTTTTCTGCATATATTATCAAGGCACTTCTATCACCATTTGTAATATCTAATCTTCTGCCCCCTTAGTCGTACTCGCACATTCTCTTCATAACATATGTTACATCTTATTATTCATGGCAAAGGGTGAGTCAATGAGGGGGCAAAGTATAAATATACTACCTGTCCCATTTCTTGAGTGGATGGAAAAGATGTCGACAATGTTTCTACTATCTTCTTTACCAGCTTGAAATATTTCAGGGTACTCATTATAGGACTTGTCGTCCTGTTTGTAAGGAGTGGCCTCTGCAGGCACCCAGTCCTCAGGTCTTTCAGTTCTTGCCCTGAAACATTAAGAAAAACATAAAAGCAAACAGAGACTGAACTGTCATGCATTTGGAATAAAAAAGAATGTAATCATTAGAGCAGAAAGCTACAAACAGGTACCACTGTACCAGCCAAAATAGGAGAAACAGGAAATGTGAAAACTAACAAAGGAAGAGACAGATAGGGCCATCGCTTGTCCTGGGCATAAGCATGTATCAGCAATAACCCAAATTGCAGCACCGTTAAGCAGGCCTCCAACAATGTAACTACTTTTGGAGTCCATACCTGCAAAGTCAAGACAACCTTTTCGTCAAAGAATTCTCATTACATGCACAGCCCTAGCCAACTACTTGGAAGTGTGCATTTTTCAGTAGCCAACTGCTTGGAAGTCTGCATTTTTTAGAAATGTTCTAGGCATGTAAAGGGCAAACTAAACAAACAGAATCCATGTCCCGAAACCAGCCAAACAATGTAGTATGATATGGCAAGAAATAGCTGTTTGCATACACTGTACACATGGAGAAAAGATTTTCGCGGCCATTGAGAATACTATATAGTGGAATAGACATCCATTCATATGCTACTAAGTTATCCCTGTATCCTTCAAGATAAGACTTCACAATAGACATAAGGACTGCAAGTCTATAGCTTTGCCAACGAAGCTTTACATCCTAAGATCCAACTAAACTAATTGCATCGTATGACTCAAATCAATATAATAAAAATAATTGCACAATCTCTTCAGTGTGCCTTGTAAAATACTTATGAGACTCTATATGAGGATATGCAGAAGATATCATATTACCCAAGATACAACACTACGAGACATAAGAACCTTCCAGTCAAGGTATCAAAAATAGAAATCAATGTGAAATCTGTCAAACACCTTAGGGGCTTGTAGGAGAGATAATTTATGAGAGGTTCTGCAGAGCATATATATTCCATCATGTGCTCACACCAAAGCAAGCATTGATGATACCAAAATGGCATAATACCTCTAAGATGATGTATAGCCAAACGTAAGCCCAGAAAGACCAAAAGAGCTCTACAAGCCAAACTCCTAGATCTGATATCTTTTTCAACTCTCCAGCTTTTGGAACCACAACACACACGGCATGGATGGGAAATAGATCAAATGCAGCAGAACCAACAAGAGTTCCAGGACCCAACCCTATTAAATCAAGCAAATGTTAAAAATTCAATAACTTGTGCAACAACATCTAAGGTATTGAACTACTGATTTAAGTAGATACCAAAGGCAGCCGGAAAGTAACAAACATGGCATGCAAATGTTCCAGAAGAGAACTTCAATCACTCATATGTCTACGGTTTTTCAGGATATGCACATAATCAGATCCTATTGTGTATGGCATCACTTAATTTAAACTTTATGCAATGCAAATTATCAGATTCATACATAACAGTTTCCTGCATATATAACTCAATCTATAGCTAACCAAAATATTATACATAACCTTCTACTTTATAAGATAAAGCTATAGACAACCATTAAGAAAACACATGTAAGGCTATGGAAGGAGATAAGGGAGTTCAAAATTAAAAAATGAAAAGGTTCTCTTACATCTTAAATTTGCAGCAACATCACGAATTAACACTTAGAGTAACATCATTCTCTTTAGAACTCACTTCTGGTCATGTTTCAAGGTTTTTATATGAAGAAAACTTCAATGAGCTGGAGAAACTTACCTTCTTAACAAACCAAACTTTCCAACTTGCCACAACGTGCTATACTTAGCCCGGTATTTCAAACCATAGATATGTAACATGGCATTTGAGTAGTGAACAGTAGATGTTTAAATCACCAAATGATCTTTATACAGATGATCTAACAAAGTAAAGTGCTGAAAAGAAAAGATGCTATCTCAAACCCCCGCATACCCTACGACTACAACAAGAGCATAAGAGCTCAAGTAAACTTTGTTGATCCCATTTATGAAGTGACAAGAATTTGTATCAATAAACTGAACCATGTGGCACTAAAGTTAAATGACAATTGAGGTAATAAGGGCAAGATGTGCCAAGGGAAGGAAACCTGAGAGCAACCAAAACTAACTATCAAAAACATGGCCTATGCTCATTATTTAACAAAGCGAGAGTAAAGAATCACAATCTAAAGTCAGGATAGATTTCCATAAATTATTGTTTCAGCAAGAAAAGCAAAAAATTCCAATGATCTTTTACATTTGGAAGCACAACCACGACTTGGGAAAAGTAAAACAAACCTCCAGCATACAAGTTGCCTATATTTCGAATCGCATCAATAGTAGCTAAAGAGATTTGGGGGAAGCTAGTGCCAAATGCCAGCAAAGTAATGTCCGCGATTGTGTAATTCCACACCTTGACATGTCTGACAGTTTCGGCATTTGTCTGAGGATCTATCTCCACCACTGCACGGGTTTGCTTAACCACATTTTCCATAGACAAAAAGAATCTTGCAGTGATAGCAGATAATCCAAGAAAACAGTAAGCAAGAACAACCACATATAAGAACGTCCGTAACCCATCTCCAAGCCCGGTCTCGCCACGGAAAATCAAGTAGGATTCACATGTACTGGAAACTCCATCTATGCTCTTGACCATCTTAGGCAGTTCGAAGCCTACAGATCAAGCATCCACCATATAGTTGGAATCGATATACCAAGCGATTAATAAGATCATAAGTCAAACACCATATAGAAAATTCATTTGCACGAGAATTGTTTCCAAATACAGCAATTTTACATGGCCTTAAGGATGGCCAGTATAAATAGATATAGCAGGTGAAGTATGGTCTACATCTACCACCGCACATGATTTACTTATCCTGACTAAGAGAAGTGTGCAGTAACCAAACACTCAACCAAACCAAATAAAAGTTATCCAATTACAAGAACAACCACGAGAGTCTGGACTCGATCTTTGGGTAACATAACAGGAGCAGGGGCATATTCAGAATCGAGTTCTGATTTTTTCATATAAAATTTGAAGACGAACCAATCAGTCTAAAGAAAATGCATAATTTTATTTGCCTTGAATGACTCGGTATTGGCGTGATTGAAATGCAGGTATAGAAGATGTATTGGGTAAGTAATTAAGCATGTACTGGATGACGAACAAGTATACCCTACATCTACTGTCTAACATGATACATTAACAAACGTAGGATAACCAAATTCTCACCCAAACTACACCAAATCAAAAGGAACGGAATTACAAGAGACTTGATCTTCGAGAAGCATAAGTAGTAGAGTTGGAATCAAGTTCTAACCCCTTCAGATGCCCTGCCACTTCTGCCCAATCGGTCTGAAGAAAATCGCACATTCGGAAAGTATTTAGATAGAGAGGAGGGGGGCCGAACCGGAGCGGGAATGGGAGACGCTACTGTCCGGAGGTCACGGCGACGGCGGCGGACGGTCGCCGGAGTAGCGCATAATCCTTCACCTCCGAATCGGAGGGGAAAAGAGAATGGCGGGGCGGGGCGGCGCTGGCTCGATATTGTGTCTTCCGTTGTGTGTGTGTGGACTGCACGGAAGGGAGGGACACCAGACGTGCATGGATGGCGATGATTTTGTTGTTTTCTGCTTTTCTTTTCTTGGTGGAGATGCTTTTACTTTTTCTGCATTATTATTTCAAAAACCATCCAAATCAAGATGTTTACGTTATAAACGTGTCTTCTGACACATATAATAATATAGTAAGTCGCAGAAGTATTCTTTTAAGTGAATTACTATTTTAATTAATAAATAAAAAGTGCATTGTTTAGCTCATCCATTTAACCTTGACTCATAGGTCAAAAATGATTTATTCTTGTATAAGTACGGGATTTTACGGCACATATTATTCTACTATAACAAGAAGAGAGAATCAAATTTTAGTAAGATATAAAAATTGTTTTGCATGACCATGGTAAAAAGGAACGATAAGAGCACGAGTCGCGTGGCTAATTAATGGATAGAGAGATAAGAAAATTAGAAAGTAGACCGTGGACTTGCCTACAGAAAAAAAAATTATATTTTATGCTAATTTATTAATAATGAAATGATGATTATCAAGTTTTTTTTATGAATAATGATAAGATACAAGGCCTCACTACTACTCGCTTGCTCTCTCTCATAGAAGATAAAAATTAAAAAAAATATTTTTTTAAAATATTAACTTATAATTTACAAAATTATTATTTATATCGTACTTTTAATCACTTACACTCTACCTCTACTCTACTGCTGCTGGCCTGAAGACCATAAAGTTAATACGAGTTCCGTTCCCTACTACCAAATCCGTGCTCAGTTGCCAGTACAGCGGACTGGTCCCTTCACGTGTTTCTAGCTTCCCTGAATTGGCTAGTGGACAATAAAGTTCTGCAAATTAGTCCAGCTAAATTAATCATTGATTAACAAACGGTCATCAATCACTTCTACTGTGTACAATAATTGCTGCTGCTATTAATAAAAACAATAACTTTTCTGGAGCCGTAAGTTAGTCAAAACAACATTTGGCAGTAATAGTAAAAACAATAACTTTGGTGGAAAACTTTTCTGGAGCCATAAATTAGCCAAAACAACATTTGGCAGTACCTCATCTCTAAGACATTAGATATGTCACCTACTTAATTTACTATGCTATATAATTTTCATGCTGTATTAGTATAGAATAAAATAAATGTGAGATTCTTATAATCTTATGTGCGGTTCAGCCCTTTTATTTTGCTTGAGTCACTAAGCTGTGTCTTGAGATTTTGAGAAATTCTTGAGCAGGGGGAGAAAGGTGTCGGAAGGTTAATCCATTCATAATGTGTGACAGAGATTACACATTAGATTAGTATCATAAGCATCGTAGACTTCGTATTTCACATGAGTAAACACATGTATTACAACAACAATTCCCGCAAGTGCTTTAAGGAGAAAGAGGGGAACCTGAGGATGCTAAAACAAAAACAAAAGAAGCACCGAATGGCATATAATTTTTGTCACTAAAGACGTCTTTTAGAGACATTTTCATGGCCGTCATGGGCGGAACCACGCTTGTACAAGGGGGTGCTATAGCCCCCCCTCAAATTTTGAAAAAAAAAAATATATATATATATATATATATAGTTTTTTTTTCATTTGCAATTTTCTCTCTCTCTCTCTCTCTCTCTCTCTTCTTCTCTCGGCCGGCTCTCACAGTCTCACAGTCACCGGCTCACCACGGCACGCCGGCACCTCTCCAGCTCTCCTCCTCTCTCGGCTCTCTCATTCAGTCACCGCGGCACCACACAAAGGCCACCGGTCATCGGCTCGGTAGCCTCGGCTCATCGCCGTAAGGTAACGCACTTACGCACTAACGCCTGTCGGCGGTCGCCGTGGCGTCAAGTGAAGCTTTCACGCCGGCATCTCTCCTCCTCTCTCAGCTCTACCAGCCACCGCGGCTCACCTCACGCTGGCACCACCCACCGACCCACGGCCACTGGTCGTCGGCTGGGCTCATCGGTTGGTCGCCGTCCCCGATTCCGAAGGGCGAAGGCCCTCCTCAGTCCGACGGTCCCCACCCCAACTCCGGCCAGTCCCCACCCAACTCTGGCGACTCCGGCCAGATCTGGCAGATCTAGCTTAGATCTACCGTCTACAAGTCGGCGGACGAACCGAGGAAGTTCCGTCACTGCCGTTCGGCGGTCACAGCGCCTTGCAGATCTGACTTTGAGTTTCAGTCACCGACAACATTGCGACAACGACACCGTTCCAATTTCTGAGATCAGTGTGCATTTTGAACAATTTCTTTTGTCATTATGGTTCTCACAATGTTTTCAGCAGCACCTAAAATTTGGCCTCTAGAACTATTATTTCCGAGACAATTAGCGGAAACATGAAATCAGATGAGTTATCAGATAGAGAATGAAGCTAAAAACAACAGCAACAATCAACAATAACAAACAGAAAGGCTTCAACCTTGTCTTTACGGAAATATAAACATCATGTTGAATTAAATGGAGACATTGGTATTGAACTAAAGTGTAAACTTTTCGGATGCTAGCCCAGACATCACATGAACACCTATTAAGGGATGCACATGCATTGTGTGTATCAAACTGTTAATGTCAAATTCATAGACTTCTAGATGTTCATTACAAGCTTCTTTGATTGGTCTTCGTTAACATAGTTGGGATGGACACGCTTTCTTAGAGAAATTTAGAAGGAGACGGATTATGTTTGTCGGAGACTCACTGGGTTCGAATCAGTGGCAGTCGCTCACTTGCATGCTTCATACTGCAGTTCCTCAAGCTCCTTACAACTTGTGGAGGAAGGGTGTCATTTCTACATTTGCGATCCCGGTAAGAACCTTCCTCATTCGCAATTTTATTTTTTCTCTTAGAGTAAGATGATTATATATTTGCTTGTCTCTAGTTTGTTTATTTTTCTCCTATCTACCTCTCTATTTTTTGGTAAAGAGGGAAAGTGGGGTAGTCAGGATTCGAGCCCCTGTTCTTGAGGAGCCTAGTAGTATCTTAGCACTAACTAGAGTGCAACCTCTGGTCCCTTTCCTATCTATCGAATTCTTTCGTTATTTGCTGGAGCTATTATAACCTGGTAGTTTACGTACGTCATTCGTTCAAATTTAATAAGCAGAGCAGACTAAACTAACACTATAAATGAACAGATGGAAAAAAAAAGTTTCTTTGCATTCTGATTTGTATCCCTGTCTAAACTAAGTAATTGACCATAGCGGCGTTACTCCTAATAAGGTCTCTAAGTTACTGGGTTGGCTACTGAAATAGTGAACAGCCGCACATAGGTTTCAGATCCAAGTGGTAGGAAGAAAAGAAATGACGTTAATATGTGCTTGGCTTTTGCCCATATATTTGATTTGCCTCGCGTCCTTCCTTCGATATATTTTTAGCCCCCCCTGGGATAAAATCCTGGTTCCGCCACTGATGGCCGTAGAGGAGCGCAGTTGTCAAATTCCAACAAACAAATTGCATTAGCTTTGAACAATACTCACCTCAAGAAGATGATTTTAGTTTTTAGCGGGAACCCGACTGAACTTGTTTTGCCCACGGAGAACATTTCTACTCAACACGCATTATCAGTCCCAAACAATCGCACTCTTTTCCCATGTAGGGCGGAGAAAGTTCTAACGGAAGCTAATCCGCATCTTAGTGCAATTCTTGGAACTCTTCTACTATGCTTGGATTTTGAGAGCAGTAAGTATTAAGGTGCATTCCGTGTTAGAAAACTTTATCCTATCGGTGATCGTTACAAGCGCACATACCATGTTAAATGGTAAATAAATTGCAATCTCAGACAACAATCTGTCGAACATATACCCTACATATCTTAAGGTTTTTCCTTATATGCACTGGGCAACTTGTAGTTATCTCTAACATGGCAACAGCAATTGCCAGTTTTTTTGCTATAGTTAATTACACTCGACATTCTTCAAGTTCCCGTTTATTACACACGGCTACGCCAAGTATTGCAAATAAACTAAGCTACATTTTTTAATTTACAGGTCATAGAGTTAACACATTGTCAAGTGAACACGGTAATATCCTTGATAGCAAATAAAATTACCAAACCCACCGCAGTTGAGATCTGCTGAAAGCAATTCACCACCACCACCACGTCGGCCCAATCACACACGACTCCTTCCCGCCATATCTCTATCGTCACTAATATCACAAGATAACCGCCACCAGATTACATACCACCCATCACCGCCCCTCCCCCACCACCGCACATCAGAAAATTCACCACCACCTCCATAACAGACCCCGCCACCATCCTAGAATGACAACATTACTAGATTCCCAACCAACGCCACCTCCCCCACCATGGCTAGATCCCAAAAACCAACCACCACGTCTTACATCCCCTACCACCGTTACAGACCGTACAGTCACAGATACCACAACCACGATAACTTGAAGGCTCCCATTGTCTAACCAAATTACTAGGAATTCTATCATAATTTATCAACCGGGATTATGCACATGTTAAATAAGTGCTTAACTTTAGAATCTTGACAGTCCGTAACAAATGCCATGCACATGTTAAATAAGTGCTTAACTTTAGAGTCTTGACAGCCTATAACAAATGACATGATCTATTTTCCTTCCTTCGTGTACAGCTTAAGTTTTTGGTATAGTTATAGGATTTTCATCTTTTACAGCTTCATTTTAGCCCATAGAATTAGTTCTTCAGTGTATATATAGTGCTACATGTAAATGAGAAAGAACACAATAATTGATACCATTTTTGTCATAATCGTTCCGTTCAAACAACCAAAACCACCACTTTCAAGCTATACAAATTCAAGAATCGAGCATAGGTAAGTGGGTCTTTAATTAATACAACTCATTTGTGTTGTTGTGTATCTTCCCAACTACATCGTGAACTTACGAAACCCTTGCTCAGACCAGTTCACCACCATCGTCTGTGTCGGTGGCGGTGTGTGTTATGGGGGGCGGGGGGGGGGGGGTGGTGAGGTAAGGTAAGGGGCAGTCGCTGGCTGTGATAGCAGGGGCAGCAGGCGACAATGGGAGCTTGGGCATGCAAGTGGGTTTAGGTCTGTGCGCGCCTGCGTGTATTGGGCGTTTGTTGGCATACCACGACAATGATAGTAGTGGTGGTAGGCAGACGGCGGGTGGGAGCTTGAGAACATCGGTGATAGCAGCAACAGGCGGCAGTTTGTGGTACAGATGGCTTTGGGCCTGTGCGTGTGGGTGTGACGGGCAAAAGATGGTTTGGTGTTTAGTGCAGTGGTGGAGGGTTCGAAAGTGGTGGCGATCGTGGCATGGTTCAGCAGTGGCTGGAATTGAAGAAAAGGAAAATTTCTTAAGGAGCAATATTGGTAGATGATGTAAATTGTATGATGCCCTAATTTTTTATAACGGTTTCCTGACAGGAGGGAGCATTGTGTAAAACTACTAGAAACCATAGGGGGTAGAGTGTAATTTCAATAATTTGGCGTAGTCTCATGTAATTTCGGTCAAATCATTGAAGTGCCGGGTGTAATAACCCCTTTCACTGTGACGAGAAGTCATCTCTTTTCCTTCTTCGTCCAAGTCAAGCGGTACCTCTTTTGTGTCGTCAGCATAGCCCTTCATATTTAGTCTATCCAGGATCTCCTCAAGCATCAAATATATTTCCTTTGTTTCTGGGTGAGACTCGTCTCCCACGAAAAACTCGTGTATAAAACCATCCACCTCAATGAAGCTGCACCCAGGAACTTTCCTCACCCCATTCACCTCCATAAGATCTCTCATATTTCTTGCATCCTTCCACTTACCGACCTTTGCATACACGTTCGATAAAAGCACATAAGCTCCACTGTTGGTGGGTTCTAGCTCAATTAGTTTGTTGAGAGCCACCTCACACGTTCCGATATCACCGTGCATTCTAGAACCACTCAAGAGAGCTCCCCAAACAAGCACATCCGGCTCCATAGGCATTGAATGTACAACATCCCATGCTTCCTTTATCAGGCCAGTTCTTCCATAAAGGTCGACCATGCAACCATAATGCTGGATAGAAGGAACAATGCCAAACTCCCTATTCATCCGCGTAAAATACTCTTTTCCTTCGTTCACCAATCCGCCATGTACACAAGCACAAAGAACACCTAGCAGCGTTACAGCATTGGGTCTCACCCCACTATTCTTCATCTCTGAGAACAACTCAAGGCATTCTTTACCATGCCCGTGCATAGCCAGACCAGTTATCATAGCACTCCACGCCATGACGTCCTTGTTTGGACCCAAATTGTTGAACACCCACCTTGCTCTATCAATACTTCCACATTTAGCATACATGTCTATCAAAGAAGTCCCCAAGATGACATCAACCTCCATTCCACACTTGTCAATGTAAGCATGCGCCCACTTCCCATGCTCAAGTGCACCTAACCGTCCACAAGCTGAAAGCACAACCGACATAGTAAACTCATTAGGCCTGATGTCGTCCACTTCCGACGTTTGCATCCGCCGAAACAATGATAGCGCTTCCTTATACTCGCCACTAGTCACATACCCATTTAGCATGCAACTCCAAGATATAACATTCCGTAGAGGCATCCGATCAAACAACTCCCGTGCAGCATCAACCGTACCCACCTTCACATTCGCGTTCACAATCGAATTCCAAGAAGGTAGGTCTGGTTGGTGTATTTCGTCAAACACCTGCTGTGCATAACCCAAGTTGCCACTACATGAGGAGTACATGTTGATGAGCGATGTCTGTACAAAAGGGTCGGAAGCAAGCCCGAAATGGAATATTTGCGCGTGAACACCCTGCCCTGATTGGAGTTGAGATGGAGAGTTGAAGGACTGGAGGAGGAAAGGGAAGGTGTAGAAATCTGGCTCAACGCGGTGAAATCGCATACGAAGGAAGATGCGGAGTGGGGATTCATTCGAATGTGGAGCTTTGCTCTGGACGTATGCTCCTCGAATGAGGGTGTTCCAGACGAAGGGCTCGATAGTTGGATGCGAAAGATTGAGGGTTGGGTGCGTGGAGGATATGAGCTTGGCTTGAACTCGCATAGCTGTTGTGTTCAAGGCGGGAAAGTCGATCTAACCGCGTGAGACAACTGACAGATGAAATGAACGAAACATAAAGTTTTGATTTTGATGTTGCTCTACGTTCTTGGTTATTGCAATGGACGACATCATCATAATAACCACGGTAATACTATCCGGCTGAACTTAACTTAATCATCGCTGTTCTCGGCATGTTTATTAGTGTAGTTCTTCTCCCCCACTCTTGTCAGAATTTGTTACTAGTATATTGCTAATGAAAACGTGTGATAGGTGATAGGTCAGTATAAGTAATATTTTAGAATGATTAACGTTGAAACAAATTATACTTTCTTGGTTCCTAAATGAGTGATTGTTTCGACTTTTTATAAAGGTTTGATCAACTTATGAATTTGGGTTTGAACTCGTATTGCTGTGAAGGCGAAAAAGTCGGTTTGACTATTTTGTAGCAAAATATAATTGGTACGCATGATATGACTAATGAATCAGATAAAGAAATGTAAAAACTTGACTTTTTAACATTACTTACTCTCTTATTTATTGTAATCCACATCATCTTTATCAGTATTTTGGCACTTATAACCGTTCTCAACTTGCTCATTAGCCTAGCTTCTCTCCCTCGCTATGTATCTCAGCCACCATGTCGAAGTTTGTTATTCTATAAGTGGAAACGTGTGATAAAGTTAATATATCTTATAGGATGGTTAAAGTCGAATAAAATCATGCTTCTTTCATTCTTAAATAAGTGATTGTCTAAACTCTGCGCAAGAAATTTAAAAAAATTGGTCAGTTGTTTTATCCGGTTTACCCCTTTCTATAGTCATGTCTATTTTATTCTCCCATAAAAAGCTTAGTTTTTGGATCCAGCAATTGACCCAAAGTAGAGAAAGAAGAAAGATGAGATCACTTATTTTGGTAAATCCTGTCAGGAAAGAGCTCTACGCTGATAGGATTTGGTTATTGGTTACCCAATAGAGAAGACTCCAGAAAGTACCAATTTGCTAAGAGAACTGCCTAACAGAAATCCATGTACAAACCTCTTCTGCTAACCTCTGATTATGCCTTTGTACGAGATCTTGAGTTCTTCCCGTTCTTGCCTGAATTGGGTTTCTCGGCGAAGAAGCTGCCGGTATGTCTGTGATACGTTCTTGGTGGCTGCGAGTGCGGCACTCGAATCCCAGTAAGTTCAGCTAACATTTGCGAGAGGTGCGTCTGGGATGTATACGGAGACATCACGAAAGATCTACCCAACTGCGTTAGCATCATTCACTCACTGCACCAAGTGCGATAGCTACTTCCAGCCACCAAGAACATGGATCAAAGCCGAACCAGAATCGAGGGAACTGATGACATATTGCTTGAAGAGTTTGAAAAGATTAGACAGGATGCATGACTTCAAGATAGTAACTGGGAGTTTTTGTTTCGGCCGAACACGAGGCCAAGTTGATCAAAGTCCAGGTGGCTGTACATAAGATGGTGAGTGAACATATAGGTGTACAAAAAGCTTTTACTGTCAGATATCTTGTACAAGATCAAATATGCTGACTTTGTATCGGATTTCAGACTAAGAACCTTGATCTCAGTGTTCGCTTCAGGAACACGAGTCCACTTGTCATTCCTTCACTACTTATCAGAGTAGATCCGTTACTCTAGCGACTCGGTTTTATGGACGCGGGGCAGTACTGGAAGGACTTATGAAGTCGTACTTACTAGTAGGCAGCTCGTGGTATACAGTGTCTGGAATCGAAGTTGTTCCTAATTCTGAAGTTGTTTATACGGTTGGTCGCTCGCAGCTTGGTTTAGCTATAGGCCAAATAGTTCGTGTATCAGATGGCGAGAAGTTCTCAGCTGCAACACACTTGGGCCATTACTTTGAGCCTGGAAATCATGCTCTTGGCTATGACTTGCCTAGGGCCGAAAAGTACGATGCTCGTGATTTGGAGAAGGACAAGGATCTGGTCCTCGCAAACGTTGCTTTAATCAAAAGGAAGCAAAAGAACATGAGGAAGCACCAGAGGGCTAAAGAAAAAATAAGCGCGGAACTGAATCCTGAATTGAGGTTCAGTATATCCCTGAACTTTAACAAAGAATGTCAGCCATCAGAAACGTCGTCTACTTGGACCAGCAAGGCTTTTGCCTCTAAAAGAGTTACTCGTTAATCTTGATTTAGGTGACCATACTTTCAGAAAAAAAAAAAAGGAGGAAAGAAACAGGGGATCTTGCTGTTAGCTGATTTACAGGCGGTAGAGGCCCAGTTGAGAAATTTATGGCACACAAGAGCAATTTTCCTTTCAATATTTGGTCACTTCGAGTCTACTATATTGTCATTGCAAAATATCCTTTAAGCAGTAGAGATAAATTAGACACTGATTGACAGTAAACCAAGCATCACACTAGCGTCGCATGCCGACTTGTATAGGGCCAAAAACCAAAACGAGCTACAATCAAAAGTGCCTTGTAGTACTTGTTGGCAAGTTGTTTAATTTGAACAATATCATTCAGTTACCCTGTCAATAAACAGATATTTTTTCAGCCTAACCACCCAAATCGCAACAGTGATAGAAACCCTTTCTGCAATCTCCAACCCCACCCCACCCCACCCCCCCCCCCCAACTCGAAGCAGAAGAAAATTATAGTTTGAAATCCTGAAAACCCGTTATGTTGATACCCTAGTTCATGGAGGGATCCAATGTAATGGTATGGGTGGCACTTGACTTGACCCTCTTCATCTAGGATTTTTTTTTATATAGTGTTAAAATGTTATTTAGACTAAATTTGTTGTCGCAAGGAACTTTGACCCCCTTAATTTGAAAATCGCATGGCTGTGCATAATTTTTTTACCTAATGTATTTTATAGCGTTATTTGGTCCTTGATGCAATCTTGTACAACCAAATAGTGTGTAGATAAGCAAGTGTGAAATCCTATACTTTGGGAGCGGGTCCGCGGTTTCACCTTCCTCATTTCAGTTTTTGCACAAGTTATCTGATTATTTTTCAATTAATGCGCAGTTCAATAATTAATTGGCTTAAGCCCAATTTCTGGGACGCCAATCAATTTATCAGGATAAAATTATCACTGCCTTATTCCCATCTTGGCAGTCACATCATCGCCGCCACTGGCCAATTAGGGGTTGACATGTGAAAACCAATTATAAATCTTGACCCAAAAAATTTAATTGACCCAACACCAACCCCACCATATCCATTTAGGCTGCCACCTATGCGCACTGCATGCACAGGTTTTCACCACCACCAACATCCTACACACCCAAATATGAGCCAAATATGAGGCTAATTCTTCGAATCTCAGTTAAATTTAGAGCTAATAATTTTAATTTTTAGCATTTTGCTTAACCAAATCAAAGTTATAATTTATGTTGTTGTTCGAATTTCAAATGTTGGTCGTTGATGTCGTCAACAATTATCAGTTATTGTGGCATGCGAACTCTTACATGTGTCACACGATGGGTGGTGGTTTGATGCGCGAGGGTAGAAGATTGTGAGGAAGGCAATGAAGAGAGAAAAGGGGGGTATAGGGAAAAAAGGACCTTGGCTTATATAGGGATGGCGGCGGCGGTCAGACAGCGGTTTGTTGTGGTGACGAGAATCTGTTGTGACATACAAACTCCTAACTCGTGCGTGGTGCGCGAAAAATACACACACACACACACACACACATATATATATATATTGGGTGCAGATTGTAGCGGTGCTTTTTGGGTTTGGGTTTGGGTTTGGGTTTGGGTTTGGGTGGGGTGGGGGGTTGGATTCTGACTATCATTATAGAAAAAGGTATAAAGTGTTGCTCAATATATTCGTAATACAAATAAGATGTAAATGCTTTTTAGAAATAAAAAAATAATTTTGTACTAGACTTAAGCCCCTCAATTTCATTTGGTGAATTGCTAATCAATTAAAAAGTAATAAAGTGAATTTTGTCAAAATCAAAACACTAAGATAAAGTGCACATATGTCCCAAAGAGTAGGGTTTTATGCGCAAATGAATCAATCAACTAAAATCTCTCTACACACTTTGCTTTAACACACCGCGGCACCAATTGAATGGATCCTGGCCCCGCCACAAGTATCGATCAAATAGATATCACCGTCATCCTCGATCAAATCCTGGAAGGTCTTCACATCACCGATCAGTCGCGCCTGTTTTGCTTACAAGTGCGTTAACTCTCTCGCTCTTTTGGTCTTGTCATTAGTGTAATACTGGGGTTTAAGCATTTCTCTTTCTTGTATTGGGTTTGTCCTTTTTATATCCAGTTAATGCTTCTGTATTCTTGATTTAATGAACCCACGTCGTAAATATATTTATTTGCCGTTGCCCCATTTGGGTTTTCCGTTTCTTAGGGTTTACAGCCATGGCTGAAGAAGCGGGTGATACTGTTATGGTGGCTGAACCCGACTTTACGGAGGGTTTACCGAATCGGGTTGTGATACCTTACTGCCCCGAATGCTCTAGAGTCTTACGGCGTACATCATGGAGTAAAGCCCCAAAGGATTTAATGAATGTATGTTTGGATAACTTGAGATTATCACCTAGGATGAATCTTGTCAAGATAATCAAAGGGGAATTTGTTTCGACCGTGCCACCTGATATGAAGAGGATCACAATTGAGGTGGTTGTTGAGAAAAAGATTAATGAAGTGGATACAGAAAAGGCTTACACTGTGGAGTTTACTATGATTAGACAGATATGCCCATCTTGTATCAGGACTGAGTCCCTTGGTCTGATGGTTCCTGTGAAAGTCCGGAACAGCATCGTTAAACAGTTGGGAACAAGGCTGCGTGCATCTAGCGTTTCCGCCACACCTCGTGCCCTTAATTTGGGGGAGGCAGTGGTGCAAGTACGTCAGGATGTCCATCACAGGAGAACTCTTATCCATTTGCAGCAGATTGTTCATCTGCGTAATGCTGCTGCTCGTGCCATACGAACTACACAAATGGACAATGGGGTTGATTACTATTTTGCCAATAAGGGTCCAGCTTTGGTTTTTGTGGACATTTTGGCTAATAGTGCACCAGTAAAGATTAGTGTTGATAAAAAGAAAAATTCCAAGGGCAGCAGCTACTATTACAAGTTCACAGTCCAGATATCCCCAATCTGTCGCGAGGATCTGATCCATCTGCCTTCAGAAGTCGCCATAAGTTTGGGAAATCTTGGTCCACTTGTGATCTGCACCAAAGTCACCAAGAAGATTGCTTTACTAGATCCGTTTACTCTGAAAAGTCGCGATGTGGACTCTGTGCAGTACTGGAATGCATCTTTTGGGTCCCTACTATGTAGTAGGCAGCTTGTTGAATATGTAGTGTCTGAAATACATATTGTCTCAGATTCTGAAGTAAAAAATATGGGTAGTTCGGATTATGCTTTGGCTCGAGGCCACGTAGTGCGTGTATCAGATGGTAAAAAGTTATCGGCTGCAACACACTTGGGCAATCTTTTCAATTGTGGGGATTGTGCTCTTGGTTATGACTTGTATGGGTTCAAGAAGAAGTACAATGATGACTTGCAGAAGTACATAGATTTTGTCGGCACTGACGTACTTTTGATCAATAGGAGGCACAAGCCGAAGGGCCAGAAGAAGCGCGGTAGGCCTGAAGATAGTATGGACTCAGAATATAAACAATTTCTGAGGGACTTGGAGGAGAAGCCTGAGTTAATGTTTAATATATCATTAGATCCTGTTAAAGAATGCAAACGATCAGAAGTGTCATCGTCTGCCAGGGCCGGGGAGAGTGTCGACGACTTGTCTGTAGAGGATTTGCTTGGTGGTCTTGATCTGAGTGACCGTGAGGATTCCGAAGGAAAAAGGAAAAAGAAGCAGAGGATGAGGATGAGGATGAGGATGAGGGACGGTTGAAATTGTTCCGTTCGGAATTTAACCGTAAAAAAAAGTGCAGTCAAGGTTCACATGATTTTCAAGTTCCTTCATAATCTTCTAAGTTCTTTCCTTTTTGTCAGACTTAATAGTTGCAGAAGTACCTATCAGAGATAACAACTGCATATAATATCGTTTAGTAATTTTTCTCCTTCTAAAGTACTAACATAGTTGAACCACTGAATATAAGAAAAGAGCACTGATTTGCAGAAATGACTCCTACAGTATGCCAATATGGCTTTAGGTTATCCTTTTACTGTCATTGCATTTTTGGAGCAATGTATCCTGCATATGATGGCATGTCTGGTTCTGAAAATTGTTATAAAGGATGAATCATGGGCTGCAGCATCCAGCAATACACGACAGCACAATTTTTTGTATTTTCTATTTTTTGTGAATCTGTTGTGGTTTTAAAGTTGATTTAATCTGTGACCTAACTTTCATTTAGCTCAATGCCAATTAGTTTGTCGTGTCAGATAATAAAAAGTTCTTCTCAGGAATTCATCTGGGCCATCGCTTAAGGCCTGGGGAGTTGCTCTTGTTATGACAACATCTGGGGATGAACACGATCCTGAATATAAAGCAGGCTTTGTTAGCAGAGATAAATTTCTAATAAGCAAGAGCCCAAGCAGAAGAATGCTAGTGTGGGAGGCCTTTGAATGGAAATTGATCTCTCTCCTAAAGGTAGGGGTTACTTGAGGAAGCGAATGACATGGTGAACGAAATTTTCTCGTAAGACTCGGGGAGAAGTATGAACGAGGGTCCAACCCCAAGGGGTTGACCTGGTCGTCAAGGAGGTATGCTCCCTACCTTGATTTCCTGAGTTCAAGCCTTGGGGCAGCACTCAAAGGAAAAAAATTCATCTGAATGCCCCAGGCCGATTTGGGGGATGCGCCCTTAAAATCGCCCGGGAAGGGATTTAGTCTCGGTTGACGTTAAAGCTGGCTCGAGGATACCCCTTACCGTCCAACCAAAAAAAATAAAAAATGAATGAGGATCCAATATGTCATTGGATCCTTGCAAGAAGAGCCAACCATCTTATTGTCATCTTCTAGAGAAGAATTGGGTGGTGATCTTGATCTAAGCGACCATGATGACTCCATGCAAAAAAAAAAAAAAAGACATGATGCACTGTCGGAGGTATGTTCTTCTAGGTAAAAAAACATTCTTTTATCAGAAAATATTGGTCCAGTATTCTCTAATTTCTCAAGGTTTCTTCTTTTTATGGCTTAAAACAAACCTGGGCTCAACAAGAAGGATGACGATGATTGGAAGAAGTAAATATTTTTTTATCATTCGGATGTTAGGTTTTAATCACTGGAAGCCACAAAGAAAGTGCTTGAAGCGTGAGAGGCCTTGAAGATAAAATGAATCTAAATTATAAACAGTTCATGAGAGACTTGATATATCCCGGGACCCTGGCAAAGAATGCCAACCATCATAACTCTTGTTCTGTATCTTGTGGATCTGTTGTGCTTTAATTTTAACTAATTCGACCCAACTGCCGTGCTTTAGCTCAACCCCAAGTAGTTTGTGCATCAGATGGTAAAGTGTTCTTGTCAGAAGTCAGAACATAATTTGGCCCATCTTTTAAAGCCTGAGATTCCTCTTGGTTACGAGTTTCTGGGGCCAAGCACGAAATTGAATCGAGCTAACATAAAGCAGGCTTTGTTCACCCATCGGTGATTTTAATGAAAAAGAGCTCGAGCAGAAGGCTGGGGAGGCTTTGGACGAAAGTAGAGAGCTCTCCTAAAGGTAGTGCACACTCATATGAGTTTGAATGATGCTCTATTAAAACACAAAATGTGGTGGTGGCTCCTCCAACCCTTCCAGCTCAAACTCCATCCTCATAAGTGGCGACGTTTAAGTCGGGGGCCTTTTTGCGTTAAAATTCTGCAAGTCATTTTTGCCTTTTCCGTCTGATTCTGCAATTCAGGTCGACGCCTTGCGGTAGACCTAACCAGAGTTCGATAAGGAAAGAGAGCCCCCACAGCTCACAACCCTAGCGGCAAGGAAGAGGTAAACGTTGAAGTGCAAGCGGAGAATTCGTCGCAGCTGCTTCTGTTGTTGAATTGTGTACTACTTTTATGAAAAATCTAGACAAGTTGTAACCTTTGCTTTTCATTTTTTTTAAGGGCCAGTGTGACTGGCCACCAGTGGATGGCAAGGCAACTTCTAATTAAACCTTTACGACTTTTATACGTACAGTTATCCATCTTTAACTCCAACTCGATTACTCTTTGAAGGCTAGTAATCATGTCTTCCACCCTAAAATATCCCACCACAAGACCCAGCAAAATAAATCTAGTTTTAGTATTAACGACTTCTGGCACAGACAAAAACCAGTGTGGTGTCAGTAAAGAACAATAGCTGCAAGACAATCTTCATGTTCTAGATCAGAGAACTTAAATCCACAAAGGAGAGACTAAGATAATGAAGCCAAGCCAATACAACCAAAAGATGAAATAAAAAAAAAAGTGGACTGCATGTTCAGTCTTCCTCCTCCCCTTCATTCTCAGCGATGTTGAAGTATCGCAGCTCATAAACATTGCGGTCTTTGTTTGAAGCAATCACCCGAAGCCAATCTCTCACATTGTTCTTCTTCAAGTATTTCTTTGTCAAGTACTTAAGATAGCTGGAAAACAAGAAAAGTTTAGACAGAGAAACATTGCCTGCAAGTGTACTACAAATGATTAGTTAGACAAGGATTCGGTATTAAGACATTCCTAAAACGCAGTGGATGGATAACAGAAGTTTCCATTAATAAAGGGCAACTGAGCAGACAAGTTCAATTACTCGCTCAATTTTCAGAACTCGCCGAACTCGCCAGTAAGGCATTCAATCGCCAACCCTTTCTTGATCACCTGCGCTCACTAACTTATTCTGAATTGTTTATGTAAAACCCAAATAACTATAGAAAGTGAATATCATACTTTACCTCCCGTACTATATAAATGGACCTCTTAAGCCATACTAATTTCCATATCCGAACAGAAAAAGGATGTAGTAATTTCAATGCCAGCACTAGGATAAACCTTAAGAGCAGACACCTAAGAAGCACGGATTCCGGTGTGAGTGCAGACGCGATACAGGTGCCACGGGAATACAGCAAAACTTTATTAATACATATTATTTGTATGTGACAAAAATAATAAGATATTTTGTTTATTTGGTGGGCTGCTTTAGAAATATTGAAAGTGCATAGCCAAATATGACAATATTTGTAGAAGTTCTGTTATCTTTTGAAAGTAGTAGGGGTATTTTAAAAGATTGTCAATATCTGGGACTTAAACATGATAAATAGAAAGTTGGAAAGAAACCCTCGTATATAAAAACACAACCGTCACCCATAGAAAACATCGACAGACAGAGCTCTGAAGGAGGGGCCATCGTCGCTGCTGCCGGCCACCCCGATCGCCTCTCCTGATGGATATCGGCGGTCGCCACTACTGCCGGAAGACCCTCGCCACTCCGGTCAAGGTTGTTTCTCTTCTCCTTCTTCTCTTTCTTCTTCTCCTTCTCTTCTCCTTCTTCTCTTTCTTCTTCTTCAACTCTCTGCCAAGAAGCCCCTGGGTGCAGTCCTTGTCGTATCCCTAGCGTGTTCGAGCCACGCCCAAGATCCAAATTAATTATAAAAAAAAAAAAAGAATTGGACACGCACCCAGTGCACACCATGCCGCACCCGCACCCGGTGCTCCCCCAAACTGCCACACATGTGCTTCGTAGGCAGACACTATTTAGACCACCAAATGCTCGGCATTTGACGGAAGCAAGTAATGCCAGTTAAGCTACCCCAAGAAGTCAACTAGAGACATGATGTAATACGACATGTTCAACAGGTAGCAACTAACAGGTTGTGGGTAGAACAGATCACCAGCGCTCTTAGAGCTATGCCCGTTGGATAACGTAGTTGAAGAAAAAACAACAAACTGTAATCATGTCAAGACAGGACGATTATGCCACAAACCACCTAGAGATTGTGACAATCGCCAGTGTAGAGTACTGGTCATGATAATTCCAAATTTCCAAAACTAATATCTTTGATTCGTTTGTGCAACATTGTGTTACTGAAGTGTAGCCAAACCTAGTATCAATTCAATTACTGAAAATGTACTGTCAAACGACTTTTAGCTACCAACATTACACACGCGAATTTGTATGTGACGATGTGTGTGCCCACCGCGTGCCCAGAAAATCTCAATACAATTAACACGAGTCCCTGTCACAGTCCACTTTAACAAATTCCACTAAATGTTACCATGCAACGGTACAAACCGCTCTTTAATAGATTTCGCTAAATGTTACCGTGCAAAAGTTGCTTCAAGGAGAGCAATATATTTAAATTTGAGGTTAGTGCTTCCAAAATGTATAACAATGATGCGCTTGCATTGTTCTATTTCCTGAAGGTTCATAGATCCAGAACAAAAGTCTGTTATGAGTTACCTGTAGCAGACGCGTTGAACGCACCAAGTTTTGAATAAATAGATTCAGACCGTGGCTTAGCAAATAGATTCAAGTAAGTAGTGACAATATCTAAAATGGAGTGGAGGAACGAATTAAAATTGGTGGAAGAAAGTACCGCTTAGAGAAGTTGGCGTCGGAGGTGACGGTAAGCTTGCTCTTGTCGCGGGTGACGGTGACGGAATCGCCGAGGGCGCCGGCCTTGCCGCCGACCTTGATCCTTTCCTGGAGGAATTTCTCGAGCGAGGCGATCTCCATGATCTTGTCCTCCACCGGCTTCCCGCAGTCGATCGTGAACGTCGCTCCCCCCTTTTTCTTCCCCTTGGCTCCTCCCGCTCCCGCCGCTCCTCGACTCATCTTTGGTTCTCTTTCTCTGCAATTCAAACAGTGAGACAGTGGTTTGCGGATTGTTGAAAAGAGTGGAGGTGAAAGAGAGGGAGGAGACTGTGGCGTTTACCGGTGGCGAAGTGGATGGCGGCGGCTGTGACTGGATGGGCGGGCGTGTGTGTGCACTGTGCAGATAAAAAAAAAGGGGGGGGGGGGGGGCACTGGAGTTAGGGTTTTGTTCAATTCGTGAGTTGGATCCGACGAGTCTTCGTTGGAGTTGTAATCTTGTGTTGCCGATTTGCGTGAGTCCTTATTCTACACGCTTAATTTTGACCTTTTTGGTACTCGATATTGAAAATAACTTGTGATCGTGATTACTGCGATGACGTGATGTAATTAAAAAATAAATAATATATTCAGTGTAATAGTTGTAATTACGTCACCTTGATGAAGTGTTATCACCACCAAGTCCAAGTGAAACTTACCATGTATTGCCACCTCAGATATTTTTGTCACTCTTCAGTATTCACAGACAAATTCAATTTATGTGATTAATATTGATGAGTATAAATGGCAGAGAGCAACTGCGCCAAGTGGTGAGGAACTAGCCTAGTGGTTATGAGGTTCGATGGGAGCGGCGAGGCTTGACGGGGGGTTGAGGGCAAATAGGGGCGAAGTAATTGAGTTCATCTCGTTGAGTTCCACAATGCCTAAATCCTTTGAGGTACTAAAAAATGACCCAGTTTGGTCCTTTTTAGTCCGAAACTATGGAGTTTCATGAATATATCTGGACCTGCTCCCAGGGGATGCATGGAGGGGAATTATACAGTTATGTTTAAACTTGGCTATAATCCATGGCTGAAAATGTTGGCGTGGACGATTGTTGGTGGCAGGGACAACTGATGTGGGATTTTGGTATTACCTTATCATTACGATGACGTGGATACAACTGTTACATGCATGATTTCTCTTATGAGAGATTAATAATAAGACCTTATTTTCTAGAGAATTTCTCCACCTCGTTAGAGTTCAACCTTCTGTAATTTGTTGTTGTATTTCTTAGAGCCTATAACGTCCCATTTGATTACAATGTATTTGTGTTTGGTTTCGACCCTTTTAAAGTACAAAAAAAAGATGCTTTTTAAGAAAATAAAAAAGTATGTATTAACTTGTTTGCATACCATTTTTAGAATTTCAAAAACATTAAAACTTTATTAAGCACCACATCAAAAAGGTATGTAAACTCTTTTTATGTTGTTTGAATATAAATTTTTGACATGTGTTGCAAGCCAAAATGAATGAAAATGAATTTAGAAAAGAGAAAATGCGGTATAGTATAAATTGAGTGACATTGTTAGTGTGAATGAAGGAAAAGATTATTATGCTACTAAGTTGTAAGCACGTTCATTCTGATGCCAAGAAAAGTGGGATCGTAGCTATATGGAGGTGTCACAAAAGATACATTCCGAGTTAGCGGTCAGATGTAGAAAGTGGGACACAATGAGGGTGGAGTAAGGGCACAGACCAAAGGTTTCCCAAACAGAGCTGAGGATGGCAGTACTGTGAGGGCGATGGCACGGGGTGAATACACGACGATAGTCATAGTCCAATACTTAGGTCCCATAATCAAGATCCTATATGTTTCTCTCTCTAAAATTCTAGAGTGAGAAAGTAAATTCTGAAAATGTTATTTCTCCCCGGATGAATTATCAAGACCCTATACACAGGGGGTTAAGACGATGATGTCATCAATCGATACGTAGCACTCCTCGAGAGTGACACTTCATTGAAGGGTCCACAGGCGTCGCTGCTCCGTGGAATGTCATATCGTATATTCACCCGACCTATCCCGCACACCGTCGTTCTGTATATCTGGAAAGACTAGCTCCCTCGGCGCTGATGTAGGCAGAGAACCCCCTTGATATAGCCATCAGTCCAAAGCCCTTGCAGAGTCCCACGGGGTGTCGAGAGACGTAAATGACCTGGCAACGGTGGGAAAAATCCGACGCCAAACTGTCAGGCGAACTAGGGGCAATGGTCTTTAGAGACTTGCTCCCATCTCAAAATGACCCAGGGGTCATGGTCCAATAATGTCAATAAAAGCCCATAGAGTCAGAGCATTAGGCCAGTCACACGACACCCTGGATGGGATAATGTACTAGAGGAATCGCCTATCCCACGGGGGATTTCTTGTGTCAAAGCACTCAAAGCATGCTAAGGTAGTGTCCCAGAGGAGTCGCCTATTCGACAGGCTGAGGTAGTATCTCGGAGGATACGTCTACTTGGCAAAATGGGAGTTGAAGCCACTGGGGGAGATAATGTACGTCACCTATCCCCACAGGCGAGTCCTTGTGCTGGAACACTCGGAGCGTGCCAAGGTAGTGTCTCGGAGCGATCGCCTACTCGATAGCCCGAGGTACTATCGCAAAGGAGCTGTCTACCTAATGAAAAATGAGTTTTCACGCCGGAGCACTTGGAGCTCTTTGGTAGAGACAATGTCCTGGAAGAGTCGCCTATCCCTGCAGGATGTTGCACACTCCATGGAATGGGTTAAAGCATGTGCCCACAACCAAGGTAAGGTGCACGTGATGTGATGAAAAGGGCAGACCAATGCAAAGGCGTGGCAGTGGGACAGAGAGCTGGATGGGTGCAACTATATAAGCAAAGTGATGCATGAGCGCAACGGACTGTGCAGTGCCAAGGCATGGTAGTGTGACAGAAATCTAGGGGGTGCACGACTGTATCAGCGGTGCAGCACATGGGGCGCAACAGAGTGTGTGCAGTGCCGAAGGCAGATGGCATGAGAACGGTGCACGGGCTTGGTGATGGGTGTCGTGGAGTCGGGCGTCGTGTCGAAGGCACATGACATGGAGACGCGCTCTGGTATATGTGATGGGGGTTGCAGAGTAGGCGCTCGGGGGCAGACGACCAGGGGTCAGAGAGTTGCTCCTGGGGTGCAGGCGACGGGGGTCGCGAAGTGGGTGCTTGGAAGTGGCGTGGGTGACTGATGGGGGTTGCGAAGTTGGCGCTCGGGCGCGGACAACGAACGTCGCAGAGTCGATACTGGCGACGGGGGTTATCAAGTTGGTGCTCGAGCGAGGGTGACGGGTGTCGCGGTCGAGTTGTGCTCAGCCGGCCGACCGAGATAGCCCGACTGGGGTCGCCAGACAGGATAGTAGAGGTCCAAATGTACATAGCCAGTATGGGATACAACACATTTCTGATCACCACCTTTATTTGTAAAGAAATTTCATCTTCACATCATCGCTCACATGTTCGCAACACAATGATAATACGCCTTAGTTTTACAGTAGAGGATTTGGATTTATATTTGAGCTTAACAAGAGATATAAACTTTTAGCGACAAAAGTGAAGCTTAATTAAAAAATAGCTAAAATATCAATTCTATAACAAAAATATTTTTTTCCTTTAAGAAGTTTACTCAACTAATTATTAGACTAAACATAGTTCCGATACTAAAGGTATGCATTGAAGCATGATAACAATACTCTACACATTATACATGATAAAGCAAGTTAATGTTCCAACTCCTGCATATGTATAAAGCATATACTCTACGAAGTTTAAAATAAACCGATCAACTAACATTTAAAGTTTTTATAACGAATGTGAAACTGTCTCAACTTTATGAATATATATCGAGTTTCAAACACTCATGACTTACATACAACATGAGTGTTTGATAGTTGGAGAGTCCAAAATGAGCCGACTTTATAAACGGGGACTAACGTCTTTAGAAGTTAAGCATTTAAATAGGCATTACCCACTGGATATGAAGGAGATAGAAGACCATGTTCCATAAGGAACAAGCAATAAAGCAACCTAGAAGGAAATCATCCACTCCTCACTATCACCTTTCCACATGTAAGACAAATGTAAAAGAGATTATCTACCGACTCATCATCACCACTGGCAAAGTGAAGAAATTTTTTGAACTGATCCCATCCTTGCTGATAGCACCCCGAAACTGCAACCATAAGCCCTGCTCACGAGATTGGGAGCCCAAGGACTTGTGCCTGCACCAATCTTACCTGCTACCGTCTCAACCCCAAATCCCTCTTTACCATGTATCTCTATAACCACTTCCCATTAAGAGCCGAAGTAAACTGTCTCAGAGACCCACAAAGGAAGTCGGTAAACACCCTACTTTACACCCAGTAAATTGAGCCAACAAGTGTACAACAAGACCTCTTCCAACAGGAAAAGAGCTCACTTGCAAAATTAACCTTAGGCTTCTAGCATGCCCGGAAACCTATGAAGCACGGATACCTCTCCTAGGTGGAGGTATAGTGTCCTCAATGGACGGACACCCCGACACCCTCCGGACACCGCCCGACACGTGTCGGACACGGCTCATCGGTGTCGGAATTTTTAATTTTTTTTTAATTTCCGACACCGTGTTGGACACTTTATCAATGAGTGTCGGACACGGCGTGGAGCAGTGTCGTACCGTTTTGAGGCCAATTTCAGATGTTTTGAACTATTACCGTCTTCTTCTCTCTCACCTCACGGCTGCTGTCTGCCGACCACATCAAGGCTGTCACCGGTGTTGCCGGAGCTGTCGCCAGTTTTACCAAAGCTCAGTCGACGAAGATCCGAAACCGCAACCAACAGATTTGACGGCTACAGTCGCCAAAAGAAGATAAGCCAGCCGCCGTCGTCACCGGAGGTCCTCCGCCACCGTCGCTGGCCCACAAGTCTCTTCTTCTCTTTGTTTCCTCATCTCGTCTATGTTCGAGTCTTTCCTCCCTTTTCGTTTCTTTCCTTTTTTTGTCGTGACTCGTGAGTCCCTCTCCGCCTCTCGTTTCTTCCCCCCCCCCCCCCCCCCCTTTTTTTCTTCCTCCCACAAATCAAATATTTTTTTATTAAATATTTGATATTTGACTTAGTTTTTTTGTCCAATACATTGACTAAATAAATATTGAGTTATTGACCAAATAAATGTTGCTTGTATAAATATTGTTTGTGTATTTATTATTACTTAATTTCAGATATTTATTAGTAATATATATATATATATATATATATATATATATATATATATATATATATATTAAAAAAACGGTGTCCTACTATATTCAAAATTTAATTTTTTGAAAATTGCGGTGTGTCCCGTCGGTGCCGGTGTCCGTGCTACCTAGCTGGAACTAACAGCACTAATCTCAAGTTCGTCACCCACATCAGAGAATATAATTATGCTATCCCCCAAAAGCTAATGGGACACCACAACACTGACAGCAGAACAGTTTGCAGGCCTGAAACCTCTGAAAAGGCCTCCCTCTTCTCGAGAAGGTGACCAACTGAAGGCCTCCATAAGAACGAGAAATAGAAAAGGTGACAGGGAATGCCTTGCCGAATGTGCCAGGAGGATGGAAAAATGCCAGCAGGCTGATTGGTAAGCAATAGCGAATCGTCGATAGACAGGATCTCATTTAAGGCCTTCACTTGCTCCCAAAACCTGTTCTGTCCAACTGGTACAACAGAAATTCCCAGCACACTCAATGAGATGCTTTCTTAGTTTCTCGTTTGCACATCAGAGCGGGAACCTTCCTTCTCAATCTGGAATCAACACACTCATTAGCGATCCATACAGCATTCAATATCTGCCTCCTCCAACAAACGCTTTTGTAACGTTCTGAAATAACATGATGCATTGACAACAGGTTAATTAGTGTAAGGAGTCATAAGTGTCTACATGAAGATTGATGTTTTCGTTACACGAAGACGACCATTTTAAACCACTCGTGTCTTGACATTATTCACCAATATTTTCCGTCACAAAGAGGCATTTGCATTGTTTTGACTAAAGATAAGATCTATTTACTTTATGAGCAATTGTATGGTAATACTCTTCTGTCAGTGTAATGCCAACTGATTTGATTCCCAGGGCAATATGCACTGAACATTCACCTCATTTCACCTCTACATGGTGCATTGATGGTAATTGAAGTCAATATACTGTTACCTTATGCATCTCCATTTCAATCTTTTCTTCAGGGCTCTTTGGTGGAATTTTTGCTCTTACTCACTGTGGGATGCAAAGATATCGGAGGCAGAATGACTGGGTTAGTTGCACGTCTTGCCCCATTGTTTTAAGATTTACGCCTAATGGTATCACCCTGTAACTGGGATTACTAAATAAGGACATGGAAGTTACCAAGCATAATGCAAAGATGTAGCAAGGCATGGATTATTAGTTTTCATTTGATGGCATTCAAAACCAGACGTAGTTGGATTACTTGGGAAATCATCTCAGATTTTCTTGAAAAAACTTCTTACAAGTTGGGTTTCATGAGAGAAATGATAGAGCGGCCACCTGTTGCTTCACTGGTTCACCAATTAGGTTTAAACGCTTGAAGTCCACAATGTGCAAGAATCACAAGTCTTTAAAAAGTCACCTAACTTTAGTATTTATATAGTTTGTGTCTCTGATAAATATGTTATTTTAATGTACAATATACATTTGTACAACCGTTAGTCGCCTCCTTACTCCAACGTACTATCTGATGTCCACCTTTACCTTTCTGGTCGCTTTTTAGACCCGTTCTGTAGTTGTTATTGTAGAGCATGTGCCTTGGCACAATGACAAGGTTACTCTATTGTGATGTCTGAAACAGGAAAACTACCTCTGCAGTAACAGCGATAAGACTGCATCTGAATCCTCGTGCAATGGGCTGCGTAAATTCTTGTAGTCTTTTTCTGCTAGGATTCTCTCTCTCTCTCTCTCTCTCTCTCTCTCTCTCTAAGGCTCTTAGCCTTCCATTGGGGTCCTTGGTAGAGATCTCGTATTGTCGCCATTTTATTTTATTAAGATTGAGATCTTTTCTAGTTTTCCTCTGAAGTAATTGTTGGATCTCTGTGCAATTTAGTGGGTAAAATCATAACTTGGCCAAGGTGGAATCTTTCATGGCATGTCGTCCTTGCTTCAAATTTTATTGGTTTACCGTGGAGTCGCATTAGGTTTCTAGCTTCCCATCAGTCTAGCCTAGATTTGCATTTTCAGGGAGGTACAGATGGGAGAGGTGACTGGGTGGTTTTGATGGATTTGGAGTACACCAAAAAAGTTGCAAGAAATAGGGTTTTGCTGATTTACATGTCAGGAATATAATAATCGTTAGACTTAAAATTATTATCATTATGCTATTGTTATAAGATTCGCAATTAGCTTTTCTTTGTTGGGGCTCATAGACTAACTAGGGATCCCCAGTGGGCCTAGTCAAGTGGTCTGAAACCCCCAAATGTATTCAGTTTTTAGAGTGTTTGAAGCATTGTGCTTGTTTGGCCTGTGGCCATATCCCTTTTTCTCCATTTCTCCCCATTTCTTGTCCTTCTTCCTAGTCGATTTTAGCAATCACAAAGGTTAGATAATTCATGTGTGAGCAGCTGGGTAAAAGCATACTGAAGTGCACAACCGTCAACCGCTACAACATCATAAAGTGTAAAATATACGCAAGCACAACAGCGGACCAAATGCAATTCTGGAGACTTCAATTTTGCAATTTTGCCGGTCCAAAGCTCTGATATCAAGCTGAAATTCAGGGTATCCTGAAAAGGGCTTGATTGTCTATTGTGTCGGACACAACCGTTAGCAATGACCGTATTTATGAGCTAGAAGCTAATTACCTTGACACATTAACCCCGACGTTACAAATGGCTGGATAGAATGCATAATTATCTGGTAAGTCCTATTCTAACATAATACTGCCGATTTGTTTTCTATTTATTTTGAAGAGAGCTCAGTTTGGGGGTTAGGGGCATGACATGTGTCAGCGAGGAGAGTGGTGTAGTAAAAAACATTAGTAGTTTTACTGTTAAGATTTAGTTGATTGTTAATGACCTAGATCTTACAAATTTAGCCTCACATTAAATCTTGCGAGTTACAATGTCCATTTCTGAATTTTAGGTATTGTCCATGTGTTGTTTGTCAAAATGCATCTTTAGTCTTCATGACAACACATTCTTGAAGCACGTATGTGATCTGAATACCCCTATTAGTAAATAGATTTTGAAGTAACTCATGATTTACACAATATAATACAAGAATATAGCATCAAGTGCAAATGATACCCAATGCATGTCCTTATTAAACTTTGATATTTGACTTAATTTAGCGCACAATGCTGTTTTCTACGTTAATCTGGAGTTGAAGGATGCATATCTGGAGTGCATCTTTTAGTTTCAAATTGGAGCTTAGAGACTAACTGTACAAAACCTCTAAGTACTGTGAACACTAATTGGAATCCAACGGTATCCTCGCTCATTTTGAAGACAACAGGGCTTTAACATTTAAAATTAACTCATCTCGGAAAACATTTCCCTGCTGCATTTGAGGAGGACCACTCCATGTTTGTTGCTTTGAATTTTAGTAGTGTCATGTAGTCGGTCATTCATGATGACCTAAGTTGAAAGGTCGGTTGGGAATCCTATTATCTTTTCAATCATAACATGTCACCCTGTGTGAGATCATTGATGGCACCCCCCTCTTTAAGTATTTGGAGTGTTGGACCATCACATGCAACATCAAATTGATAATGAATCTAATAGATGCACTTCTGCAGAATAAGTATGGCCACCAATTCTGAAGCCTTTTTTTTTTTTTCAAATATGGTGGTTGGGTATCATAAGACGAGAAAAAAATTACTCCCTCCGTTACATAAAGTAAACATTTTACGGGCAGTTATATTTCATCAGATTTACCCTTATGTTATGAAGGATGGCTAATGTGAATCCTTACTCTTATCATTTTAAATGGCACAGTTAGGCCATTGCAAGAACTGATTTATTTTGCCTGTAAGCTTTCCCTGTTTATGTAAGTATTTACTTTTGGAAGTAAATTTAGATCATCAGTGATCTGGTTCTCTTCTATCAAAGCCCTTGAGATGGAGTCAGGTTGATGTGTGTAGTGTGCCCTTTGTATGAGAGGAGAATTATAGGCTTTTGACTTCATGTACACCCATTTCAGATGTAACTCAACAACAGCCAAATAACACAGGGCATCAGCAAACGTAGGTTCTTTTTCCCTGAATATAGAGTTCAAGAACGTCAAATAGTTAGTTTGTTTTGTAGATGCAAGAATGTATAAGCACATAAAGGTACACAACGTTTTAGCTAATGTAAAATCTCTCACAGGTAAATGGCTTGATTGCGGGTGCAGTAGGGGGTGCAGCTTTTGCTGTGGGGACCCGTAACTGGAAGCAGGTGGTTGGAATGGCTAGTGTTTTCTCTGCCTTCGCTGCTGCTGCTGACTACTCCGTTAGCAGTTCTATGCACCTCAATTGACACGTTCTGAGGTGGAGCAGCAGATGACCCCATATATTGGGTTTTTTGTTTGTCATCAGGACTAGAGTTCGTGCTAAGAGAGGTAAATTGTAAGTTCCAGATTTCTTTAGTTGGAATGAAATTGCTTTTTCATTGTGCCAGTCCCTCTCTTTACACACCATTATGATGTTGGAACTAAACTATTTGCAATGCGGATTCTGTACGAATGAAATTGAATTCTCCTGTTTAGCCATGTTTGATTGGGAAACGACGAGGGAAGCTTAAAAATAGCAGATCCGACCTGCTTAAAAAAGGAAACAGAGAAGTTGATGAACAGCAAAAGATCCCGAATCCTCAGCTAGTGTGCGTGGATCTTCTGCCTTTGAAACCTCTGTTTCGCATATTCGATCACTAGTGAAAAATTCTGGTTTCGTCACACCACAAGCAACAACAAAAGAACAGCAAATTATAGCTTCATGACGCGGGAGAGATGAAGCCTTGGCCTTCCAAATCATCCAATAGGTTCAGAAGACGAGCTACTAAACTCTCCCCCGTGTGAGCCTCGATACTATGTTGGTAGGGATTTGGACTCTCCCCCGAGTGAGACTCGACCCCATGTTGGTAGGGATTCCAAATAAATAAGTTGCACCCTTTTGGTACTAACCGAACTTTCCTGCTACCATAAGTGTTCTAAAGTTTCATGTTCTATATGCACTAAATTCAGTTTTTAGGGTGATGAAACTTGCTTGCAAACAATAGACTAAAAAATTAAAGGGAAGGCTTTTGTGTTCCTATGCCATAGAAAATTTTTCTATGGCAACAGATTCTTTGTTTTTCACTTCTTTTCTGACTTATATTTCAAGTCTAGTTATATTGATTCATTAAGTGTAAAGATGACATTTTTGTTTAAGATTTACAACAATCCTCATTCTCTTCTCTTTCTCTCCTGTCTATCACCACCATCACGTAGGCCGCCCCCCCATGGTCGCCTCACGCACCATGGCGGTCCCCACCATCGTAGGCACCCACCCTGCAATAACAAAGCACTGACAGGATCAAAAGAAGCGCCACTGTGATTCAAGGACAATAGGGGTCAGTCTACTCCCATCTCGACGCTCTTCTTTGCTCCTCGCCGCTGTTGTAGGTTACGACTGCCGATGCGGTCGTGCACTGGTCAGATTGCAGTGATGGCTGGGGAAGAAAGTTAACAATTGGTGTGATAAAATTAAATACTCAAATAACCTCTTTATGAACTAATAAATGTACGATTGTATAAGTGCATAATTTTCTTTTCAACAATTTGTCGTAGAAAAGTTTCTTATGACAAAACAACACATCAGTTTTCCCAAAGACAAAGGGTACGGTGCATAAAAACATTGTCCATGGAAAATCACTAACAGGAAGAAATTAGCACAAATGTGTATAGGTGGTAATCACAACTCAAAACTCATTTACCCACCCAAAACTGCTTACTTAAAAGCTGTCAAAGCGTGTCTGTTATAATTGGGTCTAAGTGAATGAGTGATTAGAGAATTCAATAACCTATGAGTTTAATAGGATTGTAAACCGGTGCCCATTTAGCCATATCCTCTAATCTGACTTTCTGAAGATTCAAAAGTTAATATTTTCTCAGTCACACCCAACAATAGTCGTCATCTTCGTCATCACCTACTGTCCTCTTTGCAATTGCCATCACCTATCATCACCATTGCCGCTTAATTGTCACCTTCACCACTTAGAAACCACTACTCATACCAGAAACTAAGCACCACCGTCACTCCATAAGCTACAAGGAGTGATCTCTGAAATAATTTTATGAAAACGAGGAGCCATCGACTTAAATCTGGTTTTCTAATAGATCTACTGCTTTTTTGGGTTGCATTCAAACTTTTGATTATTTTTTGAGTATGTCGGGACAATGGCACGGCCGCAGTGGTGAGGCGACGATGCAGAAATGTTCGTGATGGTGTTCACAGTGACTGTGATAACAGTGTATGTGACGGTGATAACAGTGTGGTAGACGGTAATGGTAGACTCATGATGGTTGTCATTGTAGCTGGAGTTGCCTTATGGTGGAGGCCATTGTTAATATGGTGGTTTTGCATAGCCTTGGTGTTGGTTGTTGAAGATGCAAGCCGACAAGTGGGTCATTAAAGGGTTAATGAATGGGTAAAACTAAACCATTTAAAAACTAGTTAACCCAAAATTGTGTTAAAATAGGTTATGCGAGCACATATAGCTTTCCCTCAAACCCGACTTACCCAATCATTTTGTAGTCCTAAAAAAATGTCATGGCCAGACCATTCACCGCCATATTTCTTACTAAGACACTTCTAGATTTCTACTTGGACAACAAAAGAGGTAGCTGAGCTATAATGGGATCATTGATGACCCACAAAGGTACTTCTAAATGGTCTCAATCGATCAATGGCTCGTTTTTCTATTTTGAATGGGTTGTTCATCTAGCGGACCTACTTTTAGCAAAACTAATTGAAGACAACCTGTTTCTTGCTCGTTAATATGACAATATTTACATCTTCACTTCCCATTCGGGTTGGCTTTGGCTGCTGAACTTTGAGCCATCTGCCTAAATTTGGCTTAACGAAAGAGATTGACAAGGGAAGTTTTTCTTCTTCTTTTTAAAAGCCAACTACTAGTAACTAGTAACTAAGTTTGACTTTAAGCATTACCAAAAGTAACACGCCCCTTCAAAGAAAAAGTGAACGCAACATACACAGAAAGACTTAAGTCGCAGTTTTGTAAGTTGGTGCGATTATTCAAGAGAAAAAGCCTATGCGACTCGTACAAAAGAAACTCAAATTTCGATTCTGAATCATTAGTTCTCCATACAAGAATTGAAAGCATCTCAAAAAAAAAAAAGAGAGACAAAAATTATGAACGTTGAGATTATATAAATTCTTTAACTTGCTGATAACATTGTGCTTAATACGAGGCTCGCCTAACATTTTGACATATAACTTTTTAGTGACAAATAACGAAAAGAGAACAGGATAATTATTGAGGGAGTATTAAATATCAGAATTGTGATAAGGATAGAGAAAGGGGGTCCGGAGGATACCGGAAAGTATGGGCCTGAAGGCAGCACATACGTATCCTTATACACGTATATCTTTCTATCTATCCCTATCTTAAATTCTGAGAATACGGAATGGGACTCCATTACACGTAGCCTCCAGCTTTTGGAGGAAACCAAATCAATGGGAGCCACTTTCTTTTTTCTTCTCTTTCTCCCAACTCCCATATTATTATGTCTCAGTTTCATCAGCTCTCCAAATACAAAACCATTTTCAGAAAGTTTCTGTCTCCGAAACATAATCTCTTCTTTCACAGATCTGGCAGAGTAAGTGTGTAGATGAGAGTAGTAGTAAGATGATGCTTTCTCACTGCTTAGTTGGTTAGTTCTGTCGTCACCAGTCTGCTGATCTTTGCCCGGCCGGAGAGAGGAGGGAAAGAATGGAGGTTGAATATACTGAGGTGGGTGTCCCTGTGGCTGCTGCTTTTTCTTTCTAAACTTCTTGACATTTGCTCTATCTCTGTGTAATCTGTAATGATGTAGGAGTACGTGCAGAATTCGAGAGGAGTTCGGCTTTTCACTTGTAGATGGCTGCCGCCAGCTGCTTTCCCTTCTCCAAAGGCCCTTGTTTTCCTCTGCCATGGTCTCTCTCTCCCTCTCTCTCTCTCTCTCTCTCTCTCTCTCTCAATTTACGTGCTTGCAGAATATTTACTGTGTATCCTACGGGTTGCAGGGTATGGCATGGAATGCAGTGATTTCATGAAAGGTATCCATTGGTGTCTTCTTTCTCAACCATGACGCTCGTCATTTTTAACAATGTTTGGTCAAACTTGAACCATTATAATCACGTTTTTGTCTAAGTAGCTTTTTATTTGTTACCGGTAAAATTGACGGATTAAGACTCCTCACCTCTCGGGCTCAGTTTCTGTTCTGCTTAAACCGCCTTTAGCAATTTTTAATCTTCTCCTGCCATTATTCATAACGTAAAGTTCAGAGTTAATGTAAAGTGTTCAAGCAATTAATTTGGCCTTTTCCTCGTATTCGGGGTTTTATATCTCCTTACTTTGAACAGATTTTAGCGGTTTTATAAAGAATCGTGCGGTGGAATCATGTGAGGCCTGTTGCAAAAGTCTTCTTCCTTATTAATCTTCACCTCATTTCCTTAAATTTTCAACTACTTTTACAGATGCAAGTTACTACGTGGTACTTTTACCTTAAGTTACAGTATTTGCTTTGTCAAAAGCTGCTATTCTTTCTGCAATGGCAACTCCAAAAAGAAAACAAAGAAGTGATATCAGTTCTCCTATTCTCGGCCTCTTCACCAGTTTATCATTATCTTTTGGCCATTTCCCCCTCTTTCTTAAGATCACATTGTATACAGTCTTGTTAGTCCGGTATTGAGATGGAGCTTATACCTAATAAGCTTCTTTTCCTTTTATGCATGCATTTGGACTTGAATACCACACAGTATGTAAGTACAGAAAATGACATCTCTTGCTCCAAAAGTAGCCATATGACCCTTCCGTTGCAGTATGGCCACCCAGTTCTGTGCTTTGTCCTCACTCTACTGTGACTTAATAGACAGATAACCAAGCTACCGTAGACCAAACAATGCCAATAAATGATTCTCTTGCCAATTTTGTTCACACCACAGTACTATATGTCTGCATTGGGTTGGTTGTAGGTTTTATATTATGGGCCATACCTATGAAGTTATCATCTATCTTTCTTCTACTTATTTTTCCTGTGGTTATGTATTGGGTTTCTGTCAAACTAATGCACAAATGTCCCACTTGCTCTCTTGCACTTTTGGAATACTGAATCTGGTCTATCTCATCTTATCTTACTCATTGGGCAAATCATGACACCATGGATAGAGTAGTCGGGTTAGCTTGGTTGGTTGTTGTAATAATTAGGTTAATTAGCCAACAACTGATCCTTGTAGGTGAACAAAGAATCATGGCATGTGGTCTTTGGGGCAATCTGCCTGTAAATTTGGGGTATACATGTACTGCAATGGCATTGCACCAAAAAAAAAATGTACTGTAATGGCATGTAAAACTTAGATAAATGAAGGAGAGTAGTAAATGTGGGTGTGTTTTCTGAAGGATGCGGGACCAAGCTAGCGAGCTATGGGTACGCTGTGGTCGGAATTGATTACGAGGGACACGGACGGTCCATGGGTGCCCGCTGTTACATCAAGAAGTTCGACAACATTGTCAATGACTGTAGTGACTTCTTTAAATCAATTTGTGGTAAGCTCTGCCCAGCTCTCTAATATATTATTTAATCACGCTAGTATCACTTTCTTTCTTTAAAATGTTTTACTTTATTGGTCTCGTTGTCCTATTAACTTTAGAAAATGTCCAATGAGGCTAGTGGTGGGACATATTCACCATCCTTCAATTAAGGTATCGAATAATAGCTCGCAAAATGTTTACTTTCAGTCCTGTACTCAAATTATGAAACAGGGGAGAGTACTATTTCTACACTATCATTGTTTGACTCAAACTGACCAAGTTTACGCATTGTATAACTGTGTTGAATAACAGTAGCAGATTGAAGCTCTCTAATGATCTCAGTCAGAGAGACCAAAAGTGAAAAAGAGCGGAAAGGAAAAGGGAATCCATGGGCCAAAAAATACGATAGCTTCGGTTAGCGCAAAGCCCGAAATGGCATAACGGAATGATTATTTAGCCAATGATGTATTTCGCGCCACAAAAAGAATCTAGAAACTAGGATACTAAGGCTTCGTTTGACAAATTTTTTTTTTTGGTTTTCAGTTTTTAAAGAGCAGTTTTTTAAAGAGCAGCTTAATTTTTTTTTTTTATAAAAACAAGTGGGTGTTTGATAACCCCTTTTTTTTTGAGGTTTTTTTTTTTGGTGTTTGGTAACCCTTTTTATTTTGACTTTTTTTTTTGGTGGTTTGCGGTGGCGGTGGTGGGGCGTAGCGGTGGTCGACGGTGGTGGTGGTGGCCGACGGCCGGAGGTGGCTGCCTGCAGTCACCGGCGGTGGTGGCCGGCGGCCGGAGGTAGCTGCCGGCAGTCTCCGGCGGTGGTCGCCGGCGGCCGGAGGTGGCTGCCGGCAGTCACCAGCGGTGGTGGCCGGCGACCGGAGGTAGCTGTCGGCCGTCTCCGGCGGTGGTCGCCGGCGGCCGGCAGTCTCCAGCGGTGGTCGCCTGAGGTGGCTGCCGGCGGTGGGAGGGTGGTGGTGGTGGTCGAAAAAAAAAACCAAAAGTGAAAAAAAAAACCAGTTTTTAGAGTTTTTTTTTTACTCTGCAGTTTAAAAACTGGTTTTTTAAATTGAAAAAAAAATGGTTACCAAACGCTTTTTTTTTCAATTTTTAAAACTGAAAAAAAAAAGAGGGAAAAAAAGAGTGTCAAACGGGCCTTAAGACTTGAGTATCCTCACTGGGCACCAATAGATAACTGATTCTTTATTATCCGATACTCCCCAATGTCGCGATGTAATATGCTCAATATTCTGTATTTCTTAAGTTGCTCACCCATGGAAAATACTAATCAAAACTTACTTCAGTCAAACATTTTGGGAAAATGAATAGTCCTACCAACACTGCTTGTTAAGGTTTCAGCAGAAAAAGAGTACAAGGGTAAGAAAAGGTTCTTGTATGGAGAATCAATGGGAGGGGCCGTTGCGCTACTGATACACAAAAAGGACCCTACTTTCTGGCATGGTGCTCTTCTAGTCGCACCCATGTGTAAGGTACGCTTGCGGTGTAAGCAAGTTTGGCTTGCCTTAAAGGGACCTTGTGTAGTAACAAGAAGATGGCCCAATATTAATGGTAATTGTGGCTTGTTTGTGTCAGATTTCTGAGAAGGTGAAGCCACACCCAATGGTCATCACCGTACTAACTACAGTAGAAGATGTCATACCCAAATGGAAAATAGTCCCCGCAAAGGATGTCATCGATTCCGCTTTCAAGGACCCTGTTAAGCGAGAAGAGGTGAACCCGTTATAACCTTTTTCTGTTGGTAAAAATTCTATCGATAATTTCTTTTCTCTCTTTTCCCCAAAAATTTGGTTGAATTGAGAAGGGTAAATCTTGAGCATTTCTGGTCCAGATACGTGGGAACAAGCTGATATACCAAGAGAAGCCTCGGCTAAAAACAGCTCTGGAAATGCTCAGAACTAGCATGACCCTCGAGGACAGCTTGAACGAGGTTAAGGGCCATGAACGCGGCCTAGTTGTGAACCCTTCAAACTTTTAACTTGGTATGCTGCTTGTCAAAGGCACTTATATTTAGGCCGGGTGTGGTTTCTTTGCAGGTAACGCTACCATTCTTTGTGTTGCATGGCGAGGCAGATACAGTGACCGACCCCGAAGTGAGCAGGGCATTGTACGAAAAAGCCAGCAGCGTCGACAAGACCATAAAATTGTATCCGGGAATGTGGCACGGTTTGACATCCGGTGAGCCAGATGACAACATCGAGATCGTCTTTGCTGACATCATAGCGTGGCTCGACAAACGATGCGTTGATGATGCTCACCTTGCCCTGCCCCCGCAACCGCTGCACCACTATATCCCCGCTATGTCGCCGCTGGTGAGCGGGCAAAAGCCGCAGCGTCGGCGTTCGAACGGGAAATACCTCTGTGGATGGAAGGGGCGTCGAATGCACCATCACTCGGCCATGTAGCTAGCTAATTCTGGGGCAGGCTCCTTTTTTTCATTTTTTTTGCCTTTTCGGCTATGTTAGTTTCAAGAGAGAAAATGTAACAAAATAACTAGTCTTTTGTAGCTACTGTACAATTGTCTGACTCTGGATTAAAAATACAAACTGTGAAATTCTCACTTTTTTCCTTTCGAATTCTACCTAATATTGGTGTAGGACTGCAAACGCAAAAATTTTAATTTCTAAGATTTTCTCAAAAGGAACCGAAGTCTTAGAAATTTTACAATTTGGGGGGGGGGGGAATTCCACACCGTCTAAGAATATCTAAAGTTTGCTTGTTGAATATGATAAGCTTGTTCGTTCTTTCGAATGTGATTTTAAGTTGAACACGGCTCTTTTGTTAGAGAAAATCTTTAATGATTAAGGACCATTTATGACCGGTTGAAAATCTCGTTCACCCTCTTTTGTTCATGTCCTCTCTCACTTCCAGACCATTGCATGGGATCATTTAACTTGGTAAAATTGAAATAGTTGCGTTATCGGCTACTAAGGTAGCGTTTGAAATTACTTAAGTTTCGAGTTTTTTTTTCTAATTTTGTAAAATGAAAAAAAAATGCGTTGGACACATAATTTTTCGTTTTTTTTTCTTTTCTTCAGTTTTGAAAATCAGTTTCAAAAAACAGGATTGTTTTAAAAAACTCTCATTTTAGAGTTTTAGGTTTGTAGTTTTGAGACCATCGCCGTCGTCGCCCACCACCTGCCACCGCCACGCCCTCGCCGCCACCGTCACCAAAGAAAAAACTCAAAATAAAAATTAGATAATCAAATACCTAAAAGAAAAAACTTAAAATAAAAACTGTGTAACCAAACACTCATTTGTTTTTATAAAAAATAAAAACTAAATTGGTTCTGATTTTTAATTTTTTAGAAACTGAAAACCAAAATTGTAAGTGATTTCATAGTAAGTTGTTTTCAAATTTCAACGGCTACAAGTGCAATGAAATTCGCAAGGAAAAGATACTTTTTAATTTTTTATCGTTTAATTTCTTGAGCCTTACCATTAAAGTTGGGGCCAGTCTCCGATGCATTCCGTATTAACTGAGAGAGACAAAAATCTCAGAACTTGTATTAACTGTGAGAGAGAGAGAGAGAGAGAGAGAGAGAGATCTCAGAAATTGGAAGTATGGATGTAAAAGCATTCCTCTGGCCTTTTGGGTGACGATTCGCTCCTCTAAAATCTCCCTTAACACAATTTTCTTTATAACCGATTCCAAACTCTCATTATGTGAGGACTTTCCCGTAGAAATTGGGCTGTCACGTGGAGTAGTAGGAGCCTTAGTAAGTCGGCATGTCATCACCCCTTTGCATACTCAAATTTGCTCTTTTGTTCTTTTCGATTTTCAGTGCACCTTACCGCTTGACAATGTTTATTTTAGATACTATTATTTTTTTACTTTACAATTGTTTTCATTTCTAACACTTATGGTGACTAATATGTAACTCTTACTAGAAATTAGACGGAAAAAAATATTGAGAAAGAAATTATTGTTGCAAAACATCTAGTGACAATTTCTAGTGCTCATTAAGATTTACTCTCTTAATAATTAATTAATTTTCAGAGTCCAAACCTTCACGCCACTGTCAAATTTTCCTAAATGCTAAATGAGGAATAATAGGACACTAGCCTTTACAAAAACTGCGAGGGTACAAAAGAAATTTCACTCCATATGGCACTGCCAGGTTTTATAAGCAATATATATATATATATATATATATACACGGTAAATAAAAACCCCTCCTCCTGAAAACCTCTTCCTTCTTCACCCGCTCGTCTTCAGGTTTCTCGGTTCCTGTCAAGATGAGGTAAGTCCTCTGTCATTTGAGTTAGGGTTTCACTTAACTGCTGTAGCCCCCACCCACAACTCATACACGAGAGATGCTTAGGCTGTCCGATTTTGTATGGTCACTAATTCGTATGATTAACCCTAATTTTCCAACAGTACTCTTAACTTTATTGATTTCTTTGCTGTCCATTATATTAGAACTGTCTAGTTGAGACTAATCTTGTGCTTTCTTTCTTGCAGTCGCGCCATGGATGAGGATGTTCCGGTAAGTTCTACTCTTTTTTGAAATTCTTTATGCTGCTATAGGATGATTTTCTGTTTTCAGATCCTCTGCTTTCTATTTTCTACAGTTAATCGACTAATTATCTGTCATTACCAGTTTTAAGTGAGTTGGATGCGATATCATTGTGATGCTATTATCTTCCCTTGCATGCTTGTAAAATTTCTTTGTTGCTTCAAGTGTTTTTGTATATCTGCTGTTGGCTTATTCTTTAAGTTTGGACAAGTATGTGCACAGGGAATGGGTGCCAATTTTATTCGCTTACCACTGCAATGATAATTTCATTTAAGCTTAATAATTGCACTTTGAAGTCCTTGTTTTCCGAAATTTGCAGCTAAAATCCCAAACTTTTACTAATTAGGCAGTGAAAATCCTAGGGTTTGTCATGTGTTGCTATTGTTGGAATACACTAATGGATGTGAGGAAATCCTTTAATTATGAAGGGTAAGATAGTCAATTCGTTAGTTCTTACCCCAGCCCACCACCACAACCAAAACACCACCACCATCGCCCCGGTAGCACCAGCAACCATCACTAAAAAACCTAGTACCATTCACCCCCGGGCAACACCACCAACACTTACAACTATCACCAACCATCGGACCCCCGCTATCATACGAACAAACCCTGCACCGATCTACACCCCAGCATTATACAACAATGCTGAGCCCCCACCAATGCACAAACACCAAAGCCACCAACCCCACCAAGAAAGAATCAATTACAATAACTACAAAGCAAGGATCCTCAACTGTAGTTGAGTGAAACTCACTGTTAAAGGAGGAGGAGCGGTTGAGTGCAGCAGCCAAGCATTGGTAGGCGGCGGAGGAGGAGCAGCCAAGCGGCGGCGGCAAGGGAGAGGCTGCTCCAGCAGGAGCAGCAGTCGTGTGCGCAGCGGGTTGAGGAAGGAGAAGGAGAAGGAGAAAGAGACTGAGAAAGGAAAGAAAGAAAAGAAGCCTAGAAATGGAGTTAATAAATTGATCATCCTACGCTTCCCCTCTAACCTCTGCAATTGCATGTTCTTCGGTCTCATCCGTCAAAATTGGTTTACTAAAATTACTTGCTGAAAATATATAAGAAGGAACCAAAAAAAAAAGAAATACCTTAATAACTAACGGATTTATTAACTCCAGCTAGTAAATTCTAGCGATTGCAAGACATGGCAAAGCTTAGGGTCTTGGCTACCTGATAGTAAAAGTTGGGGCTTTAGCTAAAAGTTTTAGGAAAACACGGGGTTTAGAATCCAATGAAGCATTCCATTAGTTTGTGCCGAGATATTCATGTTAAAATTGACAACTCTCTTGGTACTTGCATGTATATGTGTTTGGAATGTCAATGCTGTTTGCATCCCTTTATGTATCTTCTATCACTTTGACGGATGGTTCTGTAGCTCAGAAAATTGCTAGCTTCATATATTAAGTTAAGCCATGCCATGGATATGTTATCAGTTACTTTTATGTATTAAGCCTCATGTTCTGCCTCGAGTTGGTTCACAGTACTATAAGTTTTATATAGATCTGTTGTTTCCATTTTCAGGTTTTATGTACTTTAAAAAGACGTTGGGTTTTGTAGAATGGAACTTCCTTTTTGCGTGGCTGCATGGAACTGAGACTAATGAACAAAGATAATCTGACTTTTAGTTGATTTATGCTGCAAAGTATTTTATAACGTGATATTTTGATCTCTTGCTCGTATCTAGAATGAAGCTGCGATATTACAATTTGTTGCGGTTACCAAACTCTGTGAGAAAATCTAGTTGTTCTAGACTTAGTGTGGTACAATAGAGTACACACCACTGTGACAAGCTTGTTTAAGACTGTGAGCTGAACAGCTGGTAACTGTCTGCTTGTATGCTGACTATTCACCTTTATGGGCTTGAATTCAGCTCTTTAGTCCTTGAAACTTCTTTTCTTCAATGCATAAGATTTGAAATTTTGGATCAATGCTAAGTAAAGAGTTGGAGGCAGGCCATTTGGGTATTGAAGTTTTACCAGTTGTCTTTTGTTGTTTTGATATTGCTCAGGTCATATGGAGTAATGATTTGTCTATTATTTTGACTGAGTTTCTGATTCTAGGGTGTCAAAAATTCCTTTTTGTGCAAATAATAACAGATAAACATTAGCTCTTTGGCATGTGACTATCTTTGAAACATATTACTAAATACCTTGGGACGTTATTAAGTGAGGAACAACTTTTACTACCATTTTTTATATAGTATTAATGCTTCGCATCAAGATGTTCTTCATCGTAAAATTCAGGAAGCTTGTCGATATGTAAACATGTAGCATCACTGAATCTTATTTTTGCTTTTGGAACCAACAAGGTAGGATGCCTCCTCTAGTGATGGGGGTTGTTTTAGGGAAGACCAATTTGAATATTCTTAATTAAGATCAATTGGATTTGTTCAGGCATTATATACAAATTTTCAAGGGTAATATCAAACAGTTTTGCACTGCTTACATGCTCCTTTTGACATTTTGCCTCTGTTTTTTGAGTCAATTTTTCCATTTTTGCATACCATGCCTACATCATGTAAACTTCAAGTGAATTTTGTTTTGCAAATATAGGGATGCATCTAATATACGTGCATATGTGCGTGCGTTTGTTTGTTTGTTCACCTTTTTTGTGTTTGATGTTTTAGCTTATCGAATCATCCCCCTTTTGTCGTTTTGTCCTTATGTTGCTAACCCGGAGATTTACAACAGACGAAAAACGAGGAAGAGGAATTTAACACGGGACCACTTTCTGTCTTGATGATGAGTGTTAAAAACAACACACAGGTAAGGGATTCTTGGTAACTGTTTCAGCTTGTTGTTTCTTTTTAAAGGTTACGGGCTGTGGCTCGGTTGCCCCTACATGCTACTCCAAGTTGGATAGATCTTTTCGATTTCTATTCTAATTGATTTATACCACTTGAATCTCCTTTCTTGCACTACAGGTGCTTATCAATTGCAGGAACAACAAAAAGCTTTTAGGCCGCGTGAGAGCTTTTGATCGGCACTGCAACATGGTGCTTGAAAATGTTAGAGAGATGTGGACAGAGGTTTGTTTTCTCCTGGATAACCTTTTTAGTGTAGTGATAAAGTACTTCCATACAATTCTTTTATCTTTATACAAATACAATGGTCATAGTCATTATTCATATTTTATTACAGATGCCAAAGACTGGGAAAGGGAAGAAGAAAGCTCTTCCAGTTAACAAAGACAGGTTTATTAGCAAGATGTTCCTTCGAGGAGATTCTGTGATAATTGTCCTTCGAAACCCTAAGTGAAAGGTATTTTACTCGTGGTCATTCATGTACTTAGTAGTGACATTTTTGTTACGTTCACTGTCATGTGTTAAAGACTAGCAGTTCTGTCCAACATCAAGGTCATCTCAGATTAGTCCTAAATAAGTATTGCTTGGTATTTTTTCTAGTTTGTGATCTAGAAATTGATTCACCAATGGTGAATATGCTTCATCGTCTAACGTGCCATCTCTATGGCCAAGAATGTATTTGGTGGTTGTCAACCATCGCATCTGCTAACATGGTGCTTTAAGGGTTTCCTGCCCTAGTGTGCATGTCGATTGATTTTTTCTAAAATTTTGTCAATTTACATGGGCCACGATCCTATCAATTGTCATTCAAGTCCTATAGGTTGCCGGACTGTGTATAGAGCTGCTTCAGCGAAATTCGCAAGCCATACTGATCCTAACCAAGGACCGAAACAATAATTGAAGTAAAAGATATACATTATCTTAAAATACTTAACTTACAAGATGTACACAGATGCTGGATAACATGCTAATTACCTACCCATCTTATATCATGGACTTATATAAAGCAGGTTTCATGCTCTGTTTCCACATTCAGGGCAGTTGAAACCTTTGTCCCCTAAATGATGCAACACAAGAAGCGTGGTATGCACGTAATTTAGACCTTTATGTTTCTTTCGGTCCAAGACGTCTTCGGGTTTCGTTTCTATAATTAGTAAGATGTAATCGGCTTTTTGAATGATATTTGGATTATTGGAATTAAAGCCTAGGGCTTTCTGTCTCACGCCTATCTCCTGCTCTTTCTTTCCCATTCTCCTGCTGAGTCTTATTGTATATTAGAGAATGCATATCTTGCATCCTACCTTACAGTATACATAGTATTTAAGATTTCATATGTGGGTGCACTAGACATACTTTTGATTAAGAGTAGTGCCTTCAATTCGGTTTTCTTTTCCTCAGCTTTAATCTCAGAGCCACTGCATGTTTGAATAATCCATGTCTGTTAGTGGGAAAATGTCTTTCTGTATCAGAAATCGTTAGTGGACTCGCATTTTTTATGAAATTCTGTTCGTGTTCTGCTCTTTTTCGCTGAATCTATAAACTGAGTGTTGTATTTCTAATGTCAGGCTGGTCGAGACTAAAGGCAGTTGTTCGATTCGGGTATTTTTAGGTCTTGTGGAGCTACCTTGTGGGAGGAAAGAGTCTGTCTGAAATGCTATTTCCATGTGGAAGTCTTTTGTACTTACATGAATGATCTGTAGGTTTCTAATTTCATGTGATGGTCGAGTTTGTTATGATACGAAGTTAGCTGGCCTTATTTTGAACCTGGCGAGCCTTTAAGAACTCTATGTATGAGCAGGTTGTCAAACAATTATCCGTTCTCCAGAGCTTTTAGGCCATTGACAAGCATTTTCTAACCGCAATGAAATATTTGAACACTTTTTGAGTGGCCTTCCCTGCAAGAATTGTTGAGCAAACTGCTATTGCGGAGAAGTGGAATGCAGTTGTTGATCCCTGTGCGTTTTAGTTTCGTCCTCCCTCTTCCTTCTCCGCATGCTTGTCTAATTGATCAGTCTATTTTCTTGCTGGTGAGGTGTTAGCATGCAAGCTACTACTAGACGTATGCTGTGTGATGAAGGCAGGACCCTCTGCCTTTTCACGTCATCATATCGTTGAGGTAGCGTGTATAAGGATTTAGGGGATGATGGCTGACCATCTCGCTTGTTTCCATTTATGCCCTTTCTTTCAAACATAGATTATTTCCACGGTTCTTCCCCGAAAAAAGTTGTTCACATGTTTAACACTCCAAAATTGCGGTTCTCCGACCCCAAACGATGACACCGAGGTCTTCAGAAAAGATTAACTTGATTTCGTTCATCTGATAGAAAAATTTTGGTAGTAACTCGGGTTTTGGAAGTTAACATTCTCTCATAAAGTGACTTAATAGACCTGAGATAAGAGGTGGTAGTCAGGTTTCTACACTTTGGATTACGGTCTCTTTCCTTCAATAATTGTGACGCTGGGTTGATTACTTTTTGTGAAATTATGCTCGACTCCTCAAGTTAAAGTTTGCCGTATGTGGGTCTTTAGTTCACCAAACTACATTGTCTGGGGTACTTCCTTTACCTTTTTTATCTGAGATTTTAGTCACTTGGCTGGTATTAGAGACCATGGGGGTTTGGCAGCTTTGCACCTTTTCATCATGCAATTCTTGCCATAATTGTAGAGTTATGGGGAAGCGTTGGGGGAGAGGAACAAACTTTGCACTTTAGGGTGAATGACTTGGGTGCAACAGTGAGGATATGGTCTCACCTAATCATTGTTATTGCAAACTCGTATTTTGCTGTTGCTAATGACGATTGCACAACAAAAAAAAAATAGGTAAATTATTTCTGTAACTGCCAAGCTTGCTGTCTACTGAAATCATGAAGGATAACAGCAATAAAAATACAAGGACGAACAAAATGCTGAAAATACAGCTCAAAACTATGCAGAGGGGAAGAAGGAGCTTCATGTGCTTCTGTTGCTATAGGCCCCGGCTGTGTTACTAGTGGGGAGAAGAGAGTTTACGAATAGCCTATACTCTGCTCAACAACTTTCCCCGTTTTGGTCGATTAAAAGTAATACGCCTTGCCTAAGCTGTGGAGGTGGCAGAACCATCTTCCTTGTGGTCGCCAAAGACACGTTGCCTGAAGTCTGAAACCATAAGAGGGAGACCCTTGCGAAGAGGCACCTTCGGCTCCCAACCGAGCAATTCTTTTGCCTTAGAGATATCGGGCTTCCTCTTGTGCGGATCATCCTCAGTGTTTGGCCTGAATTCTATCTTCGCGTTAGGGTCTATGGTTTCCTGGACCACCTGCACCCATTGCAAACATGGACCACAGCACCCTTCAGCATTCAAAAACTCGCAAATACAACAAGAGCAATCCCTTTGATCTGGTTAAGAGCTTCCCATGCAAGCGGCATGTTTCTTTACACGTTTGGGGCATATATAGATGTGATTGCATTGTGTGGGAGAGACTTGTTCATCCCAACACCCCCCCACCCCCACCCCCCCAAAACCCACAAAACAAGAACAAAAATCCCTTGTTATCACTAAAAGGTCAGAACTTGCCATTGAAGTACACTTTTAGCAACAAAGATGGAGTAGAAAAGCCTATAGAGAGATGGAGATGACATTAAAAATAAGAAATTAAATGCAAAACAAATGAATCAGCAAAATCTGTAGTACTGCTTTAGGAAGATGGTTTGACAAAATCATGCGTAGCACATACACAACATACCTGAGCAAGTTCAAGCATGGTGAATTCCCCAGGGTTTCCAAGATTGAAAGGTCCCACGTGTTCTCCTTCCATTAGGCGCATCAAGCCCTCCACCTTTCAGATAAAATGAAAATCAATCACGCAATTTCTATTTTATAATAATTAAAGAAAGTTTTCTTTAGGAGCAGGTAGTTTGTATTAAACCAATATCAAAATCACAGTTTCACACAACAAAGAACCCTACCCAGAAACAACCTGTGCAGGATTATTCACGGTACAACTAGTTTTATACATTACTAGCCTGTAAAAGCCTCCACGGGTCAGAAAGCCAACAATGGCTGTTAGCCTGCTACGACGCCCCACTTGTGATAAGAAATTATTAGAGCCACCTGCTTCTTCATCACTTCATATATACGAACGTGATGATCATGTTCAACTACACAAGGAAAATGGGGATTTTTTAAGTAAGGATCTTTTGAATTACTAAACCAAATAAGTTCCTTTCTCCTTCTTTCTATATCAGTTTGATGCCAATCCATCTCAACCACACAACCTCCCCCCTTATAGATCGCATGTGCTTGAACGATCTAACTTGAAACTACCCACATGGGTAGACGATTCGAGGCAAGGAAAAGAAATTGGCTCATTTCAAACGTCAAGAAAGTCTCGCAAGGCCATGTATGCTACGCAACGTAAGAACGTAATAAAGCAATGTATTAGGCAGAAGTAACATTTCTCCCACATCCTCACAAGTTATGATAACTTCCCACATGGACATTTAAGTTAGGCAAGAAAACACATAATAGCATGGGATGAAAGTCAGGCCTGGGTATGTAGTACAAAAAGCACAGTGATGGGTACAATACTTGATGCCAATTCCGTGCAGTTAAAGCCCTCCACAGCATATCCTGGCGAAATATTGCCAGCACATGGACTATGCCAATTGAAGAACTTACAGCAGCGTGGCTAGATAGTAGAAGGCGACACATAAAAAATAAGGTGACAAATAGGCCTTAACATTGTTATCATTAGGTTCATTTAGATTTGAAGGTTGTGATGCAAGAATGCATGCCACGAAACGGTATACACCCCTTATGGTCTATACACAAAGGAGAAACCCATAGTCAATGTGCATCCAAGAATCCAGTTGCAGACAGCCTGCACGCAGTTTAGTAGCAACTTATAATACAAAATCAGGGGCAAATGAGCTGCATCTTTGCAGGACAATTAAGTCCGTTCAAGCAACATCACTACGGTATTAATAAAATACACTGTCACCAACTCTCACTTTGACTATCAAAAGTTCAAATTCAAGCTTTCTTTAGCTCACAAATTCAAGCTTTCTTTAGCTCACAAATTCAAACTCAAAGCCCGCATTACTAAAAGCAGAGGACCACATAAGACATTGCCACAAAGGTACGTTAAAAAATGCACAATCAAAGACCCTTACCAAATCCGACACATACTGGAAACTCCTTGTTTGCTTCCCATCACCATACACTGTCAACGGCTCCTTCCTTAAGGCCTACACCACCACATCCCGTTATCAATATCCACCGAAATCGTCAAAAAAGTACCAAAATTCGACCTTTTGAGGAACGGAAAACGATTCATACAATGCTGATGAGGGCGTGAAAAAGGGTCGCACCTGGGCAACGAAGTTGCTGACGACGCGGCCGTCATCAATGCACATCCTAGGCCCATAAGTATTGAATATCCTAGCAATCCTCACCTGTACCCATCAAGAAAATGTCCATTTAAATGATGTACGTATAATAATCATCTAATCAACACGTAATAATAGGATTACAGCAGATAATAATAATAATAATAATTAGGTAATAAGACTACCTCAACGCCAGCACCTCTGTGGTAGTCCATGGTCAACGTCTCGGCCGTACGCTTTCCCTCGTCGTAACAACTCCGGACACCTGTCACCAACCAACTTGTTCGTTGTCAGTAACGGACAGAACTCTCGTTCGTGTCAGATCTCCCCACTTTAATTATTTCAAAAGTTTTCCTGCTCTATTTCCAACTTTGCCCTCACTAGACTCCCTGTAATTTCAGTTTATTACTCCCACTGGGTGGCTTAATGGGCCGTCCGATTAATGGCACCGCAAATTGCGGATTAATCGTTGACCGTTCGAGTCCCCCGACCAGATCTTAATTCAGGCTTGGACACGTGGTTGCACGACACTTGGACAGTAAACAAACTACCAAAATAACGTACGACTCGGTTCAAAAAAATATCCAGCTGAAGGCCTCAGATGCTCATGTTAGCCCCCAGGCAATCAGCTATGATAGCTTGCGCCCCGGCAGAACCCCGCCGGTGCACGTTTCTTCAAATATGGTAAACGGACTAGCAAACAAAAATTGCGATGGGGACAAAATGCGACAGAATTTGTGAAGGAAAATGGCGTTCAATGACACTGCATTCACCACATCCGTCGCTGTTTTGTTCAGAAAGCAAAGAAAAGAGAGGATCTTGACCCACCAATAGGATTGACGTTTCCCCAGTAGGTCTCGACCTGAGGGTGCTGCAGAGGGTCGCCGTATACCTCACTGGTGCTGGTTAGCAAGAAGCGGGCGCCGACCCGCTTGGCCAACCCAAGCATGTTCAAGGTACCCACCACATTGGTCTTGTGAGAAACCCATAATTGGAATCAAGGAAGAAACAGATTTGCGATTCCCGAAAACAGAAAAAAGCAAGAAGCAAATGGAAGCAGGATTGTAAAAGCGGAAAACAGAAGAAAGGATATAATGGTCTTGACAGGGTTGTGCTTGTAATGAACAGGGGAGGCGGGGCAAGCGAGATGGTAGATCTGATCGACCTCCAGCAGCAGCGGCTCGACGACATCGTGCCGGATGAGCTCGAACCTGGGGTTCCCGAAATGGTGCATCACGTTCTCCTTCCGGCCGGTGAAGAAGTTGTCGACGACGATCACGCTGTCCCCCCTCCCGATCAGACGGTCGACCAGGTGGCTCCCGACGAACCCGGCCCCGCCGGTGACCACAATCCGGAGCCCCTTCCGCTTCAGCCCCAGCGGAATCTTCCCGCCCGAGTTGAACGCCCCGAACCCCATCCGGTTCGGGTAGATGGGCCGGTGGACGATGTGGTGGCCGGACTCGGACGGGAAGTCGGAGATCGACATGCGGTCGGCCCCGTGCGGGTAACGGGCCTGGCCGGGAGAGGAGCCCGGGAGGACGCTGAAGAAGAGCGTGGCGATGGCAATGCCCACCAGAACGAACACGAGCCTCTGCTCCCGAAGCATGTAGCGAATGGGGCGTATGACGGTGACCCACGGCTTGTGCGGCTTCGGCGAGTACGCATCGGCCGTGGCTTGGGCCTCGTGGCCCCTGTAGATCAACTCAGACCCCATCTCCTTCCTCTCGACGCTCGAATCTCTCTCTGAGTTTTTGGTGCGTGTGTGTAAGAGGAGGCAGAGAGAGAGAGAGAGAGAGATTTGGGGGTCGAATGATTATTGCGTGGGGGGTATAAGTAGCGGTGTGAAAAGTGTCAGGTGGTGATGGCTTCTACTCGCCGGCACGTGAGGAAATGTCTCGCGGTGGATTGGCTCGCTAGCGCGTGAGGTGGATTTTATGTTTGGTCAGGACTGTACTGCATGGGTTATTACTTATTGGTTTTGGTAAAGGTCATTAGTAAGGAAAATTGTGGTCCTCGGCTTCTTTGAAAAGTAATGATGGCTTCAACGTTGTAGCTTTAGGTAGCTGAATTAGGTGGGCTTTTCTTCAAAATGGGCGGTTGATTCTCTCGACGGCAGTCATTTCCCGCCTGGTTCGACACACACACACAGATATGGAAGTTTTTAAATGGGGGCTGGCCTAAATAATAATAATAATAATAATGATGGCTTGAATCGGGAGAGAAAAAAAGAAGAAAGCAACGCGGCCGCCCATTAACCAATTTCTTCTTGCCCGTAAGGTCGACCGCCTCTACGAAATCTCAAGACGCAGATCCAAGTTTATGAACTTGCATTTTACTTCTTTTGTATGATCATGAGTTAAGCCAGACGACCTTCTCCTCTCCTGCAAATGATTGTCTTCGCATTACTAGACATAAAAAGTTGCACCTAAGAAAGCAAATTTAGCTGAAAAGGGTGCAGAAATAACTTTGGCTTACCTCTTTAGTCAATGTTTACATTTTGAGTTAACCTTTACAGAGTTGCTCTTGGCACCTATACTTGATTGTACCTTGTATTTAAGATGATTATACGTGAAGTGTTACTATTCGTCTACAGAAAGCGCGTCAACATGGTTACCTATCATTTTATTGAACAACGTAATAGTGTTTTGATATTCAAAATCTACCTTAAAAATATGAGAAGAAAGTATATCAAATTTGATTGTATGAGTCATGTAAAGTACGATTTGAAAACCAACATGTCGTCGGTATTGGAGGGTTCGTATATAATCTAGTAAGGTTCATTTGGTTGCCACTTCCTTAAGAGTATATATGGAAAATGATTCATTCTTCTATCTTACTCTCGAACGTTAGTTGGGATTAATATGGCACGTGACAAATGTGTGAATCTAGAGTTCAAGTATAGTGTGAATTTTAACCTTCTCCACCTTGTGCGAATTTGTAAAGTTGAGTTACAACTAACAATGGTTAATAATTGAGATTAATTCCTAGACAGTAGGTTCCCAATTACGTCGTCTCTGATAGAGCTCGCCACATAAACAAAAAATTGGTTGATCGTCCTCATTTTAAATGTCATACTAAAAACTCATTGCTTTGTAGTTTTGTCCATTTACATGTGGAAGAAAAAAAACTTGAATGTAATGCTGATAGATATGACGTAGTGAAACTAACATATTAAAGAATAAATAAAGATAATCTATTAAAACTCTATTGTCCAAGAATCCTTCAATCTCATTAAATCTTATTCTTTCGTTACATCACGTCATATCTATCGCTTTTATACTCAAAAATTTATCGTGCAATTTGATAATTTGAGTCGATTCGTACCGTTGTCTAACAGCCACCGTCACCTAGGAACCTAATGAAAGTGCGAAAGCTACTTCAGTGGCAATTTGGTGGAGAACTCATGAGTAAATTGGACGCTTATTTTTGTCCGAAAAGTCAAAATCAGACATGCACCCATAAAATATTCTTACAGAGCCTATCAACACTTTACGTAACCAAGCATCAACTAGGACACTAGCCCATGATGAACGTGGACATCTTCCATCTTTGGTTGCCTCATCAAAAGCTTCAACTGGTACCAGTAGATTTGTCGGAAATTATTATAAAATTGGAGGTATTATTATTATTGAAAACCTAACGTAAGGAGGTGAACTGGTTGACTCGGGGTTTGCACGTTGTGAGAAATATGCAAAGGGGGTGGAGATGCACCACCGCTGCACTTGCATTTTCAACTGAGGTTTGAGAAATTAGAATGCACACTGCCATCAAATCTGACTAACTTCTATCTGTTTTAATGACTTGTTTCAGATGTTGTAAAAAAATTAGAACTTGAATCTTACCGAACAAATCCTAACTAAGAAAGATTTCAAACTCTGAGTATTTTGAGCGGCTACCCAATCGAATAGTGACACTGTCGCAAGATGACATAGATACGCAAACTAGACATGATTTCTCATACTGAAACGCAATTTGTGACGATATAGATATTGATAAGTAAAGTTGAAAATATGCAAATGTTCGTTGAAATGAGATGATGCTTTAATATGTACTTCTCCTGTCCCATATAAATCGATCATGTATATTTTTTTTTGCACGCAGATTAAGAATTTAAGTCATATATTGTGTATTTTTTATTTTATTCTTTAGAGAGAACAAAGAAAGAAAGTGAGTTAGGAGAGAGAAAATCGGGTAAATCAAAAGTTAAATGTGTAGTAAGAAATAGAATAAAAAAAAATGTAAGAAAGTGGGTCAGGGGATAGGAAATGAGTTGATTGAGTTAAATTTGGAGAGAGAAATAGAATAAAAGAAGTATAAAAATGATAAATATATAAAAATACCTACAGAATGTTTCTTAATTTGAAAAGTAAACAGTTTTTCTAGAACGACTCAGAAGAAAATACGATCACTTTATATGGAACGGGAACGGGAGAGTATTACACAAACTTATAAAAGAGAGAAAATGACTTTGAGCGAGAGCAAAATCACTGTTATGAGAAGCCAACGAGTTGTGAGGATGTATTATGGGCGGAATTAATTCCTCACAAAATACGTGGACATTAGATACGAAAGTGTCTCTTTTGTTCTTCTTCATTTTTCCATTGACAGAACAAAGTTTCGTCTTTTTGTCGGAAGAATCATTATCAGCCTTTGTTTGAAACCGTAAGGTTCTTTCTATATTGTTCCATTATGATCCGTTTATGTCTTATTCCCTTTACTTACTATGTTCCAAAGCTATGCGCTACAGAAAAATATATTACAGATCGTTCGGTCATCAGGTTCTGTGTAATAATTATGACTCATGCCTTTATCTAATTTAACTCTTGATACATGATTATTCAAGTCAGGTTTTTTTCGTTATTATGATAGGTGAATTCTTATAGATCCATCTCCCGAAAGAATTGGACATAATAATTTTTATCATCCAAGTTAGAATTTTTAATGTGCTTTACAAAAGGCTTTTGCGTCTTTGTTTGTGGATTCAAAGTTAACATACATAATATGCCGGATTGAACGGACAATTAAGACAGGGCATCCACATCCCTACCTAGGCAATTCGAGATAAAATAATTACTTGTGATATGATCTCACAAAAATAAAAAGAAAAATGGTATGCCTCTGATCAACTCCCCTAGAACCCCCGGCATGTTGCGCTTGAAATTAGCTACTTGTGTGGAATACTTCTTACCCAGAACCTGGGGAAGTATCTTGGTATGCCTCTGATCCATGATAAGCTGTTCAAAAATCACTTCTCGCACATAATTGAAAGAGTGCAAAAGAGACTTACTGGTTGGAAAACTAAATTTTTATCTCTTAATGGTAGAATTACCCTTGTGAAAGTTGTCACTGCTGCCCTTCCCAACTATGCTATGCAAACTATGGCCTTTCCTGTTGCTACCTGCCTTACGCTGGATAAAATCAATAGGAACTTTATTTGGGGGGACACTGATAACTCCAAGAAAATTCACCTGGTCAATTGGGACAAAGTCTGTAAACCGACATATCTAGGTGGATTAGGTATAAGAAAAACCAGAAATAATAATCTTACTATGATTTCCAAGCTCGGTTGGGCTATTACACAAAAGTCTCCTAAACCTTGGGTTGAGATCATGAGACACAAATACAAAATTCCCAGCAAGCAATCCTAGAGACTGGAAAAAGGGTAAAAGGACTTCTCACATCTGGAGAGGGATGTTAAACTCTAAAGATTGGTTAGTCAAAGGAACTAAATGGGTGATTGGAAATGGTAAAGATACCTTGCTTTGGGAAGATTGGTGGTGTGGGCCTAAGCCTCTAAATGCTGAGACTACTAGGGGAAATGCTGATATCAGAGTTAGTAGCATTATCTGTAATTCGACTTGGTGTCTTGGGGATGTCAGCAACTCCCTGGAAAATGATGAGATTGACATAATCCGTAATAGTCCTATCCCTGTGTTTAGCCAATTTCAGGACACCCCTAGTTGGGGTTACTCAGGTAATGGGCAATTCTCTACTAAAACATTCTATAATCTTCTGACCGAAACCCCTGGGATTAGACCTTTCTTACCTACTTCCAAGTGGAAGAGATTATGGCATCTACAAATACCACAAAAGCTTATTGGATTCCTATGGCTGGTTTTACATGATAGAATCTTGACTAACAGTCTAAGGAAAACTAGATGTCTTACCAACTCCAATCTTTGCCCTAGATGCAACCGTTACGAGGAATCCACCATACATGTTCTTTGGAGCTGCACCTTTGCCTGTAAAGTGTGGAGGGCCTTTCTAAATAATAGACAGATACAAGATCTTCATAACTTAGACGTGGCTCAATGGTTCTGGAAGGGTATTGATCTTGATGTCATAAATAGCCATGAAGGTAAATGGGAAACCCTTTTTATATCTATTTTGTGGACTAACTGGAAATACAGGAATAGAAAGGCCTTTGATAATAAAGATTGCTCTACAGAGGAAGCTGTATTTCTCAGCAAACAGCTGGCAAGGGAAGTTTCGAATGCCTTTAAAAAAAATAACCCTTAACCTCCCCTATTCTGAGAAGCTGTAGACTAATCAAATGGCAATTTTCAGGGACAGGAGTTATAAAAATCAATACGGATGGAGCTTAAATGGGTAATCCGGGATAGAGTGGTTATGGAGGAATTGCCAGGGATGATAAAGGATGCTGGAAAAAAGGATTTTTTGGTAGCATTGGCAACAATCTAAGCCTTAATGCAGAAGTCTGGGGCATCCACAGAGGCTTGATAACAATTCGAGAAAGAAGTTGGAGGCAAACGACACTTGAATCAGATTCTACTGCTGCGCTTGATTTGATCAAAGAATAAGAAATCGCGTATCACCATTGCGAGCCTTAGTGGAAGATTGTCGTGAATTAATGCGGCAAATGGGATGCACGCTAACACACACTCTGCGGGAAGGAAACAAATGTGCTGACTATCTTGCAAACCTGGGAGCCAGTCAAAAAGAATTCTATGTGCACCTTGTAGAAGCTTCGTCTGAATTGGGAAGGTGTATTGTTGTAGACATGAGTGGGGTTGCCTTTGAAAGGCCCCACAACTAGTTTCTTTGTAATTTTCTTCCTTTGCACAAAAAAAAAATTATCTCGGGATTTTTAACCCCTCTTGGATGTGATCTGATCTGAGGGCCCGATCACATCCCTCAGATCCAGGATGAGATCATTGGAAAGTTGAGATCCTAGTCCCAGCACTGAATGAACATAAACCTCGTCTACACGTCGCTGTGCTGTGCATCCCCTCCGAGGCAACCAACGACGCTGCTCCACACACGTGGCTTTCGACGATCTTGGACTTATTCGTTTACACGTTGACGTACACACTGCACACACCTAAAAGCCACCAGCCGCCAACCTGCTGGGTGTTGGCCTTCCCACTTCTATTTCGTTCCCCACTGCCAAGCCCACACATTAATGGCTTTCCTTCTATATTACGATGAGAGGGGATATGCTATGCTCCTCAAATTTTGTTATGTAAAAGTTTGCTGCCGCCTTCATATTTTCACAACCTTCTACGATTCTCATTACAGAATTGATTATGATAAGGATATTTTTGCACGGTACTAGAGCTAGTCAAATGTTTCGTGAGAGAGCGTGTTAAGAGATATAAACCCCACATCAGTTAAATAGTCAATAGTATTTCAATATATAAGTCTTGTAGGTCTATCCCTCATTGTCAATTAGTTTTGAGTTATATGCTTTTACAAAAATTGTTTATTGCAGATAGTATTATCGTTTATATGGTATTAGTGTTTACTGTCGATGTTTTCGTCCATGAAATTGAGAGTTGAATAAAGTTGTTCCAACCAAGATTGGATCAAAACTTTCATCCGCATTTGATCATGTTGAAATTCACGTTCTTTCTTGCCCTTTTCTTCTTTCTTCTTATTCAGTGTTGCAGTGAGGGAGTTTTAGCTTTTTCGTGACAAACGCAAATAATTAGAAAGAATTAACTCTTGGGGCACAAGCAATGCTTGTTTATAAGATCACAACAGATGATATTGTAAATTAAAGAATGGCGAAAAAAAATATAATTCGAATTAAGAGAAACGTGACGATGGTATCTTAGTGTCCAAAGAATTTGTTTGAATAATAATCACATTTCACGGATTTTGCAATAATTGTTTGCGCGGGTAACATGATTCCAAATGCACCGAGTATCCTTCTCCCGTGGAATCTTTTTTATCATCTATATATCATCTTTCCTTGATATAATAAAGGGCTAATTACACTTATATTCCTGAGGTTAGGGTATAATTACAGACAAGGGCAATAGTTTGGATAAATTACACTTATGTCCTTTGACCAAACAGAATACAAAAATACATAACGGTTTTGACGAAAAGACGTTATTACCCCTAATTGAAATTGAAATTAAAATTCCATTTTTCTTTTTTTGTTCTCTCCTTTCTTTCTCCAATTCAATCTCTCTTATCAGATTCAATCTCTCCACTCGCCCCCCACCTGACCCCACCCCCTCCCCTCTCCCCACCCCACTATCGCACCCCCATGCTCCCCCCACGCCGCCCCCGCCCTCACTCTCTTCCCCACGCCGTCACTGTCCCTCCCTCCCTACCCCGCTGCTCGACCCCTCTCTGACCCACTGCGAATCGCCCTTCTCTCTCTCATGCCACAACTCAAAATCGCGGTAGGTTTATTTTTTGGATTGTTGAATTGATGGTGGGTTTTGGTTTGGGAAGAAAGAAGAGTGGGTTATGGCGGTGGTGCGGGGTGGTGGGTAACGGCGGTGGTGCCGGGTAGTTGGGTCATGAAGGTTGGCATTAGTGTGTAGGTATGGTAGGGGCAGCTACGGAGTGGGGAAGGGTGGGGTAGGGAGGGATGGGGCGATGAAATTGCCGGCGGCATGCCGGCGTAGGGTGAAGAAGGGGGCTGCTGCGAGGGGCGAGGTGGGGGAGAGAAGAGATGGAGGGGGAAAGGCGACGTCACCAGTAATGACACCATAAAAAAATATACTTTTTGGACGGAACTCTAACGGATGGACATAAGTGTTACAAAATTAGGATTTTTGGTCACCGAATATTACATTTTAAAACTTAATACCCTTAACTGTAATTACACCATAATCTCAGGGATATTAGTGTAATTAAAACTATAATAAAAATGCTACTGGCGCAATTAATAAACTCTTTAATAGTAAATTCTGTAAGACAGTTATTCTTTGCACTTATATCGTTGAATTGTATCCGAATACTAAATTACAAATAGGGAGAATGCCTATTACAAAAGCAGCGCACCAAAAAGAATGGAGTCGACGTAGACATGTAGTACGTTTACAAATTTTTGTATTCGTTGTTGTAATGATGATGAAAAATATGTTTTTTTGCGTATTTTTATCTTTTTTCATATTCATTTTGGATATTTTTTCCAAACAGTAGCAAAAATTGTGAAAACATCGCAAGGGTGTTTTCACCTTTTTCGGGAGAAGGTGAACTAATGTCAGGAAAAAAAAATGTGTCAGATTTCTGCTCCCTCCTCTCTCTCTCTCTCCCCTAGCACCACCATGGCACCATCTCAAAAGACCAGAACCGCCACTACTGAACCATCATAGCCCACCTCAAAAGATTTATGCTCCCTCCCTCTCTCTTCTTCATTATAATCTTTCGATTGTGCTTTGGAATCACGTGCCGTGAACTCACCGTCCACGGCAATCTTTGGACTCATCATCTCAGGTGATAGGTTCGCTCGACAGACTGGGCAGACGTCAATACAGTCGGGATGGAAGGTCTAGAACGACTCATTCACGGACTCGTCGTTCTCCAGTGAAGCTGGTGTCGATCCCGTACGAGTACTCCGGTGAAGCCCCTCCCTTATTAGACACTCAAACCTCATCTTGGGGCGACAGTAGATGGGAAAGATTTCCAGAGAGTGGGGGGAGGGGGCAGGGGAGGGTGTGGGTTGGGGTTGGAAAGGGCAGAGAGTGGGGGGCGAGTGAGGGTGTGAATAGTGCATATTATAATGAAGAAGAGAGAGGGAGGGAGGGAGCAAAAAAAATTGTGTAAGCAGATGCGCCCGTAATTTGTTCAGATAAGTTTCCTTCCGTTAACGCTTGGAGAAAAGGACAGCAGATTTGACTACCAAAACTGAGGAAGGCCTAACAAAGTCTGTCTTTCACCCATAAACATCAAATCGAATGGAACTTAATTAGCACCCTCAAATCGACCACTTGCACCTCTTTCCAAATGTCATTCAAAGTTGATAAGGAATGAATGACACAATCGACCACTTCTCTTCTCTCTTTCCAGGCAGGACCAAGGCAGTTTTTATGTTGAAGTTTCAGCGCGTTATCTTCATTGACTAAATCGATAGCGTAAGTGATGACTTTTTTTCTTTCTTCTGAATGATAGGATCAAAAAATATTTTCAGCATCGACCTCATTGTGCGACCCTTACGTTTGATGTACTGAAAAATATAGCTAAACTTGTAGACAGCGGCCCTTAGTTGGACATTTTTATTGGCTAAATTCAATAATTTGTCGCTATAATTTGATGAAGAGCCTCAACGCTAATTTATCACGGTTAGTTGAAGCATTTGGGAATAAATCTTAAGATTTGCAACTTTATCGCGACATTTTCAGATTTATCGTGTGTGTAGGTCTTTTTTTATTCTAGAAGAACGTAAAAACGTTACGGATAGAACTCAAACCCCAATGACCTAAAAAATAGCAAACTTACACCGTCATATTGTAACATGAATCTTATTCAATTTATGCCACGGTAATATCATAATCAATTGTGCCACACGTGATTATATGTCAACTAGTAAGCACGGTAAGAATTATTTTTTCTCGTTCTTTTAACTCAATTCAACGTTAACTACAGAGTGCAATATCATATACTTGCAACTATTCTAAAACGATCAATTACCGAATTATTCCCGGTTTATAATAAAAACTTTTTCATTTTACCTTATTATTCTGAATCACTAACGAAGTTTTCAGCATAATTTAGGGATTCTGATTTATTGCCCATTTATACTATATATATAGAGAAAACATAGTTTGGTTTGGTGTAACACCTTTTTGGTGTACATAATACCTATTTAAAATGGTGACAAGTGACAATTTATAATTTTTCCTTGCAAATTTCAGAAAATAAAAGTTTAAACAGTGAATAACTATTGTTAATTTTTATAATGTACAATTCATTTTATCGAACGCACCTTATACATTATGATACTTAATTTTTTAAAAAAATTTTATATTATTAACTTTAATTTTGCACACGTATCACATGTGTCACGACGACTCGTATAGAATAATCCAAAAACTGAATTTGTCACTTTGGTTGGACAGTAAGTTGTTGGTTTTGGGCCAACCATGAATTCGGGTATGGTACTTTGGGCCTATCCTATTGGGCCGTACCTTTTTGGAGTCTTTTTCTAGCCCGGTTGTTTTCTAAGACCTTTGGGCTTTGAGGTTCTAGCATTGTGGTCCTTACGTTTCCTTAGGCCCAAAGTGGCCTCAATGAAAAAGAAATATGAGGTCTTATTTCGGATTTTTGTTGTTTGGGATATAACATAAGGAGCTATAATTGAATTTGATGGAATACACTGGATTTGCCATAGAATATGTTTCGGGTTGATTCTCAAAAAAATGATTTTTAAAATACAAACAGAAAATTTTCAAAAAATATTTTTAATCTGTTATTAGGGGATTAGTTTCCTTTTGACAAAAAGTTACGAAAATATCTGCTTAAAGCTGTGCAAGGTGCTTGAGTAAAGTGCTAAAAACTATTTTATTGAGAGAAAATGACCAAACAAGGACATTACTTCACACGCAAAATTCTCTATATTTTTTTATTAACAAAAATTTCAAAATAAATAAACTTTATACAATAGCTATTTCTTCATTGATTACTGATAACCCCTCTTGGTAAGTAAATTATCCTTTAATTAGTAAAGTTTAATCAGCTATTTCTTCTAAATAAGTTAATCATCCTCTAATTAGTAGAATCTTTTTGAAAGAACGCTTGTCAAACTTATCCTGGGACAACAATGGATTACATAAGCTCGTAACGACGTATATATGCATGGAGCTACACAGTTTTGACAAACTACCGACCTTCCTTGACGTTTTTACAACAAGGGGAGCTGATTGAAGTTGGCGTGGGCACGACGTCAGAGTTCTTATTTACCAACGCAAGTTAATCAGGCTCTCAGGACCAGTGGTGGCAAGTTTACTAACAAGAGCAAGAGCGTTACTAGTCACATAAGTCACATAAGTGACCAAATTTTGCACCAAAGTAACTTGTCTAATATTCTGGACGCTATCAAACCCATCCAAGCATGTGTCTTGGTCGGTAAGAGCTCCACTCACCCATGTCGTTATGTCACCGATTTTACTACCAAATGTCTTCCCTGTGAGACTCCTGAGTACATTCAGTGAATCATGAAGATTGTCTATTGCATCCTGAAAGCAATCAATGCAATCCGAAAGAGCTATTCGGTTTCTCCCTCTCATCGAATTGCATTTCTCTAACTTCCTTAGGTGCCGAGAAGCATTGGTAGTCTCACTCAGCGTCACGGATACACTGGCTCGCGCCCATAAAACTGGGTTCTGCCAAGCTGTGTTTGCAAATGAGGCGAGCGAACGGATACATACATCCTGATATTTTGTCACACTACGAGCATCTCGAACGTAATCACCTCCGGTTTCAACAAACACAAATGTAACACAAGCAACGACATGAACACAAACATTAGAAGAACGTCGACGAGGCTCATGTGTTTATATGAATTTCGACCACCCAACGGGAAAAAAATCACAAGATTTGAAGAAAAATTAAGGGAAGAATATTGAATTCTGATTCATGGAGCATGTGGAAGTGAAGATGAGGTTCAAAGGGTGTACAGATCTTCAGGTCCTTTTAATTGAAGGGAAAAGGGCAAGGGGGGTGAAACTTTTGGATTAGTTGGTTTGAGAAGCGAGAAAGTGGCGAGTGTAATAAAGGGTATTGGTGAGGTTACTTCATAATCGTCATCATCATGTGAGTGAACAGGTGAGTTCTCATGAATTTCGAGGGGAAAGTTCTGTCTGCCTTTGTGATCGAGTGTTGTTGCTCTGACACCCTTTCCTTCACAATTCATGTCCATATTTCCAGAGAAACAACAAATATCTTCACTGAATTATACCCCAAATAGTCATTTCGTTCTCTTATTATTATCTGTTTCAAACATATTCTTGATCGATATGATTTGTTTTAATTCAATTTCTTCGTCACTAGAATGCTAAAAGTTAACGAGAGTATGTGAAAAAGCAACTTCTTCTCATCTCTTTACCGGATCATTAAAAATGTTCTTCTATTACGTACACTAACGAGTTATTTCAGAAAGACGTGATTTACATGAGGTTATAAAAATAGTTTAAGGAAGCAGTAAAATTTGACTTATCTTTGAATGACTTTAGGCAACCAAAACAAAATATTTCTCTCCTAGTCGAAACACAAGTGTTGCAGTACACATTCACTCAACTCTCGTGAATCATGACTCGGGGAGTCTAACCACTTTGTTTGCTCTAACAGGTAATAAAGGCTCCTTGTGCAATCAATTTCTATTGACCTTTAACTTTGGTGACAAGTTCTATAAAACTACAATCATAGCTAAAAGCGGTGACCGTCTCCAAGTTTCTCAAATATTTGTGGTTTGTCAACCACTAAAGCAAGCTCGCCCTTACTTGTCGTGTGGCACCAATCTACACTAGAATTCTCAAGTTATGCAATTCATAAGATCAATATATATTAGTTTAAGACGGTGTGTTGATCGAAAAAAAAATACAACTCGAGTTTTAAATTTTTTATTACAATCGATACGATGACAACCAAAACTCATTACAGGTACACATATATTTATAATTTCAGTGATAATTTTTAACCGCACTTATTTGTTTTGTACCGCTAACTCTATCAAGTGACCACAAACTAATTTACCCCCGGGGCGGGGGGGTTGTACAAATTTTGTTACGAAACGCCCAACGCTCCTTCTTTTATTTGCCCTACTTTTCCTTTCGTACTCGATCCTCGCCCTACCTACACAGAAAAAATTTCTCCGTAACCTGGTGAGGTTACCGGCGGCGCCACTTCCCCCCCATCTTCCGGTAGCTCCGCTCTGGTATATGTATGTGTTTCTGACATGTGTTACTTCAACAGCACACTTTTTGTTACTTACTGTTTGTTTATATGCAGTTTGACTCATATAGAAATCAGTTAGGGCATCGGCGCAGTTGAAGAAGACATGGCTCGTTTCCGAAATGTAAGCAATTCGTATTTTCCGTGTCAACCCAGTTTTACCCTGAATTTGGATTCAGTGGCTAAAAGAAATGGAACCCTAATGCCAAATTGTATGGTTAATGGTTGAATTGGATCAGAAAAGGAAGGTGGCGTTTGTGAGGCCTGTGGCGAAGAAGCAGCAGCAGCAGAGCGTCGATCACGTAACTGGCGACAAGATTCCGAGGAGCTTCGTCTTTGCAAGAGGGAAATTGCCTGGCCCTCTAAAGCAGCTGCAGACGGACTTGAGAAAACTCATGCTTCCCTACACTGCCCTCAAGCTTAAGGTAAAACTCCGCGTATGACTTCAAATAGTAGGTAGTAATATGACTTTACAATGGGTGGTTATAATGTGATTATCTCTCAATCGTAAAGGAACTATGTAAACGGAACAATATTAGGCCAGACATTGTTGTTAAGTTCGTTTGAAAAAATGTGCTAATGAAAAATCACATGTAGCTCTGCAATTGATTTTAGTGCATAGTCATATTAATATTTAGAGTTCGATGAATGACTGATGCGTTTATGATGATTTTACTTCACATTTATGAATCTAAATATGTAGGCTACATAGAATCATGAGACTAAACAGCTTTAATTCTTTAGCGTTCTGGGGCTCGTCTGGATTACCATACTACATTTAGTTTTTTATAGCAATGGCTTAGTTCGTCTAATAGGTTTTCAAGCCGATAAACACAACCTTCAAAAGCTTTCATGGATACTTTTTCTATCTGTTCTTACTGTACATCTTGTGCCACATGATGCATGAACCGTTTCATGTATGGTCTTAATTTGTGCTCATATATTGCTTTTCAATTGCAGGAAAAGAAGCGCAATAATCTCAAAGACTTCTTGAATGTTGCAGGACCTATGGGTGTGACGCATTTCCTCATGTTATCAAAAACTGAAACTGCACCATACTTGAGGGTTGCCAGGACTCCACAGGGCCCAACCCTTACTTTTAAGATACATGAATACTCGTTGGCTGTTGATGTTGTTCGATCCCAGTTGCGTCCCAGATGTCCAAAAGATCTTTTCAAAAACTCTCCCTTGGTAATTCTTACACCCATGCATGTAACCTACTAGCATTTGTATCTTTATTTACATTACGTCTTAGCATAATTATCAAATTGCAATTGCTGTGGCTGCTCATAACCAAATTTGCCTAATTTGTACGCTTTCTTCGATGGCTAAGATTATCTGATTGTATTTTGCAGATAGTGCTTTCTGGTTTTGGGACCGGGGAACAACATTTAAAGCTCACAACTATTATGTTTCAGAACATCTTCCCAGCCATTGATATCAATACTGTGAGTGAAGAAACATTATACATCAAATGCCGTGTTGAGCTTGCATGTTCATTATTCCTTGAAAATTACATATTCGCAGGTCAAACTATCATCGTGTCAGAGAATCGTGCTACTTAATTATGACAAGGACAAAAAGCTTATTGATTTTCGGCATTATTCTATCAGATTACAACCTGTTGGTGTCTCAAGGAGAATTAGAAAGTTTGTGCAGAACCATCAAGTGCCTGATTTAAGAAGTCTTCAAGACGTGAGTGACTTTGTGACGAAGTATGTTCTCTCCTCTATCCCTCTCATATGCTTTTGATGACAGAGTCAGAGTTGAATGGAGTGCGTATATAAATATACTTTTCCTGTTCATGTTTGGTACCATGGGATCAAGTTTCATGTAGCCGGCCGGACGATGACACGGTTTTGTTTTTGTCTTGCCCTTCAAAGCTCTAGTTAACTCAACTGCTGTAATTATGTGGACGTTGGTCAATGTTTTCGTTCAACTTATACTAAGTCAATGTCATATGAATTAGAACTTTACAATAGAAAGATTGTGTGATCTGCATTAATGTTATGACCCTAGGTAAACTTCATTTTGCACGAGATTGGATGTTGAAATCCAAATTTGTAGCCTTAATATGTTTTCCTACTTTTAAAATATTTGAGGTTAATATTCTGGGCACTTTGTTTACTAGTTGGGGGTAAGTTTTACACAAGAATAATGGATATGGACAAATGAAAAAGAGAATTATTGACAAGTTTCTTTTCCCTACTCCTGAAGGGCTGGGTATGGATCAGAAAGTGAAGCAGATGATGAAGCAGCGACTGTAAGTTTACCAAGTGATCTGGGTAGAGTTAACCGGGCTTCTACAAAAAGTGCTGTCAAGCTTCAGGAGATTGGGCCTAGAATGACTCTTCAGCTCATCAAAATTGAGGAAGGATTATGTTCTGGTGGAGTAATATTTAGCGAATATGGTATGGCCATTTTACAGAATCAAGCAGAATATGACCTTTTCTTTTACTTCCTTTGAAAATTCTTTCTATTCATCCTAAAATTTTGATTTTGGGACCTCCTGTATCTTGCCGAAAAATCTTGAATCTTTTCGGTCCAAATTTTCTGTTTTGTCACCCTATCGATCATATTAGTTGATTTATTTTTTTTTTTTTGGGTCTTTGGAAGGCTTTATTTTATATGAGGTCTTCATGTTACCCTTATTGTTACTTGAGAATATTCAATTACCAAATTAACTTCATAAGCTATTGAATGCTTTCAAAAGTATTGTTGTTTTTATGCACAAGCTGAATTGATAGTCCTTTATACCTAGAACAGCACTTAAGGTTGTGGTTCTAATATTATCTTCCCACTTTTTGTCTAGTGTCCCCTCCTTAAGTTTCTGTTTTTCTTTCAGGAAATGGGGGAGAGAAGAAAAAGCAGGAAACTCAAGAAGAAGAAAAGCAGGAAAGTGAAGATATGAAGGAAGTTTAGCTCCGGGCTAACCTGCGAGTCAGCTTTGTTGTTGAGAATGCTGCTAGATGTGGTGATGTCCATCATCTGATGAGGCCTAATGTTGTTTTTGCTTTGTCCCCTCATCTACTCAGGTCTAACAGAATGGCTCCCCGATGAGGCCTAATGTTGTTTTTCATGGGATTTGATAACAAATTTTCTCATTGTCTATTTGAAATTAAAGTAGAATTCGATGCATGAGTTAATGTTTTCCTCCTCACTAGTTTAGCCTTGTGAAGGCATTGGATTTCGGATTAAAGTAGAATTCTTGGTCCAAGAATTTCTCACACAAGCATGTTGGTCCAAGAATTTCTCACACCGTACTCATTCATGAGCCAAAAGTCTCTAAAGCTATTCGCAGTGAAGATCCAACAAAGTGATTCCCCACAAGCAGATAGTTGCTTAAACGGTTCTTGATCATCTTTCTCATCGTTGTAAAAACAGTCAAGTCCCCAAACTGTCCAAAATTCCTCTCCTCCACGTCAAATGATATGATTACATTCCGATCAACATCGTCATCTTCGCTACCCGATGAACTATCCTTCTTATCCTCTTCTACATCTGACATCCAATGAACGGTGGCATTTGTAAAAACCGGGGAATACCAGTAAGGAATGCTGCCAGGCACATCCTTAACAATCACCCTCCAAGAATCAGAACCCAATTTGTAAACTTCCACGAAACAAGAAACCCTAGGACCAGAATTAAGCTTACCCCATAGAAAATCCTAATCACCCTGTAACCATTGACACTAGACACAAATTCAAAACCCACTGCAAGACAAGACTCTTTGGCTAGATGCACGACCTACATCAGCAGTTGTATACTTGCTCTGGCAATGTAAAAAGGGAAGACGAAGCTACAAATCCACGCAGAGGGATCAGGAAATGTTCTAATTTCAGCTAGACTAACATTTTTGAGAGAGTTTATTATTGATTAAAATCCTCACTTGATGCCAAGTATGACAGTCAACAACCGAATAAAATCAGAAGAACCCATTGAAGAAATGGTGATGGTAAAAATTGGAACGGGGAAAAAGATCCCCTCAAATATCAAACTGGAGCACTGTCCCCTTGGATGAGCTGACACTTGTAAGAAGAACCCTCGAGATTATTTTCCGTCCGTTCCTTCCTCATACAGACTTGTTAAGCACCTCCTCTGAAGGAATTTCCAGTGTTGCTCCTATGTGCTCTTTGCCTGGCTTCACTTCTGCAGCAATCATCATTGATATTGAAGTACAAGCATAAGATAGAAGAACTTGTACATACAGAAGCTTCCATAATGTTACTACAATAATAGGTGTGCCGAATAACACCATACAAAAGCAAAGAAATAATGGTGCAAATAGCAGTTGCCAAGTATAACGAATCACACGTCAACTATGACTACAGAGGCTTAACGTGTCGCTCTCGAGCAACATATCAAAGTAAAAAAAAAAAATCAACATAGTTTGTTAGCCCCACCCCCCCCACCCCAACACAGAGAAGAAGAGAGTATATACAAGCCTGAGTTTTTTCATTTGTGCTTTATAGGATTAAAGCCCTTCCTTCCATTTCAATGGCCGCTTTCTAGTTACTCCATTCTCTTCATTCAGGCTTTTGCCTAAAAGTCTCTTCTCCAGGGTGTATCACCCATGTACACAGCGTTCATTTCCTTTGTTCACTTCATTCACTTACTATGGATAAAACCCCACCCTGTTCATCACACGGCTCTCCTGTGCATCATTCTTGTCCAACCTTCTTCTACGACCTTGGCTTCATTTTCTCAATTTACTTGGTAACTGCACCACTTTCTGGCTCTCTATTACGAATTCAATTTCAGAAAAAGTACTAGATGGTAGAGTTATTTTAATTTTTTTTCCTAGGACATTTTGTAGCAAGTACATTAACGATTGTAAGAAAACTCAAAGCAACAGTTTTCTCGCATGCTCAAGAATGCATGTGTGAGCCCCTTCATTCTGAAGGACCCTAAGGAGGCGCCTTATGACCTATCTATCATTAACTGCTCTAAATGTGGTTAAGAGAACATTTTCTAAGCTTTCAGCTAACTTATAGGTGCCCTTTTTAGTCCTTCCATTTTGGAGGCAGGAATAAATAAACACCATGTGGTATTCTTTCTCGTAAAAATAGAGCCTTCCATCATTTTTGTCGCCGTTTCCCTCTTTTTCTTCTTTTTCTCCTCAGAATATGACTTTACAACCTCCTGATGCAAATCTCAGAATGTGAATGCCTACTAACTTTGCTTTCACTTTATTCGCATTAGGAAAGTCATAAGTGTATATATAAGAATGAACCAACCATTTTCAGTTTAAATCTAATCAAGAGGTGCACTGCAGCTAAGCAACTTATGACTTTAACTCCCATATTTAAGATTCCACTTCAACTTTAGGAAAATCAGCATTTGGAATAAGCTGCATTAACAGGGATTTCAATTTAAGTCAAGGAAGCACTCATCGATTAAACTTCCCAAAGAAGAAGACTTCATTTCAGCATGTTGCTTAGGAATAGACCACACGACTGGCTAAGAGATGGTTGAATCAAAATAACTTCATTTAAAGTTCTATTTTTGTCAGCCGGCAATATGAATGTTCTAAGACGTTCTCCCTTCCATTTTCCATCAAATTGTTGAAACAAAAAGCGATATGGCAATATTTTCTTATAATTGTAACAAAGCAATGACTCTATTGAGCTTCAAATAAATAAATCAAAGGGAAAGAAGAAAAGAAGAACCTATATTAAGTATAAAAGAGAATACCCTACGCTTAAGAAAAAAAATTCTTTTAGACACTCTCTGTCAATCAACATTTGAGGGGAGAAGAAGTTCCAAATTTCTCGTTCAGGATATTCATCATTACTAGAATGAACGAGTATGAAGAGCAGAAGTCCAAGAGAAAACAATCCTCTGAAACCAATTCATGCGGTAGATAGTTGCTCAGAAAATAGTAGATATGAAAATTATGTGACCATGACGTACAAAACACTTTGTGGGATACACCGTAAATAGATGCCCATTGGCCACAAGCAGAACATGGTACTGACCCCAACACGAAAATTCAACCCTCTAATCTCTTTCTTGACACTGGAGGACTGAATCACTATATATCACACTTCCATGTTGAATATATTAAACTAGTACTTTTGAATTGGTTTTACAAATATATATGCTTCATATACAAAGCCTTCAGATGACTACAGTGACATGAGAGGTGTGGACCATCTTCTAATGAGGCCCAAACCTATTTGACCAACTCCCTGAGAAGTTGACCTCCCAATTCTCAATAGATTGCACAAGTCACCACAATACGTCTATGATTCTCAATATTGGGTGAAATTGAATACCAAACCAAGCTCATGCACTTTGTGTTCTAAAGGTAGAATTTGATTATCCTTTTCCTACACACCCATCCCAACCCAGTCAGAATCCTTCCATTAAAAAATTTGAAAACAGTGTCGATAGTTTTTCTACCTACTACTCCCTTCGCACCCTTAGATTTGTTCTTTGACTATTTTTTTGAATTCTAGGTTAAAAATATGATACATGTAAACGTTGAAATGAACTCAAATAACTATCATATATTGAATAAGTATTGTTTGACACGTCATGTTAGGATATAAACAATGAGTGGAATCAATGTTTATATCTACTAATTCTATCATAGCAACTCGCAGAAAATCAGAGTAACTGCTAAGCAATATAGTTGAGACTACATATTTCGGTAATTGAAGAAATAAAACAAACAGTGCGTGTGCATTGTCATAAATCAACAGTCAAGAAATCTAAAGCGAGGGATGAAGGAAAGGGACGATATTACCGTAACCGCCGCGATCGTTGAGCTTGGCCTGGACAATCATGTTGGATATGAAATGAGAGGCCTCGCGAGCCTCCTCCAGGTGTCTCTGAATCTCCACATCGGAGGTGACGTGGCGGTTCTCCTCGAATTTCTTCCTGACCTCCGCTGCGGATTGCGTCAGCATCAGCTCGTCGCCAGCGAACGTGTGCCGAGTCGCTCTGAGCAGACTTCTGTACGCGCGCAGCGCTTCCCCCGCTCCCCTGCCCGCCATCTCTCCCCTTTTGGCTCTCTGTCCGAGGAAGGCTCCCCATAAGTCAAGAACCTACAGCAACAATGTTTTCGCTTTAGCGACTAATCGTCACCGTCGCTAGAACCTACCGTATAGTACTTTTAGTAAAAGAAAAGGGTTTAAGGTTTAAAAATGATACTTAAGGCTTGAACTTTCCTCGTAGCTAAGAGAATTAGAGAGGGAGTGTACTTTGGTCGGACATTTTGACTTAAGCACGTAAAAACTTCGATCCTCGTCTCTATGTTTATTTTGTGTCTTAGCATTGTTACGTCCTCAAGCTCTGTGATGATTGTCTCAGTATCTCCTCTTATACTTATCCTTATTCCTTCAATATACGATCATATTTTTCGATTCAGACTATTTCGTATGACACCTCCAACTCCAGTGCCAACCCATCATTTTCTTAACGTCATTTTTTTTCTTCATGCAAAACTTAATTGAAATCACATACTTAACCTACATCTTTGAACTCTAGTGAAGCAAGTGGCACTTTTTCTTACATATCATACATGTAAACTCACATGTAGGCTTTTTCTTCCCACCATCTTATACTAAAAGGCAACCTACCAAAACCCTAGAAAATTGCTTATATAAATCTATTCTATCATTTGGTGTCCTCGAGCGGACTTTTCTACCCTAAAACCACAATAATCCGTCTGTTCTTCTTCTATGGAATCAATTTACTGTCGAGATTACTAATCATATTAAGAACCGTATGCAAGTTATGTTAATCTCTCATAACCAACCCTACTTTCATCAGCATGCACATCAAAAAGTACCCATCTGCGCGAAAGGGTGACCATCTTCTGAGCGCGGAACGCACTGGTTATAGCTACTATTGCAGTTGTTGATAGAGAAGTGGCTGAGCATGCAAAATTGAATACCCTAATAGCTCGGAGCAGCACATAATTAACATGGAGGGCTCTTCTAATGGTAATAGTGGGGAAGGGGGCAGTGATTGCGTCTACCTGTGGAACCCAGTTTTGAGCTCGAGTGACAAAGACCCTTCGCATAACCGGGTTCAAGAAAAGCTTATGCATCTTGGATTTGGATTTGACAGCCAGAATAACGATTACAAGGTGGTTAGGGCTCGCTAATCATGTAAGATTCAACTCTCACCAATCTCGGTTATGTAGGCACCATGATAACTTCGTCTGGTTTTAATGCTATATTCAGCTCCAACTCAATGCGCGATGCATCTCTTTTGGAAACATCATAGCTTCTGAAAATAGTTCCATTAATAGCAAATTTCCTGTTTGGCTGTTATGAAGGAGCACACTTCAAAGCTTTCAGTCATATTCACATCCCTCCGTGTAAGCAACAATACCCACGCGTGCCTGTAGATTGAGAAGGGTTCTTTCCACGTTGATCTGAGAGTAGTAATAGAAAATAAAAAAGAGCTGGTATGACAATCAGGTGGCTTTATGACAACATATTGGGCAATGCATCAGGAAGAAAAATGCATTTTAGAGCAAGTGGACCTCTTCATCGGACACAATGAAGGTATGACAATAGCATTACTGCATTGCGCAATCGACAAGAAGTTTCGTTATATTTGGTCCCTAAAAGCTAACACTTAGGTTTAAACAATAGGTATTCTTTCTTTGCAGCATCAAGCCAAGTTTATGTTACAAAAACCCTGCTGCTGTAAACACAGCTGCAGACATACTTTAAACTACGGGCAAGGCCTACTGCACAAAGCTATCACTTAAGCAATATCTGGGGAGGGCATCAGGGCAAGCAGTAGGCAGCCTTCACACCAATTTTCAGAGAGACGTATTAATAAACAGGACATCCATAATCCTTTTGAGAGGAACCGGTTAAACGCAGCAAGGCAGCCTGGAAAATTGACTGCTGGTGTAGGAGAAAATGGAATCCCAAGAGGTTGACTGATAACTACGAAAATTGAAGAAATGCAAGCCGCAAGGTGCTGACATGCTGTACCAGCCATTGTATAATTTCCAACTTCTGGCAATTCACGGTACCAACACCTCCAGAAAACAGCTCGACATATTCACTGGTAGGGCAAGTTACCGCCAGGGATCAACCATTCTCAAATCGTGTTTCTTGCGCCGGCATCTATGATGGGTTTTTTGCACTGAATTCTCACCAATTATCTCCATATTAGAAACCTCATCTGGTGCAAGAAAAGGTAAAGTAACAGATTAGCATATGATTGCCAGGATATGATTGCCATGTTAAACTTCACACATCCATGGGATGATGTACTAGGAGAAGTAGGCTACAGATGAAACTGAGCACCAACACATTTTGTGTTTGCGTTAAAAGAAAGATCAAAGCGATTTATTAGATAGATGAGCAGCAGCACAGTGGCATCTATATAACCTTGGTGTGTATAAAATAAACCATATATATTCTCGGTATACAACTTGGTATTTCCAATCAGTATCAATACCAAACCCTTACCATTGTTCCACTACCAACATATGTCCCTCATTTAATTTGTTAGAACATACTTGCTACATACTGCATCATTAACCATATACTTGGTTGTATATTTCAATCAATATATTCTTTTTTCCCCTGCTTTGTTAATAATGCAAGAGCAACTACGCCACAGGATGCATATTTTCACTATGATGATTATATCTTGGCCTTCATAACAAAATTCTTGATTGATCCACACAGTCATAGACAAGAGTATGAGCAACCCAAGATCTTAAATACGTAAGGTACTTGAGAGTTGAGAGCACATTTACCAGAAGGTTACAAATCAAAGCATGAGTAAGTCTGTTCAGCGGCAGCATAGTTTTAAGACATCCATGGCTACTATATGAAAAACTAAAGCTTGTCTATTGTGCTACACACCATCGACAAATGAAAACAAAGATCCATGGATTTTTCATTCAAGACCTCGTATAAAATCTCATGACAGCATAAGAAAATGATGATGTAGAAGTAGAAACATAGATACTTACCAAATGATTGGTTTTGAGGCCAAATATAGATTGTATCAGATTCTCTAGCTGTGAACCCTATGCAAAGCGTTCAGATTGTGCGAAGGCTAAGACCTAGATGTGTGATTTTGGGACTGATTTTGTTTTATAAACAAACTGCTCATTAAGGCCATGGTGGGTGCGAAGAGGTTATATAGCAGACAGCAGATGCCTAGCGCAACCCAGTCTTATATCTGGACCGGGACAGAGTATAATGTACAAGGCACACAACAAGAAATATGCAGGAGTGGGACAAGAGTGAAAGATAGAGAAACAGAACTTATTAAGCCAACCCAAGTAGTTGGGACAAGGCTTTGTCAAGTTGCGTTATCATCAAAGTATGATGGTAAGTCGTATACTGCCAATCAAGTGATCCTTTCTTTTTTAGGCCGAAAAAGCGTATAAATAAGTGTAGATTGAAGAATCAAAGAAGGGGACACAAGCTGTACAAGATAATAAGTGACATTCTTATGCAACGAATTAATGATTTTCCCAAGTTTCATTGATTTTTCCTCTCCATTTATGCAAAACAACATAAATGCTTTGAAGCAAAGGTGAAGGTAAAAAGCTAGACATGCTTCAGAGCAAGAATGCATCTAAAAGTAATCCAGATCACAGAGGCAATCAACCAAAGAGCACATTTGTAAGGATATACATAAATCGAGCAGCAATTTCATGAAATATGCAGAACTAAAAGCTCCCGGGATATCCAAGGTCTTGGGCTAGTAGATACATGAAATCTAACATCTGCTACGGATTCCCGCCACCATGCAAACTAATGCTAACTACTAACTAGTTGTATGAGGTAATTATTATTCGTCAAAGAAAAACTCTGAAGCATCATTACTTTACAAATATGGGCACGACCCCCTATTCATCATTTATTCATCCACCTACTCAAGTTCCTCATCAACAAAATTACTATATGTCTTCAAAATTTTAGTTTCTTTTATATTTATATTTATTTTTCTTCTTCTTTCTTTCTTGCAATATATTATCTACATATGAATATGTACAATATGTTTAAACTACAAATCATAAATGCAATTACCACAAAGATAGATATGACACTGAGTGAGTGCTAGCTTAAGGATTCAAATAAATTGATTTTTATACTATTAATCAAAGTACAAAAACAAAGGAAAGGAGAATGGCATTAACTTACCACCGAATTTATCGGCCCAAAACAACAGCCGGGGATCGCCCTCTTCCTCATCAACCTCATCCCCATACCCAAATTCCGCATCACCGCGATAACCCGGTTCGCTCCCGTACCCGGATTCGTTTCCCTGACCGTCAAAATTCCCAATTTGCCCACACCCAACAATCATATTCTCCCTCTCGCCATTCCCGCCACCACCACAATGCCTCGCCGCCTCACTCACATCCGACGCCCAATTAGCATCCCCGTTGAGAAACAGCTCCCCGCTCGAATCCGTCCCGTTCGCCACCGGAAAGTCAGAGCACGTCGCGTTGGCCGCCGCCGACGCCGCCGCCGAACAACACCGCCGGCGGGTCCCGCTCCTGTCACTGCTCCGACCCGAAACCGACCTCGACCCGTGCCGCCGCCTCTTACGAGCAATCCAGCCGAAACTGTCGCGCCTGTTGCGCGTCGACAGAATCCGATCGTCGTCGAACAGGCTCAGCTTCGACATGTCGAGGCTTTCGATCGGGAACGACGTGGTTCGATCGGAGAGGCAGGGCTTCTTGGCGTGGACGCCATTGGAGTAGGGCGCGTAGGAATCGGAGTCTAGGGTTTTGAGGGTGGTGGGGATCAGGTGGAAGGGTCTCCAGGTGTGTAGCTGGAATGTGCAGGATTCTATGGCGTGCCGTGATTCAAGGGTTTTTGGTGACATTTTGTAACTCATTCTTCCATCACTACAGGAGATTAATCGGGTGATATCTGGGGTTTCAATTAGGGTTTCAATGCCACTTGAAGGAGATGAATTTCTCTACTCTGCAGGAGAAAGGAGCTTAGTTGAGAAGCAAGGTGAATGAAAAGTGAAGCGTGCATTAGACTTCCGTTCCGTTTACTAAATACTCGTGCGACGCGTGGATCTGCTTACAGCCTCTATGTCTCGGACGGACCTGATTCGGCCCTTTGGATTTGGGCTTGCTTTTTTTTGCTGGGAAGGCTAAATTTAGACCATTTTTGACCCCAAAATCTCAATGTTTGAATAGGAAGATTCCAAACCAGTTGAGAGGCAAAGAACTGTTATAAATAGTGAAGAAACCGGTTGGTTCATACACCAATTTGATGCCCAACCATCTGGCTTGATAACTGGTTACTACTTCATCTTTGGCTACTAGTTCATCTCATATCAGCAGCTAAGGAAGAAATTAGAAAAAAACGATAAATCCTATAGTTGCATCTTCACAAATCATATTTGTTTGGTTACTATTAAAGAACTGTACATGAGATTATCACATCGTACAGTTTCTCTAAAGTCAGAAATAAATCTAAAGACTCATTCTGTATTCTTTATTTTGATCTGTTTATACTAGAAACAAAGTCAGTGTCGATTTTAAGACTCCTGATTAGACAATGTAATTATGTATACCATTGTTATTTTTTAAGAAATTAAATACTCCGTACTAAAGTACTTCTGAATTGACCTTATTCATTTCAATTTTCTTTACTGAGTAATACGGAGTATTTTTTTCGTAGCAATGCAATATCATATTCCAATATAGCATTTTAAAAGAAGAAAAAATAATTAGAGATTGTATTGGTTCACGAATCTTTATAAAGATTTTTATTGTCAAGAAAGAATCAAAAGAGAGATATTTTTCTTCCGGTGCAATTATATTTTTTCAATATTTGATCTTGTTCTCCTTTCTCATAAAAGGTGGACTTTATTAAACAAGATAAAGGATTACTTCGTTCTTGTTTAATCAGTGGATAGGAGTATACTCTCGATTGGAATTGTGGGAGGTCCTCCTTGATCATTTCTACCAACTTAAAGCCCCGATTATAATTCTCTTTACGCAAAGAAAAATGTGTTGAATAAACTGCATAATCGATCTATTACGAATCTTTCGTGTCTACCTTAGCATTCCTACTTATTCACTCGTTTTTGTTTCGTTTCATGTTAGGGTAATCCACGTCTGATAATAAATATCAAAACTTCCATACAGTTGATCTTTGATAAACGTATATTATTAACATATTCTACGAGAGGACTTTATCTAAAACGTAAGAAACATCGAGAAAACAACAAATACTTTTTGACACTGCAGCATAGAAGGAATAGGCAAGAACCTTATAGAAATGATTCAGATTTAAAAAGGGTCAGTCGACCCGGTCTATGAATCTATTCTAACAACCAACCAATTCCTACAATTTTAGGCAGGATGAGAATTATCGTTCTTTCTACTTCTCAAGGTATAATGACAGACTAGGAGGTTCAACTCAAAACAATTGGTAGAGAAATCTTGTGCTTTGTATCGTAAATCAAAATTGGATGCAAAACTTCCTATTTATGAGGAGGGGGGGGGGGTAGGGGGGTGTTTATAGTATTGTTCGTCCTCCATTAGTTAACACTTCAAGTGGGTTTACCTAGAATGAAAGCACAAAAATGGATCATGAAGATATGATTCTAGGTTATGTTTCAAGAAAAATCTGACATAGTTTTATACGAATATTGCCAAAGAATAGAGAACCTTGGAGTAAGCATCAAAATTCAACAAGAGGGCGTACAATTTCTCAACTCCACAACAAGGATTAAAAAGATCAGGTTGGTGCCTGTAAAGTTCAATATTTGTTTCGTGAGAATACGATTCACAATGATAATCTTCAAACAGACTTATTTCTCTTCCAAGAAGCAGACTTAAAATTAAGGTGAGTGGCAAATATGAGAAAAAGGTTTTTTGTTCGTAAAATTTGTGAAAAATGCTGGCTGATTTGTAGGTGGAGACAACTTATCGGGACCGTTCCACATAAGCAAAGATAATAATAATCATACCCGTTAGTAAAACAGTTGTATAAATAAAAAGAGAATGGCTATATTTATATCTCTAACTCATATATTTATAAAATGATAAAACATGGCAAAAGCTATACCAAGAAAAAAAATTCTAAGCAAATTTCATTAAAATACATTACCATTACAACCTAAGGCAATACCCAAACGGATATCCCTAGAACAGCTAAGACAACGCATCCGAATGGATGATCTTGGAAAATGGTCCACATGGCCTTGGAAGAAAGTACAATAAACATAAGGACTACTCGTATTTGGGATTACCAAATTAAGGAATAATCAGAGGCGGGAAGATGCAAAAGATTGCATCAAATCCCTAGCTCCCACAGAAACAGTGGTGAGAGCCATGGGCCGCTTTGGGTGACAGTTTACATTACTACCGCGGCTTTCATCGGAGCTCCAACAGCAGCTGAAGGGGGGTCCTCCCAAGGCCGGATCGAAGCGATCCGCAACTCGAAGGGAATGTGCATCCTCCAACTCTCGAATTTCGGCATCTTCAAGCCACAAGATCTCCATTTCTGATTTACATCGAACGAGTCTAACCAAACCAACCGGATCGTAGATCCAGCGATGATGATGACAGATTTGAGAACAAATCTCAGATTTGAGATTATCAGAGGGAGGGGAGAGATCTTGAGGCCGAAGGAGGTCCGATATGTGGCGGAAGTGGAGACCGGAGGCGAGGAGGAAGTCGGTGATGGGCGGCACGAGGCGACAAAGATGGAGTGCCGAAGGAGCAGAAGCCATAGAGAAGAAGAAAAGGAAGAGTTTATGGAGGGCCTCCCCTTCCATCCTCACAGCCATGTAGGCTGAAGGAGGAAGGGGCGGCAGTAGGGTCTGTCTTTGAGATAGAGAGAAGGTGGAGAGAAGTTTAGAGAGTTTTTTTTACCCTTTTCAGTTTTTGGAGTTCAAATAAGCTATACCAAGAATTGGTTCACAGAGGAATGGACTTGCTTCTGTCTGTGTCCAATCTGTGTTCTCTAAGGCAAACGAAAAGTAACCACACTGATACAATCGTTTGCGGTAGAGAACACAGATTGGACAGAAACGGAAGCATGATGCGGACACTAGAGAGATGACCACACTTTTTGATACATCTTATTAACCGGCTGAGTGATGGGATATCTAGTACCAAAAATAAAGAAATAATAATAACCGATTAATCGCTCTAGGCCGGGTTGCGGATTGAGATACACATTCAATGTACTTTCGTACGCAGCATCAATCATCTTAGCCACTTGTGTCGCCAGGGCCTTTTGTGGACTACATGGCAGCAAATAGTAACAAAGACACAGCATAAGGCCTTCTACTAGTCCAGCATATCTAGCCTTATGACTATAAGCTTTTAAACCAAAATTATAAGCAAAACCTTTGTCAACATCAGCTCTATATATTGTGCAAGTATAGAGAAATAACCATATCAAGATAATTACAATAAGCTGGATGCACTCCATATGATAACTAGACATTTGGCAAGCAGGACTGATGGTCATCCCTGTCTGCTACCGGGCCTTGAGTAGTTGCTGCCGAATAACCGTTGCATAATCACCAAACTGGATGTCGGTAGGAGGCTGAAAGTCAAAAACATACGAGATAGACTTTGATGCCAACATCGGCTTCTTAGAGGTGACTTTATCAACCAACGCTCCAAAGCTGGTTTCGTCAAACAGAAAAGACTCTTTGAGGAAGAAGAAACTATCTCTGCCCAGCTTCTCAACCTGTAGTAGCATTAACATTAAGATCAACAAGGTGCTCATATCGGCACCTTGTCTAAGATGCACCTTGAAAATGGGAGGAACTAAAAACAGTACCATGTTCTTATGAAATATGGATTGCTAAGGTTGTGAGGTCACTCCTCCGATCACTTTAACTAGGTTGATAGCCGGTTAAAGACTTCCCTTTTCACACTAGAGAAGTAGAGCACTAACACAGATTAAATGTACTACCATGACTAATGCCAACGCATAGTATAAGATTCTCATATTTCACAGAAATGATGGTGCATTAATAATTACTAGTGCTGATCCATTGCTCGTGCTGAAATATATATATAATTACTCGTGCATTAATAATTACTAGTGCTGACATATATGTATATATGTCAGATCGCGCTAGCAACTTCTCCTATTTTGCTAGCGCTATCAATGGGTCAGCTCCCTATATATATATATAGATATATGGGAGCTGATCCATTGCTCGTGCTAACAACTTAACCCAAGTTGCTAACTCGATCTAGCCGTCCACGCGCGATTTGTGGACGATCCAGATCTTTTTTTGGCCCTTTCTTTAAGTCCGTCCGCTAAATTATGCAGCAGACGTATTTTTTACAAAAACACCCTTCTGCTTGAGAGGCACAGTATGGTACAGTGCATCCACTACATTATGAAGCGGATGGATGGCTTACTCTCTCTCTCTCTCTCTCTCTCTCTCTCTCTCTCTCTCTCTCTCTCTCTCTCTCGTGTCCCCTTCTTTATCCACCCTCTGCCGCCATCAGAGCCACTGCCATTCAAGGGCAATTCGTCCGAGTTCCGTCTCTCTTAGAACGAGTCAAGTCCATAAATTTATCCTTTCAAGTTCAAAACTGCCGACCCATATCGACCGGATACCCATCACCCCAACCCGGAATCCGACCGCGATCAGGCTTCGGATCATCACGTGACGAGAAGCAAGTCCAATCGGTCCGGCGAGACTCCCGGAAGGGCTCAGGCGAAGATGAAGAAGTCGGCAAGTGAAAGTTTTGAAGATGGGGTCAGGGAGCAAGCAGAGGAGATTGAATGCCTACGGCCGGCAACAATGAGGGGAGGCGAAGCGAAGTTGTTTGTGGAGGACGAAGAAGTCGGCAAGTGCAAATTTTGTAGATGGGTCAAGGAGGGGGAGCAAGCAGAGGAGGTTAACTGCCGCTGGCCAGCAATGGTGAGGGGAGGCGAAGCGAAGCGGCGTTGTTTGGGGAGGACGAAGGGGTGGATGCAAAGCCAGTTGTCTTCATTTAAAGAGGGTCTGGGAAGTGAGAGATTTGTTGTGTTTTGCGAAATCTTGGAGTTGAGAAAGAAAGAGGGTCTGCAGTATAGTCATCTGCTACATTATGCAGCGGACGACTGTATTGCAGACTATTCTTTCCTTCTTTGCAGGGTCAGAGGCAATTCTGTCAAAAATACGTCCCCTAAATTTTGTAACGGACGGACTTAAAAAAAAGTACAAAAAAAGGATCTGGACCGTCCATAGATCGCGTGGGGACGGTCAAATAGCACGGCAACTTGGGTTAAGTTGTCAGTGCGAGCAATGGATCAGCTCCCTATATATATATATATATATATATATATATATATATATATATATATATATATAACCATCTCTGGTTCCTATTCATGTATTTTGAGTGTGGTTCAATTGAATGAGCATCCTTGGCAACGATGTGGCCACAGAGGCCAATTAAGTTACATCACAAATAATAGAACATGATTAGATGTGATAATAACTAAACCCCACCCAGGCCCTCCCCTGAGGTGTAGTTCCAGAGCATAAACTATTATGGCGCATCATACAGTTATCCTGATTGTATGCTTTTAGGAGAAGTCCTCACAGATTTTCATACAACAATCATAGTCATATTTTACCTCGATAAATTACATAATGAATAACATGTGATTTCATTCTATGCCTCTTTTACAGTTCTTCATAAATATAATCCCCTAAAAATTGCAGCCTTCGTTCCTCTGTAGGAGGGGACAATTTAAGTTGTTCTGTTTGAGAGATTTCAAGGTAAGACCTGTATTTGGAAAAACATAAGTACCTGCATTTGAGAAAATCTGATGTTGTTCATAGTCATGATTACTTTCACTTCACACAAGGCATCTGCTATCATCCGGATGGCAAGATACTCGAAGAAAGTTTCTGCAACAACTTTCTGTGCTTCCGAGTTTTCAGCATAACTATCAAACCTAGGAAACCATAACACGCATTTTACTTCCTCCCAAGGAACTGCATACTCCCCTGCGTTTGAGAAGATTGTCTGGTATGGGTGAGAAAGGCCCCAGAGAATTCTGATACCTGTGAGCAATGGGTAAGATACAGAGCTGGCTGCTAGAGATGTGGTGGAAATTATAGAGGATGGATCATAGTGACGAGAAAGCTGTGATGAGAAATGAAAATCAGTGTCATCCAATAGGAGAATGCAACCGTCTGAAGGTGTAGGAAACAACTGCAGAAGCAATGAAGCATCTGCATGTTCATCTTCTGGCTGGCATTTACTTGAGCCAACACTTGATGAAGCTTGATGAACCAAATCATGAGAAAAGGAACACAATTCTCCATTCCGACATCCCTGCAGATACATTTTCATGATCAGAGCAGGTACATGTTTAATTGCCTTGAAGCATCAAGCTGAAGCAATCAGAGAACCCACAACCTATTTATTATAGGGATGCAATGAAAAAACTTTTAAATTACTTGTCATCAGTGCAGGCACCATACCACGTGCAAAAACTAAGCAAAAAGAGAAGGCAAGGATGAGAACTAAAGTTGAACAAGCTCAAAGGAGGTTGTGTATTGGTTATGTAAAAAGGAGATTACCTGCAGCTTGCTGAAACTAGACGGGCTGAACTGTAATCAAACCTAGTTGACTCTCAAAAATATTTTCTTATAATGCCTATCCTAAGATGTCCTCACAGCTATCATCAACTACGTTTAGGCAATGAACCAAAGATGCTGTTCCAAGGAGATGCCTCCCCAGTAATTTAATACTTGAAATTCATCAACAATATGATCCAAATACTCACTTCACCAGCAGGTAATAAGGCAACAGTTTACATAAATAAAAAGGACGAAATGCTAATGAAAAGCAATTTAGGCTATGAAGGCGATGTAGGAAATAACCGAAGCCAGCAGATACCTTGAAAGAGAAGAAGAATCTGCAAGCAGGTGGTTTCGCTTGAAGTGAATGAGAAAACAAGCATTTATTGCCCCTGTTACACATCCCCATGGCAAAAAACGTACATAGAGACGCCTCTCCACTGTCATGACAGTTGTCATTATTAATGTACTCATGCTGGGTGTGGGATACGTCCTCCTCGGCGTACAGCAATCTAATCTATTTGACATGACACGATGGAGATATCAGCCTTGATGTCAAGAAAGTAAACGGCACTAAGACCAAAAAATATAATACCTCTTTAATTATAGTTGCAAATTTTTCAGCCACCTCGTTCATTTGAAAGTAAGCTGGATCAACAAAAGGCAGAGCAATACATTTCCTTATTTCACCGCAAGGGTCAAGGTGCTCAAATGAACTAGTCTCTTCATCTTGTTCGTATTTGAGAAGGCATGTATGCTCAAATTCATAAGGATCGTAGTAAGTTGGTACACCATCAGAGTTAACCAGAAACTTGGGACGAAACCGGTGCAATGAATTCAGTATATCTTCATCTGAAAGGACAAGATACTCAAGATATAGAAACTAGAACAATAAGACCTGATCTAGTAGCACAAGTAGGACCATACATATTTCAGCAATATGGTGGAGTGATGACTGCACGAGATTGTGGAATGAGCACCATTCTTCTTCAGTCTTCGGAAGCGAAATTCTTGTGCCTTTTGTCTCGTCAAACTTGAAAAGCTGTTTTAAACGCTCGAGACGCTGCTTATCCTTCAGAGGACGGTGAAATGAATAAAGCCATGAAAGAGAATCAGATCACAATACGGTGAAATGAATCAAGCAAGCAGAACTTACTGCTTTACCTTGAACACGCGTTGCCAAAACTCAAATGCACTCAAATTTGCCATTAATGCCACCTCCTTTCTAGTTAAGCCAGTAGTCTTACTGTCTCCACTAAAATAGTTATCGTTGTACTCTGCAAACTGAAATGGTAGGATTCATTAGTCAGGAAATTTATAAACTGTTTGAAAAAAGCCAAATTGGAGAAAGAAATTCCAAAGTCAAGGTAAAACTACCATTACGTCCTGCCCGAAAGGACGGAGAATAGGCAGAGGCTGTGTATCCATCAAAATACCAATCAAAATACCTTCTCGAAGCATTCCCATCTCTCCAAACTTAATTATAAGCACAGAAGCATCGAATGACAGAGAAAAACTAGCAAGCAGACGTCCATAAAATGTTGGCTCATAACGGCCCCTGGGGGATGCTTTTTCCAGTGCACGGATTTGAACAAGCAAACTGAATGCATCTTCAACAACTTCAGAATCTGGTGGATCCATGGCCCTCTGCAACAAGCCTAAACCCAAACTCCATAATAAGGACCCTAAGGTAGTGCATGGCACACAGAGGATACTCATAGAATACCATGGGGCAGTCAATATAAAATACGCAAATACTGAGCTTTCAACAACAATCTTCTCTCTACTCTAATGTATAAAATTTTACAAGTGGAAAATTGCAAGCCATTATGGGTCGTGAGAAGTGCCTAAAATTGGTGCCAACAAACTGACAGGAAATGCTTGTTGGAAAGTTGTAAGAATAACGAGACCTTTTACAACTATCTGTCTTTCTAGTATGCGGCTTTACAATTTTTTCAAATAATAGTACTGAAGATCCAAATATCTAAGTTAGGGGGCACATTAAAAGAGCAGCAGAACGCTCCTTCACTCTATGTGTCACTTTTGTGCTCTTGAGTATCTGTATTACAGTAACATCTCAATCTCCACAGGCCATAGGTAGTCAAATACTCCAACTTGAGTCAAACCAACCATAATAAAAATGAGGCTCTGAGCTCAAGAAACACTCATAAGGCAAATTTTCTGCCGAATGAATGTGCATTTTTTAGGTTTGCGGGGGCAAGATGGGTCTAGTCCAAACCGCCTAAAGTACAGAGTGCTCATAACTTTCCTAAAGCACTTCAACAAAAAGAAAGCATAGAAACATAAAAACAGCACCTTACCTTTGGGATCATTAATAGCCTTAGATTCTGCACAGCAAATGAGAAGCACCTGCTGCCTCAATGATAATCTCAATATAGCTGGAGGTTCATAGTCCTCTAGCCGACTGAAAAATGATCCCGTAACCAGTCTATATGTGTGGCCGTCGCAGGTCCGCCCAGTTCTTCCCTTACGCTGCTCCGCCTATAGCAAATAATCTTAAGACCATTATATCCCAAGTGCAAGAGATTTGAGAACCAACCAGTACATTATACTCTACCTGAGATTTTGAAACCCACACAAGCTCCGCAGATTCTGCCTTCCTGTTACTATCCCAAAACACTTGTAAAGAACGGCATGAATCAATGACATATGCTACTTTTGGTATTGTTACGGAAGATTCTGCAATATTTGTAGCCAATATTACCTGCAGGAGTAAACAAGTTTCCGTGAACAGAGATACTACGGTCAAGAATCCATAACTTAAAAAGATTTGGAGTTGCAAGGTTGACAAGAAAACAAGAATGCCATCGCAAGCAATTGAACTCCAGCCTCTCAATGGCTCCTAGTAATTAATTAGCCATACTGACCGGTCAACACCCCACCCAATTCCCCAGGAACTAACAAAGAAAGGATTACCTTACGATGAGATTTCCAGATTCTCATGGCATTAAGAGCTTGTACAGTGTCAATACTACTGTGTAATATGTGAACTTTGAAATCTGAACTAAAAGGCTTCAGAAAGAACCACTGCTTCTCAAGTGCATGGTATGTAGGAAGAAAAACCAAGATACTCTTTTCAATGTCTGGCTCATTTTTATGAATATGCAACACCAAACCATGTATAAGCTTGTGCACCTCAGGCTTCATATTAGCAACTGCCCAGGAAGGGCTTGGCCCAGAACAATATGTCAAAGCCAACTGTTCAGAACTCATTCCAAGAAGTTCAGGCATCTGTCAACCAAAAAATTTAACCAGCACAGACATAAATATCTCTTTGCAGTTGCCAACTTAAAAAAAATGCAATAAGAGCACTTAATATCCATCAGTAAACCACATATATGCCAATCAATCAGTGAAACCATGCCAAAGCTTCATCCTGAAATATTATCATTGCAAAGACCCGAGAAAGGAGAGTAAATAATTTCAAACCAGATAAATATCTCACCGATCTATATGAAAGATATGGAGCATGCACCAATATTAATTGATAGTACACCTGGCAGAGGACTTCCTTCTAATGCAACCAAGGCATTCAATTCAGCATCTCAAATTTTCCAAATGAAGAGACGAATGCATTACAAGAACAGGAGAAAGTGCACCTTTAACAAAGTGTCATCTGACAAACAGGAGAAAATTCTACCAAAAGTTCTAGGGCACTAAGATACCTGTTCAAGGTATGTTATTCTGTGCTGATAAATGGTGTGCCGACCAGTACTGGGGATAGCCAACACTTCTACTCTTTCACCCCTACCAAGATCCTTGAAGTACTCACGGTATCTTGCAATATCAGCAGTAGCAGACATCAAAACCACCCTGTAAAATCAAGACTCTATTAGAGCAATGCAGGATAGTCTTTCCCAAAAAGCTGTCAGAAAGAGAGCAACTGATCCTCCTAAGAGTTCCTTATTGCCGAGGCATCCATCTGACTTCTCCCGTTTATGGTCCCCAAGCATGGGCCATCCTGCCACCAGAAACATGGGGCTCGTGTAGACCACCCCACAACGATGGTCCCCACTGTGACACCCCATCCTATAGGTAAATGCTCTTGCACTATTCTCCCCAGTTGAGAAGAGACCTGACCCGGGAACTTTTGCTCTGATTCACATTTAAAGAAGAGAAATGCCAACTAAAGCAATAGAAACATGAGAAAGATAGAAGAAATGGCGAATAAAAATAGAAACATGAGGAGGGGAAAAAAAAGATTAAATCGTCCAAAACCCAAGTAGCGGTAGCAGTGAATCAAAAGGAAGGCATAGACGGCTGTTCTCCCTTGAGCAAGTCTCAAGACATAACACCCTAAACTGAATGAAACCCGAAACGCGTCCTTCTTATTCCCCTCCTTAAAACAATTATATTTCCGAAAGTAGCTTCTTCACTGTGGAAACGATATAAAAGAAACCCCATAGGAAACAGATATAAAGAAGGGCCCTTGAGACTACTAAATCAGAACGTACCACCCCAAAAACTACCAGATACATATTAAACATGAGGCCTCATTCCAAGGAAAATATTTTTGCACTACATCACAAACTGTCGACAATAACCCAATATGGCACCATTGTTAATACTAATACCATGATCGAGGCAACGTGCCCCTCAAGTAAACATAAGATAGGATGAAAATGCACATAAAGTACGTAAAAGTTTCAGTAATCTAAAAGAGGAAATGATGACTACGAGGAAATTGTGTTAACCTCAAGTCGTTGTTTTTCAGCAAAAGCTGCTTCACGCAAACTAGAACAAGATCTGACTCTACTGATCTTTCATGCACTTCATCTAGAATAATAACCTTGTACTTGAGGGCATTCAAACCCTTCTCCCGCATCTCTTCCAACAAAACTCCAGCAGTTTTGAAGATAATCTTCGATCTGAGATGAAAAGTAAATGCACCATATGTAAAAGGCATAAGCACGTGCGCAAAAACTAAAACACAGTTTATATGAAAATAAGAGCATGTGAGAGAGAGAATCCAGTGATTCACAAGATCTCGGTATAGGTTGACCTTGTGACCTATGCAAGTTAAAACAGACTCCATATAACAAGGTTTAAGGGTATGCCTAACTTAATGTAATTTTAATAACTTCCTTCAAGCCAAGCAGGTCGTATAAATGCAAAGAAATCATTATCTTCTAAGCAAATAATTTCTCAAATATTCGATATAATGCCACAGCAGATTTACTGAGGAAAAGAAGCACAAAAAGTATAATTTTGTGACTTTTTCAATTATGATTCTAGGCCAATGGTTTACGTAGAGGTTTAGGTTGAGTCATAATTAAATCACACAGATATGGGTCCAATTTCACCTTAGTTAAAGGATGCTGACAATTACGCTTTCTCCGTACTGTAATACTGACAAGTATGCTATTAAAGTGCCATAGTTTTCCTTCCATTAAAACCAAAATTCGTGTCGTCAATCTAACAATAGGATATACGCATTTGTGCCATATGATAATTAAAAAACAAGTGTATCTCTGACATTTGGGCTTGCAAATTGAAGAGACAAGCACAACCCAGTGTTCATCACGTGGAAGTATGAAGAACATTTGGCAAGTACAAACATGAGCTCAAAGCTATACGTGGACAATGATTTTTCCAGTGGAGTCGACTACTATATACCTTGCTGAGAAAACCCTGGAATGGCCTATGTGGTATCCAATCTCGCCACCTACTTCACAGTCACGAGTCTTTGCCACCATTCTAGCAACTGCTACCACAGCAAATCTTCTAGGTTGAGTACAAAGAATGGGCTCCATATTTTCTTCTAGTAAGTATTGAGGAACTTGCGAACTCTTCCCTTTATGATCCAAAAAGGAGAACAAAGACCATTTATCAAATGAACTTACTACCGAAGATGCAAAAAAAACCTTATTAACTATGAACATATACTCTCGTAATATGATCACTTATCAGAGACTTAACTGCAGCTGTGTACACTCTGATCCATAAGTGTAGTGGCATACATACATGGTAAATGTCCATCCACATGCATGTGCATGCAAAAATATAGGTTCACATAGAGTTGTCAAATGGGCCGGGCGGCCCGCGGCCCAGCCCGGCCGGGCCCCTTTTTGGCCCGGGCTTGGCCCGGCCCATACATGAACAGTGCTGGCCCGGCCATTTTGGGCTTAGGGCCAGGGCCTGGGCCTGGCCTGAATTTTTCTGAAAAAAGCCCGGGCCGGCCCGGCCCGAAAAAGCCCGGGCTTGGCCCGGCCCGATAACGGCCCGAAAAAAGCCCGGGCTTGGCCCGGGTCAGGCCCGGCCCGGGTTTGGCCCAGTTCTGGCCCGGGTCAAAGTGGCCAAAGAACTGTTTTTTCTTTTCTTCTTCCAACGACAAGCCCGTGTACGAATAAAAAATGAAAAAAAAAGAGGTAAAGAAATAAAGTGACGCGTTTGACCATTTCTAATCGCAACATGGGGATTAAGCTAACTTGACTTGTGGGTGGGTCAAGATTGAGACTTCTTCATCACTTCCACACTTTGCTCTTGAACCCATTTGTGACTGGCCTTCATCACAAAAAATCACCCCTTTTTCAACAAGTTTGCTGCAACAACTACTGTAATACCAAGTCATTAGTGAGAGCACTCTCTGTATCAACAGCAACAAAAATGGTCAAGGCCATTAGGGTTCATGAAGTTGGTGGCCCTGAGGTCCATTTCTCTCTGTCTCTCTCCCGGTATCTGTGTGTGGATATCATACTTAACATATGAAGTTTGCGATTTAATTCGCTGGCTCTTTTGAAAGTAGCCACTAAATATTGAATAACAAGAAAATGCCCAAAAAAAAATTTAAAAAAAATAGGCCCGGGCCTGGCCCAAGCCCGGCCCTAAATGTTGGGCCTAGGGCCTGGGCTTGGACCGGGCCCAGATATCCCCAGAGCCAGGCCCGGCCCGGCCCGATTGGCAGTCCCCTTGGCCCGGGCCCGGCCCGTTTTGCTCGAGGCCCGATGGGCTTGGGCCGGGCCGGCCCAAGCCCGGCCCATTTGACACCTCTAGGTTCACACTAAAGCAAATATGCAGATGGATCACTCGTGGAGGACACTAGTCTCTCTCTCTGTCTATGTGTGTGTGTGTCTATATACGCATATATTGTGCAATCAAAAGACTACGAGGACATCTGGTGCCACCAGATGCTAAACGCAACCTCTCATTCTTCTTTTGAAGAATCTAACGACTTGAATTGCAGGAATCAGGCTTGATAACGTCTACTTGAAAATTCTGTTTTAGTTTCTACTATTACTCCCTTTGATTTCTTTTCCAGCCTGCTCCATCTTAAGGTGCGCCCAGCGCTAAATCTACACTGACCAATCACTCAAACAGATATTCTCTTATCCAGTAATTCGCACAAATCTCGAATAGAAACTAAACCGGCAATATCTGCAAAATGGCAGACAGCAAGTACCGTGAGAACCTAGACCCAAATATGTCTCCTTCGCCAAAAAAAAAAAATCATGCTTAAAGACTGAACTAAACTTCATAAATGCTTTGATTTTACTCAATCGATCAACATAAACGTCAAAGGTAAACGACTTACAAAGAGAAACAAACTAATACAGGTCTAGATACATCATATCCGGATAGACACGGCTTTATGCAACCATGTGGTTAATACAAATGAGGTGTGTTTGGGAGAAGAAACAAGCATAAAAATGTGGAGTTCGCATACTGCAGTCTGAAAGAGATCAAACACATGCAAAACGCGTACGTACGCATAGATAGAGGAGAGAGGAGTACCGCAGCCGGTTTCACCGACAATCAAAGTGACGCGATTCTCCTGAATCTTCTCGACGATTTTGTCCCTGAGCGACGTCACCGGGAGGCCGGTGAACTTCGGCGATGAAGCAAACGGCGACGAGTACGATGACGATGTCGGTGATGACGTCATTCTCGAAGCCCTCGTACTGCTCCCTCTCTCACCCCCCTTCCTCAAAAAGCGACTTCCACTCTTCCCCAAAGTCCCGCCACGGCCTTTTTGTGTCTGCAGGGTACTAATCTCATAAGGTCGACACAGTGTGGGCTTGCCTTGACTGGGATCAAGACTTGTTGACTACTTCTTGACTCCGCCAATCAGGTGTTGAGTGCCGTCCTTGCTTCGCTTACACGTAAGGCCTGGGCTCCACGTTTGTTCTTTTTGAAGAATTTGTGGGCAGGGCAGGGGTGGGTGATGTAGCAGTGCGTGTGATTGAGTCGCCGAGGACCGTGATCTACGGCGATTAATTCTTTTAGGCATTTTGCTTTCTCCTTTTGGACAATTTACTGAAAGAGCCAAATTAGCACAAGAACCCACCATCGTCGTCCGCCGGGAACAAGGAACAGACCTGAAGAAGGTTAAGAAAGAAGCAAACATTGTTCCGAAAGGAATGCCTGGGACGTGGAAAGTGAGATAAGAGAATTAATTGTTGTTACGTTAAATTCTAAGGTATAAGCCCTTCATGTTCATATTTTTATGATAGTCCAGTTTTAGATTTTAGATCCTATTTAAAGTTTTAGCTTAATCTAGAGAAAGCCTAATGATTTGATGAACTCCGAAACTATAGGATGTGAAAATTATGGCAAATCTCAAAACTGTACTTTCAAATTTTATATTTTGTATAGTTAATAGTACCTAAGTTTGAAAGTGCACCAAATAAGTATCAAATTTAAAAATAGCGTATCAAATCAGTATCTCGACTGACGGACGACGAATTTCGTTAAAAAGTCAGAAGGGTAGAACTGTCGTTATGATAAAAAAATGATATAAAGTCTGTCCATGTGGCCAAATGGACCGTCATTTTGATAGTCTTACTCTTTTCTCTCTCTCCTCTCTCTCTCTTCACTCTCTTTTCTTCTTTAATTCAAACGCACACACACAACCAACACACGTAGAGATTGCAGATGAAGAAAGTCATTGCAGTTTTTAATTTTGTTAATAGATTCATGGTTTTGATTGATTTTTTTATGTATCTAAATCTATATAAATAGTCAAAACCAAAAAATCAATGTAACGATCTACTCACGCGACTTGTCTGTCTCGTATCACATACATTCATGCATGGCATGAAATCGCGGGTGGCAAAAGTGATAGAGTCGTGATTGTGAGTGTTGATTGCTTGTCTTAGTGATTGTAGGATCCTACCTCGGTGGTCGGTCGCGGTGTATAATGTGTGGCAGAGAGAGAGAAGATGCACAAGAATATAATAAGAAAAAGAAGAAAGAGAAAAACTGGGTGATGAGTTTGTGTATGAGTGAAAGAGAGAAAAAAGGAGGGAGAGGGAGAGGGAGAGAGAGGGGGACGGAGAAGAAAAAAATAGGGAGAGTGCATCATATGATTGATTTGTGTGTGAGGGAAGGGAGAGAGAGAAAGATTGAGAAAGACAGCAAAAAAGCATAAGAAAAAAAGTGAGAGAAAATGGGTCTACATGTATGATAGAGAGAGGGGGGGGGAGAGAGAATAAGAAAATAGAGAGAAAATGGTGATGGGTCTGCAAGGAGGAAGAAAGAGATGGAGAGAGGAAAGAAGAAGAAAATAAAATGATAAAGAGTGGGTAGTGAGCTTGCATTGGGACGTGAGGGATAAAGAAAAGAAAAAGAGAGATAGAGATGAGAAAAGAATCTATTTGTATTTGAATAGTAGAAAAAGTGCATTGGAAATGTAAAAAATGACGGCCCGCGTGACCATAGGAACAATTTCATGTCATTTTTTTTAATATAATGACAGTACTATCCCTCTGACTTTCTAGCGGTATCTGTCATCTGTCACTGCAGTAACTGATTTGGTAAGGTATTTTAAAATTGGGTATTTTTTCGGCCCACCTTCAAACTTTGGTACAAAAGTTGTACAGCATGTAAAATTCAGGATACAGTTTTGGGATTTACCCAAAAATTAAAGATTAACTCGGTTTTATATATAACTCTGTTTTATATATAACGTTGTTTGGATTAAGAAAGAAGGATTTTTATGCTTTATAGAGATCGATAGTTCTTGAAGTCTATAAATAATTGTTAAAAAGAGTTTACGAGCAACGAGCAAATTAACTGTTAACTGTATGTGCATTGATTACGGGGGTTCACCCCCACCCCCCGCGATTTTAAAGTCTTCGTCCGTGTGTTATTGGTTCATGACGATGGTTAAGCTTACAGTTATAATTTTCTGACGACGTTATTCGTATATGTTGTTATTTTTCGTCTAGTTATGCTAGTGTCACCTCGGTTTTATGGCTTATAACTTGCATTCGTGGATGTTTACTACATAAATATCTCAAACGGTCAATCAGAGCGTGCAATAGTAACTCTCAAGAGTATATCAATAACTGTCATAGGGCCCAAAGTTTTTATACAATTAATACTTTTGATATTGTAAGGTTTACTCCAAATTTCGATTATATGATCGTTAACGCTCCGGGAGTTTTCATTAATTTTCGGGGCGTTACAGATAACCTTACTCTAAATTTCGGGGCGCTGCTAAAGTTTCGGTTGATTTAAAGGTTTTAAGTCGAGTAAAAATTCATTTTCGTTCGAATAAAAACTTAAAATTTTTGTCTCATATAAATAGTATTTTATTTCATTCCTAGCCTTTTTGGGGTCCTCTGTTTCTTTTCCTCTCCTTTGCGCAAGAAAGAGAGAGGGAGTGAGAGAGGTAGAGAAAAAGGCTTGGAAAGTTTGAAAACTCTAAGGAAGAGCTTAAAGATTTGTGGCTCGGCTTGAGAAGTCTATTCCCTTTACCCTTGCGGTGAAAAGAGAAGGCTTAAGAAGCTCTCGAGTTCTAAAGTGGTGCTTGATGATTTGCACTCTAAAGGCTTGATTAAGGTAAGAGTTTACTTTTAAAATTTTAAATCAGCGATGGACCAATCGCTCATGTAAGTCTTTAGATTCTTTCGAGATCCGAACTTCTTCAAATGGGGATAAGTGATTCTTCCTCTCCTTTTTTTATTTTGAACTTTGTTAAAAATGACTTGTTGTCAATTCTATGATTTGTGAAAAATCAAATTCCGTCGGATTTGTTTGACCTCATAATATTGATATATTGATATCGTCGTTTCAGTGATTTATGATCGTCATTATTTGTGAACTCCACTTATTGTTTAACGAGTTCGTTATTTGATAATGTGATTTTGAAACCTTTAAATATGGTTTGATTTGTCCGATATTTGATAACGGTTATTTTGAGATTTTGTTTTAGTGACTTTATGAGCCATGTCACAGTGTATGTGACTTATTTTCGACTTACTCACGTGAATTGAAACGTGGGCTAGCTCATGAGAATTGAACTAGAGATCGCGATCTTACTTTCTGAACCGACCTCATATGTCAGGAATGACGTATGTAACCACTTTCTGAATGACTCTCTAGTGTATATTTCCGTACTCATATATATTTTGGCATTTGATATTTGGTTTGATAGTGTCTATCTCTGTACTCAGATATATTTTGACATTTGATATTTGATTTGATCTCTGTTCAGTTGAAACAGGTGTGCCTTTGAAAATTTGTTATTCTTATATGTTTTGACATTCGAAAGCTGGTTTGATTATCAATTCCGGTGAAAACTTGTGTCTGTCTTTGTATTCAAATATAGTTTGACATTGGAAATCTAGTTTGATTATCCGTTCGGTCAAAACATTTTGTGCTTCCGAAATTTTGTTTCTCATATATTTTTGTTTTGTTTGATTGGTCTCTTGAGCGACTTTATTGAGCGTTTGGCTCATTCCCTTATGATTTTTCCTTTCAGGTGATTACTATGTGGGATTTTCGATTCAAAGGGCTAGCTGTGTGACCAAAAGTTAGCTGCCTCATATCACAATTAGTATTGACATTTAAGTGTATATAATTAAGACAAGTTGGTATTACTTAGGTTTTGTTTTGAAACTCCGTGTTAGATAAAATTTTTGGATTGTATGAAAGCTTTGAGCCCTATGACAGTTATTGATATACTCTTAAGAGTTACTAGTGCATGCTCTGATTGACCGTTTGAGATATTTATGATGTGTTTAAGGTTTTATGATTTCGTTTTGGAGACTTTTAATATTGTAAGGTTTACTCCAAATTTCGATTATATGATCATTAACGCTATGAGAATTTTAATTAATTTTCGGGACGTTGCAGATAACCTTTCGGGGAATATACAAGGATAAACACCGTTAGCCGATAGTAGCAGGGTATGGGCGATGGTGAAAATTCTCACGGATCTTCATCACCGGTTGATCTCTTATGCATATCAATAGGGATAAGAAGAAAATGAGTAACATAGTGTATGTCCTCGTCTCCTCACTCATATGGGAGTCGATTTTTTATTACTCAGTTGTATTTGGTAATTGTCGAATTTTGGTAGCATTAAAACTTTTCATTATCTTCTACATCAGTTCGTTGTCTTTGTAACATGAAGAAGTTAAAGTTCTATTTTGCTATATAAGGATGCCTTCATGCTATTCCTAATCAATTTTCATACGTGTCCCCTTAAATCTCGTGTGTTTGTTATGTTTTTCATTGTCTCGAAGCATCTTACACGTACCATTTTCCTTCCTTGAGTTTGAGCTGATAATGGGATCTTTTGTCTTGGTAATGTCACTATTTTGAATTTTGTACCGAGACCTCGAGTAGCCTGCCCATGAGTTGATGGCGGGCTGAACCCATTCCTTTTCCGACTAGGATGCATGTAAGAAACGATGTTGCGGTTCATGGTGCGACAAAAAGGGAATTCTTGATGTGACGAAAAATAAATTTCACTGGTTGAAATAATTAGGCTACTGAAAAATCAATAGTTAATTTCTGATCCCTTAGAGTACTCATCATCATAGTAAGTTGAGGTTGGTACTAAATTAAAGTTCTAGAGCGCCTTTCCTTGCTAGAGACAAGTCATTAAAATCTTAATGTTGAGCATACTGCAAGACTGAGTCTATCGCAATGAGGATAACACTGGATAAATATTAGGAGATATTGGGTAGTTTGAAAACGTCGGTTTCAACCATCTAAAACGGTTGGATATTCGGTAAAAATAACTTTGTGCCCCCTAGCTATATTGCATCAACTCAGTGTAATTCAACCGCTCTAAATGATCTAAACCAACTTATGTGATTTTTTTAATCCAATGCCAGCATTCAATACTTTAAAGATGATTGTACAACAATAAAAACATGCGGATTTAAAACCATCAAGGTCATATTATTATTATTATTATTGTTGTTGTTGTTGTTAGCTTAATGAAGAGAATAACATTAGTTACAAAAGTTTATGCAGTCATACAATCGAGTATAATATATAACAATAAAACATGATTGAAGCAGACAAATAGTGCAAGCCTATTACAAATCAGCATAATTAAGACTTAAACAATTATAACCAAGATCCATCATCTCGTAAAACATGCCACTCTTACCGGATATAATTCTTAGTTATACAGGCTGCAATAACAACAAAAATGACTATCCTAAATAAGTTCTTAACTTTTTATGCTTCTTTATCAAATTTCAAAAAGATAATTTTATGAATATTTTATAGTTATATACGTGTGTATATATATATATATATATATATATATATATTCTCAATAAATTATCTTATCCTATGGTTATATGTTTTCGTTATTCTCAATGAATTACTTTCAAGTAAAAAGTTAAGGGCTCGTATGTTTACGATATTAATTCTCTATTTTTGTCTTCGTGATTTTTGTATTAAATTATAAAATACGTTCCTGTACTTTTATCATTTTCACAAAAAAAATTTAACTACTTTTTTCTGTCGGGTTTGTGTACTTATTTTATTATTTATGATATGAAGCTACCTTACATGACCCACACCCTCCCCCGCCCCTTACTCTCTGCCCTTTCCCGACGAGCTTCCCCACCTACCGCCGCCCCAAGATGTGCGACTGTCATGGCTTCCGGATAAACGCAGGGCTTCAAGATAGGTGACTGCCATGGCTTCTAGATAAACGCATGACTTTAAGATGGACGACTGCCATGGCTTTCGCCACCCCAAGATGAGTGGTGGTCTAAATGATGATAAACGAAGCAAAAAATGTCATATCTAATTTGCTCTGTGCAGTATCTATCTCCACGGCCCACAAAGAGTGCACAATGACATCTATCTCTTCACCTACCATATCTCTTTTTTTGTTGTTTGAAATGGTGTTACGGTAGTTAGATATTGGCCATCGTGGGCTGCGATTGGAGAAGATGGTGTTACGATGGTAGAGTGACAACTGTGTGGGTGTCACTATGTCGTTATAAAAGTTCGATTTGGCGTAGTGATGATTTATGGTGGCGGTGTGGCGAGGAAATGGCCATAGGAGATGGGGTTTGAGTGGTGGGCATGTGGCTGTGGTGTGATTCTTTGTGGTGTTTCAGTGACGGGTTTGGTCTTTTAAGGTGGTGCCACGGTGGTGCTAGGGGGGAGAGAGAGAGACAGGATCAGGGAAGGAAGCCAGAATCTGATGTGTCAGATTAGTGTGAGACTTTTTGGTTTGTTCAGACATTGAGTTCACTTGGTCGGAAACAATGAATGTTTCAGGGGGTGTAAGTTTACAAAATTTGTGTTCACCTGGTCGGAAACAATGAATGTTTCAGGGGGGTGTACATTTACAAAATTTATTTTCCGTTTTTGCAATGACTACGAAAAAGATATTTTTTTGTGTGCTTTTACCATTTTCTCTATTTGTATCGGATTTAAAATCCAAACAGTGTCAAAAAAGTGAAAACACCCTTGAGGTGTTTTCACCTTTTCTCAATCATTTACTACTCGTGTCAGAGAAAACTCTGAACACTTTTCCACTGTTCACTCTTTTCCCTTACAACCACTATGATCTCTCATCTTTACATGCAGTCATGTCATAGCTCTCCCTCTCCCTCTGTGGTTCATTTCTTATCTCCTTATTTCCAATGAGTAGATCCTCAACTACATCTCACTCCGTTTATCAAGCTGCCAAAAGTAATAGAGAAACAGCGATCGAGTCATTTGTTCCCCTTAGCTGCTGAAGACGCAGTATAGAGAAGACGGAGTAGACGCTGGTACCTACCGTCTCCCTAACAAGCACCCAATGGTTTGTCACCGCAGGGGGAGTGACGGGTTGATTCCACCAGAAAAAGCGCCCATGTCTTCCTCGTCATATAGCACAATTGGAATTGGCAGTGGATAAAACTTCCGGGGCTTGGTTCGAAGGAAGGAAGAAGTAAGAGAGGAAGCCTTTTAGGTCCAAGGCTAGTCTACGCTCTTTGGACTTTTCAAACTCTCCTGGTTCAAATTTCCTTTTTGCCACCAAGTTCTAGTCCCCATACAACTTTCTTCAACCGTAAATCGGATTACGGGGTTGAGGAAATGCTATGCCTGCCGCTGCCCGATAATCTGCTATCAGATAAGAGGCGAAGGTCGCGTCTCTGTGAGTGGCAGAGAGATTGAGAGAGAAGAAGAGAAAAGTAATGGTAAGGAAAGGGGGAGGGGAAGTTTGAGACAAGGTGAAAAATGGGGTGAGCCTAACGTGATGGTTAGACTGTTGACTTTCTTGGGAGATGTGAAAGGTGGGTATGGAGAGGTTGTTGGGAAGATAGATGGAGGATATACAATTAATTTGTTATGTTAAGAGTAGAGTTAAAATGAAAAAATATAGATATAAATAGTGTAAAAAAAAAAATATAGATATAAATAGTGTAAAAGTACACAATAGGATTTTAGATATGAATATTCAAATCTAAAAAACAAAACAAGAAAATAAATTTTGTAAACGTACATCCCTCATATTTTTGACACTACTTAGATAATTCTATCTTAAATAAATACAAAAATTAATAAAAATACACAGAAAAAAAGTAACTTTTGTTCATCATTGTGAAAACCAAAAACAAAACCGTATAAGATTTTAATATCGGTTGTCCGATTGTGTCATGGACCCACGCAATAACTTTTAGCAAGAGGTTCTCATAGCCGTCGGATAACTGGTCATCACATCCAACGTCCACGAGACCGCTAAGATTTCCTTGATTTATTTTTCTAACCCTAGCAACCTTCGCAAAACCCTATTCTTCGGAGTACTCTCCCTCTCATCTCCATTGGCAACCTCTTGAAGGTAAAATCCTTGGAATTTCTGCATCTTATTTTTACACAGAAATCTTGCTGATGCCATATCTAATTACTCACATCTATGAGGAACGGTGTTAGGTGTAGATGTTAAGATCTGGTCATCTTTTACTAGTAACGTCAAATTCGCAGATCTGCGTCTTTAATTTCGGAAATCTCTCTAGTTCGTGTAAACTAGTCAATAACGTGATGTTGCACGCCTTTAAGGATGTCTTACGCTAGGGTTTGGTTTTGTTGATTACCGGTGAGTAGCGTTGTTTTTTCATTTGGTTCCTTGTAGTTTTAGATTTGGGGTCTTAAAGGTTTTCTTTTGTTATTTTTAATCCTCCCAGAAGTAAAATGAGTCGGTCCAGCAGAACCCTCTATGTGGGCAATCTTCCGGGGGATATTCGTGAGAAGGAAGTTGAAGATCTGTTTTACAAGGTAATCTTGATTTTCTTGATTATTGTATTAGTTAGTCTTATAAGCATCGTGAGCTTCATACTGCATATAATCTGTTACTTGTTTCCTGCAACTCCAGCCAAGCAATAAGGAAAGACTAGAAATTAACTCTTCAATTTGATTTTTTGGGCTTAAGACTTTGTTTTCTTACGCATGTTGATATGCCTAAGTTGAGCACGCTAGGCAAGACATTTATAAATTAGGATTTAATGCAACCATTTTATTATAGCCCAAAATTGAAGAACTGTGGCTACCCTTGAAACTGATAAAGGAAAAGACCTGGTCTCCCATATGTTGGACTTTGGAATTGCAGGAACACCAAGGAGAGGCAGCATTTTTTTATGCCTTTATGTGGCTCTGCCATATACCCCAATGGGCACACCGAGACCAGGAACCAGAATATGTTGCCTTTCCTTCCGTCTTCCATGGGCAAATGGAGACTAGGACCCCAAAAAATGCCACCTTTCTGTACCATCTTTCTGCCTCCTATTGCACTGAGACTATATATCTGGCTCTCTGTTGTGCCAAGTCACAACAGAGCATCAGTGAAGATCCGTATCAAGCGACGACCGGCACCCATGGCAGAGGCAGTAACCGCAGACAGAGAAGGAGTATCAACGGCTGAGGTCTAAACAAGTAGACCGCGAGATGCAGAGTTTGAATCTTACCCGGCGCACGTGGCCTGCCAAGTCACGAGCTGAGGCTTAGCTGGCACACTAGGAATCTGGAATAAATGACGTGTCCAATTGGAATGGGCTTACGTGTTCTATCCATTTTAATTAAGTTGGACCAGTAAGATAGTGACACGTGTTCCCTCCCTCGTGAACCGCACACTCGTTGAATTGTTTGTTAAGTTGTTATGGCAAGAGCGAGAGAGGTTATAACGGAAGCAGGGAAGAAAAATGAAGGCAGTTTTGATCATGAAGTAATGAAATTCTCCTCCCTTCTCCTGAACTCTCTTCTTCTTCTCCATTTTTGTAAATTCTTCTGTTAGCGACTCCTTGATTCGCTACATTTGGTATCTCAGAGCAAGGTTCGGTCTCACGGAAAATGCCGCGTTCATCAAAAACATCTCAAATTGAGACGGATTCGCTGGGTCCATTGGATGGGTTGGAATGAAGGTTTGAGTCTTACGATTTGAGGTTTGGGTCTTTGGACGCAACGCTGGGGGATCTGTAGAAGAATTACTCCGAGATGATATTTGAGATGCTGTCCACCGTGACGCAGATCAATGCGCGACTGGAAGCTCTCATGAAAGCTAAGCAACAAGGAGAAGCTGGGTCCAGTAAAGGTGATGTCACTCCACCTCCTGTTGGAAACCATAATAGTATGGCATTAGTTTCGAATCAGCAGAATTCTGGGAACTCTACACACAAACCCCCTAAATTGAGCTTCCCCCGATTTAATGGCGATAATCCGAGGGGCTGGGTTCGTAAATGCGAACAATATTTCGAGTTTTGCCCAATTCATGAAGAATTTAAGGTGGCATACGCCTCTGTCCACTTTGATGACCAAGTAGAATACTGGTATTCTACTTACATTAAGCCTTTGGGCAGGGTCTCTTGGACTAAGTTTGTCAATGATCTGTACGCAAGGTTTTCGAATGTGAACAGAGACAGTGTAATTGGAGATTTTAATCAATTGAAACAAGTAAATTCGGTGATTGAGTATTATAACCTGTTTGAGGAACTGAGAGCACAGATGGTCGAGGAGTTTGGGAAAATAGCTGAGGGGTATTTTGTGAAGAGCTTCATTGGAGGTTTGAAGCCAGAGATAAGGAGTCGAGTCGAGCAATTCGAAGTTGTGAGTCTGTCCAAGGTCATTCACATTGCCCGCAAGGAAGAAGTAGCCATTGCAAACCTATTCCAGCACACCAAATCACAAACCATGAACATCCACAACCCAGCGAAAGTCAACACTTCTTTGTACAGTAAGACTGTTCCCCAATCAGTATCATTTCCACCCCTACCTGTAAAACCTTCCACCTATAATCCTTCCACACACCCCACTACCAAGGGACTTCTACCCAGTCCACCCAATTCCTAGGGGAAGCCAACCCTTACCAGTTAAACTCCTGACTCACGATGAGCATCAGCTAAAAAGGGAGCAAGGTCTCTGCTACTGGTGTGATGCCAAGTTCACACCTGGCCATCAAAAGGTATGTCCACGAAGATCAATTGCTATGTTGATCACTGATCAAATTTCAGAGAAAATTGAAGTGGTCCAAGAAGAAACATTAGTAGCTGAAGGTGCGGAGTCAACCGTTGAAACCACCGAGATCAGCATCCAAGTCCTGTCAGGGAACACCACCCACACTACCATGAGGGTGACTGGTTGGGTCGACAAGAAGTCATTTTCTATACTGGTAGACACTGGGTCCACAGCCAACTTCATGGATCCAAACTCAGCTGCAAGATTGGGATGCCAACTCTTCCCTACTTCTCCCTTAACTGTGGCAGTTGCCAATGGAGCCAAAATTCAAAGCAATGCCAACTGTGTGGGATTTAAATGGACCATGAGTGGACAGGAGTTTACTTCGGATATGAAGATACTTCCCTTAGGGGGATGAGATTGCGTGTTGGGAGTACAATGGCTAAAGGCATTGGGAAATGTTAATTTTGATTTTGCAAAGCGCACCATTGCTTTCCAATATCAAGGCAAGGAAGTGAAGTTGTCAGGAACTAATGTGACAGGGGTCTCCATCAAGATGATTTCTAGTTTGGCTATGACCAAATTATTGCATAACAATCCCGGGAGTCTCTATGGTCAAGTGTTTGCTGTGACTCCCAACCTTCAAGAAGGGACCCTTACTACACAAGTACAATCCTTAGTAACCGAATTTGCTGATGTATTTGAGGAGCCTAAACAGCTACCTCCCAAAAGGGCTCAAGATCACAAGATCATACTGACTGAAGGAGCACAACCAGTGAACATAAGACCTTATAGGGTCTCCTTTGTACAGAAGAAAGAAATTGAGGACATCATTGTTGAGTTGTTGGCGAACGGAGTGATACAACCCAGCAATTCCTCCTTTGCTTCGCGTGTCCTTCTTGTTAAGAAGAAGGATGGCTCCTGGCGGCTATGTGTGGATTACAGGGAACTAAACAAGATCATGCTGAAGGATAGATATCCTATTCCCATAATCAATGAGTTATTGGATGAGTTACAGGGGTCCAAGGTATACTCCAAGCTGGATTTAAGGAGCGGTTACCACCAAATTCGAGTGGTGGACGAGGACGTACCCAAAATAGCATTTCGAACTCATTCAGGGCATTTTGAATTCCGGGTGATGCCATTTGGGCTTACTAATGCCCCTGCAACTTTTCAAAATTTGATGAATGAGGTATTTAGACCATATCTTTGGAGGTTTGTCCTCGTATTTTTTTATGATATCTTGGTTTACAGCCAAGATATAATCAGTCATGAAGAACACTTGAGGATAGTTCTGCAAGTTCTTAGAGATAACCAGCTGTTTGCCAAGAAAAGCAAATGCACCTTCGCCCAAAGTCAAGTTGAGTATTTAGGACACAGTGTCAGCGGAAGGGGTATCTTTGCGGATAAGAGCAAAATAGAGGCAATGTTGCAGTGGCCAACACCTCAATCCCTCAGAGATCTCAGGGGATTCTTGGGGTTGACAGGGTATTACCGTAAGTTTGTCTGTAACTATGGGTCAATTAGCAAACCCTTAACAGCCCTATTGAAGAAAGATGCGTTCAAGTGGTCTGATGAAGCTGAAATGTCATTCACCCACCTCAAGCAAGCTATGGCAACTACACTAGTTTTGGCTTTGCCTAACTTTTCTCAGCCGTTCGAAGTCGAAACGGATGCAAGCAATCATGGCGTTGGGGCGGTGTTAATGCAAGGAGGAAGACCAATTGCCTACTATAGTAAGGCCCTAGGCCCCAAGAATGCAGGACTTTCAACTTATGAGAAAGAACTCCTTGCTGTGGTGCAGGCTATTACTAAGTGGAGTCCATACCTTAGCTATCAACCATTCATACTCAGGACAGATCATTGCAGTTTAAGGTATCTGCTCGGTCAACGAGTGACCTCCCTGCTTCAACAAAAATGTTTGTCCAAACTCTTGGGCTATGAGTTTCAAATCCAATACAAGAAGGGTCTGGAAAATGGGGCAGCTGATGCACTCTCTAGAGTGTCAGAAACCGCAGGTCAAAACGAATGTCATGCCCTCACCACGTTAGTCCCAACGTGGGCTCAAGAAATACAGGCTAGCATTGTTGACGATACTGAAGCCCAGAAATGCATGCAAGAGTTACTACTTGACCCCATGGCCACGAGTTTCTACTCATATCAAGATGGTGTCCTGAGGTTCAAGGGTAAGATTTACGTGGGCAGTTGCACCAATTTGAGAGGCCAAATTCTAGCTGAGTTACATGGCGGGAAGTGTGTTGGACACTCAGGGATTAAGGCCACCTACCAAAGGATATCTTCCTTATTTTACTGGCCTACAATGAGGCAACAAATTCAATCGGGAGTAACTGCGATGTATGCCAAAGAAACAAGACCGAAAGCATTAAGACGCCTGGGTTGTTATTACAACCCCTGCCTGTTCCCGATCAGTTTTGGTCACATTTGACGATGGACTTCATTGACGGCCTTCCACCCTTAGCGGGGAAGAAATGTCATCTTGGTTGTGGTAGATCGTTTGAGCAAATATGCTCATTTTTTTGCCCTATCTCACCCTTATACTGTTGAATCGGTAGCCCAAGTTTTCCTTGATCAAGTGGTGAAATTACATGGTCTGCCGACTTCCATTGTCAGTGACAGGGACAAGGTCTTCCTGTCCCATTTTTGGCAGAAATTATTTGGGTTAATGGGAACTCAACTCTCCATGAGCACAGCTTACCATCCCGAAACCGATGGACAGACGAAAAGGGTTAACAGGTGCTTGGAGAATTACTTGCGATGCATGACAGGGCATTAGCCGAAACACTGGCTCAAGTGGCTTTCGATGGCTGAAATATGGTATAATACCAGTTTCCATCAATCTCTACAGACCACACCCTTTGAAGCCCTCTACGGTTACAAGCCTAGACCTCTGGGAATGGGTCCTGTGGAGGGTACTTCTATTCCATCCCTAGATGAGTACTTACAAGAAAGGCAAGGCATGCTACAACACCTCAGGAGTAACTTATTGGAAGCTCAAAACAGGATGAAACAATATGCTGACTCCAATCGAACAGAGAGAGAATTTGCAGTTGGGGATTTTGTTTACCTCAGGCTTCAGCCTTACCGTCAATCCACAATTGCAATTCGACGGAATCTCAAATTGGCACCTAGGTTCTATGGTCCTTATGAGGTTTTGGAACGCATTGGGTCTGTCGCTTATAAGCTGAAGTTACCCCCCACCACGCTGGTTCACCCTGTTTTTCACGTCTCTCTACTGAAAAAGAAGATTGGGCCCAACGTCACTCCAATCACCGAACTGCCACTGGTTAATTCAGCAGGTCAAATTCTCATGGAGCCATTAGCTGTACTTGACAATCGACTAATTCAGCGTCACAATGCCCCCGTCACCCAAGTCCTTATCAAATGGTCAAACTTAGTTGATGGTGAAGAAACCTGGGAGGATTGGGACAGTCTCAAGCAACGATTCCCCAATTTTAACCCTTGGGGACAAGGGTCAATTCAAGGAGGGCAGAATGTTGTGCCAAGTCACAACAGAGCATCAGTGAAGATCCGTATCAAGCGACGACCGGCACCCATGGCAGAGGCAGTAACCACAGACAGAGGAGTATCAACGGCTGAGGTCTAAACAAGTAGACCGCGAGATGCAGAGTTTGAATCTTACCCGGCGCATGTGGCCTGCCAAGTCACGAGCTGAGGCTTAGCTGGCACACTAGGAATCTGGAATAAATGATGTGTCCAATTGGAATGGGCTTACGTGTTCTATCCATTTTAATTAAGTTGGACCAGTAAGATAGTGACGCGTGTTCCCTCCCTCGTGAACCGCACACTCGTTGAATTGTTTATTAAGTTGTTAGGTTGTTATGGCAAGAGCGAGAGAGGTTATAACGGAAGCAGGGAAGAAAAATGAAGGCAGTTTTGATCATGAAGTAATGAAATTCTCCTCCCTTCTCCTGAACTCTCTTCTTCTTCTCCATTTCTGTAAATTCTTCTGTTAGCGACTCCTTGATTCGCTACACTCTCTTCTTTGGGCCTTGACCAACGGCAAAATTTCCAACCAGTAACTTCCCCACCCTCAGCGCTGTGGTATCTCTACTCTCTCTCTCTCTCCCCCCAGCTTTTCTGGTTAAAATTGTTCTTTCCCCTTTTCAAGTCTCTCTCACTCCTATATCTATCCATTTTGATTTTGAGATAGTCACGGAGTCCCTGCTTGGACGGTTTTCACTACTCTGGTCCAAAATCCCCCACATACATAAGTCAATTCTCAAAGCAAGTTGGACTGCAGTAATTGTCTCTTTAAATGATGCTTTCTGTTGTATGCCCCACATAGGTTTGAGTTCGAAAATGGTTTGAACAGATGTCACGAGTGATCCTTGGCCGTGTTATATTCTGAATGCATAATGGTTGATCTTATATATCTGCCTCGTGTCTCATTGCAGTATGGCCCAGTAGTGCACATTGATTTGAAAATCCCACCAAGACCTCCTGGTTATGCATTCGTTGAGGTAATTAAAATTGCTTATGGTGCACTTTATTTTTTGTTTCTGTGTTGTATTTTCCCAATTTTCTCTTTTTACAGTTTGAAGAGGCTCGAGATGCAGAAGATGCAATTCGCGGACGTGATGGATATGACTTTGATGGGCATCGCTTAAGGGTTGGTCCCACATTCAAGGCACACATTCCTATATCATCTTCTACTCTTAGTAGTTTTGGCAGTCAAATTCTTATCATTCGTTTTTGTTCAGGTGGAGCTTGCACATGGCGGGCGTGGCCACTCGTCATCGACAGATCGTTACAGCAATCATAGCAATGGTCGAGGTAGCAGGGGTGGGGTGTCCAGGCGGTCTGATTTTCGCGGTTCGTGTTTCTCTTATACTTGTGCAGTTGCATACTTTGCGTGTCACATTAGCAGTCCTTTTTTTGTTTGTAAATTGATATCATTGATGTCATTTTGCTCCATTATTCAGTGTTGGTTACTGGATTGCCCACGTCTGCATCATGGCAAGACCTCAAGGTGACCACGTTGACTTGTGTACAATAGCATCCACTCTCTCTCTATCGTGGTCCTTTCTTAGGAATAACACGTGATGTCCATATTGGCATTTTGATTTTACGTTCTCTCCTTGTTCAGGATCACATGCGTCGAGCTGGGGATGTCTGTTTCTCCCAAGTTTTCCGTGAGGGGGCCGGTAAGATAATAGATATAATAGCTTTCAAATTCATTTCCTTGTCAAGGCACATTGTACTTCTAAGGTTCTGTAGAAGTATCACTAAGACCATAAAGGGGCCTGGATTATTTGCCAATGGGCCATATATATGGTTTTATTTATGTTTGAGTTCATGGTGTTGTATATCCTTTTGCAAGAGTATATGCCATTGCAATTGCCATTGCCTTTTCAGAATGCTTGAAATTTGTGAAGCGTGCAAATTTATAAAGCATATTGTGAGCTCATTGGTTTGCAATAACAGGGTTTGCATTTGAACTGTTGAGATCTAAATCGCTATTAACTGCTGATCTACTTGTTAAACAGCTGAAGCAGTTGGGTCATTTATCGTTTCTGCTTGATATGTGCACTTAATGAGAATCGTCGTTTGTTATGGACGTAGACAAGCTACTAATTTATACGAATGTTGGTAACGGTTGCAATTGCTATTATGGTTCATATAAGTTCAATGTTAAGTGAGAAATCGGAAGCTTTAATCTACCATTAACATCTTGCTTACGAAGAGTGTTTATTCTGTAGATATAATCAAATTTCCTTATCGCTCCGTGCTTTCAATTAATCTTACTGGATTGAGAGATGTTTACTGCTCATAATATATGCCATATAATTTGCTTTGACTTGTCACCCCTTGCATTTGCATTTTGGATAAGTAGGAAGCTGCCTGAGTGTCCCGATTTCTGTTTTTATTGTTCCCGACGTTGCAGGCTCAACAGGGATTGTGGATTATACAAACTATGATGACATGAGATATGCTGTAAGTTGATTAATTTGGAAGCTGTAGAGATTGATATATTACATCTTTAACCCAGCAGTTTGATTTGCGCCAGAATTCTGTCATCTGCAGATCAGGAAGCTAGACGACTCTGAGTTTCGTAATTCAATTTCACGGGGAGTAATTCGTGTATGATATGCAACTGATTTATCTAATTGCACGTTGGTATATTTGTTAAATATAAGAGATGCATTCTGTTTACTACTTCGCTGTATTTATAGGTGAAGGAATATTCTAGCCGCTCGAGGAGCCGTAGTCGTAGTCAGCCAAGAGGCAGCCGCAGCCGTAGTTTGAGTGGTAGTCGGAGCAGGAGGTAGGTTCTTTCTCGATGTTGCTTGGGAATATTTAGTTTTGATGTGCTCTGTTCTTTGTCCTTGTAACTTTTGGTAAATATGAGACTTCCTATGCAGCAAATCTCCTAAGGCCAAGCCTTCTCGCCGCTCAAGATCTCGTTCAAAGTCTGTCTCTTCTCGTTCCCGCTCTGGATCAAAACCGCGCTCGCTGTCACGGTATAGTTCCTTGAGATTTTTTGCTGTATGCACTGCTTTTTCGACGAGTTCAAGTCCTCCCTATGTCTCAAGATTAACAGAAACACGTTTGAATACTTCGGAATAGAATTTTATAGAAAGACTTCTTCACGCATTTTTTATGTTATTTCCATCAAATAGCTGCCACAGCTTACCTACCTAAATATTATTGTGGGTATACAACACTTTTTTCTTCCTTTGCCTATCACACTATCTATATTAATGGTCGATTCAAAGTTCCTACAAGATTTTGGCTTGACTGGGTTGTAAGGTTCTTTACATCGAAGATTTTTTGGTGCTAAATTGTATATCATTGATCACCTGAACCTGCATTTCTGCTGGCGGATTGTTCTGCTGTGAGATGCATAGATGGTGGAAGGTTCATTGCCTTCATCAGGTCAACTTTGGGCAATCATCCGTTTCGTGGTGTGGTTTAAATGTTTGCAAGCAAAGTCTACGATTTAGGGAGTTTGGTTTAACCACTAGAGGGTTTCGCATCCAACCTTAGCCCTCAACATCATTAGTGGCATCAGACATGTTTTATTTAAGTATTTTGGTTGTCATTTTACGAGGTTGAGTATATTGTGGTTTTTACACGGGTAGGATTTGGAATTTTGAGGTTTAGACGGCTTTTCAACCTTTTATGCACTAGGTGATTGTTATGATGAAGCTTCAGAAGCAAATTTTCCACCAATCGACAATAAACTGATAAAAAAAGAATACATAAGAGATGATTAAGGAGAATAGTCCTCAAGTTACCACCCACAAAAGAGTTGAATGTCTGAAACCGAGCAAAGCATGGATTCCTTGTGGTGGTCATAAAGTGGGAGGATTTTTCTTGCTTGTGACAGTGAATTTTTTCTTGCACCTTGAAAGTATAATAGAGCGCGAAAAAATTTATGCTTGCCAGTTTTTGAGTAATGTATTTCTTTTAACCCTTGTCTGTACAGCAGATTTGGTGTTGAGGAAACGCGAAGGCTTGTCGAAATATGGTTTTTTTTAATGCTGTCCTACTTAAAGATGAAATTGCTTGTTTGTTTTTTAGATGTGGAATTATGCGGCGATCTGGGGATTGCATATTAGGATCTTGTTGGGATATGGTTCAAATGCCTGCAACTCTTTTGGTTGTGGAGGTATGATGTTTTCTAGAAGGTTGTTTTGGAATCCTTCACGGCGTCTGTCTAATAGCATCGGAAATGTCCGTGGGTGCTAGATTGGGAACAAGAAGATCTTGGATTGAGATGGAAAAGCTGGACTAGGTGCTTTTTGAAATTTGGGACCACTCTATTTGCAGTAGAAACGGTTTAGCAATGTCATTGCTCCTCCAGTGCTGCCCAGCTATTAAAGCACGCTAGCTGACTTCTTTGTCAAATTTTGATGTCGTGTTCATTTGCGTTTCGAAATAGCATCACAATGTGTATCAAGGTTTTTATCTAACTATGCTAGCTCTTATTAAGGTTGGAAACATATTAATCGGGACGATTGCTCTTCACGTTGCTAAAATGTTTGTCGTTTTCCTGTTATAATTCTTTGATTATGGTAACTCTGTCGTGGGACTGGCACCAAGGCTCTTGGATCAAAGTTGTTAAGAGGAACATGTGGATTTATCTTGGGTTGTTTCTGGAACTTTTGCAGATCTCCATCAAGATCCAGATCTCCTATTCCACCTGTAAGTAAAATCTTTAATTTGTTAAATGAAATTAGGAGACCCGGATGGTTTTTTTGGTGGTTAATCTGGGAAGGGTGGGACTGGGGCAGTTGATTGGCGTAGAATTTGCAATTAATACCATTTTGAGTTCCAATTTGGGATTATGGAAACCTGCTATTGTATGCTTTGTATTGTTATTTTTGTTGGGTTATCTACAGCGCCAGAAGCGAGTCAGTAAAAGCCCGAAAAGGCGCATCAGTAAAAGCCCGAAAAAGCGTAGTCCCAGCAGGAGCCGCAGCCGGAGCAAGAGTGTCTCACGGTCCTACTCTTGTTCACGACATTATTGTTGATTCATTTCGTCCATTACATTCCTCACTTTTGCAATTTAAGATATACTTTCGATTTCTTTTTTCAGGTGAGAGTTGGTACTGGGTGATCTGTTGACCCTGAGGCTGCAGCATGACGGTGTGAATGGTTTGCAGCTTTTTGTCGGTTACAGACGTTATCAGACTGGGATATAAGTTGAATCAAGTGGTCTCTGTTGCTTATTCTGGACTAGTGTCTTGCTTTTCTTTGAAACCACCGGACTTGATTGTTCAGTAAATTTAGTATTGTATGACTTGGCGGACATGAGGTGCTAAATCAGCAACTTCGCATGCTTTGGCTGCTTTGGTTGGTCTTCATTGTTCCAACTCTCCGAACGGAAATAAGTTACGACTTTGTAGTCATTGATGCCCTTGCTATGGTACGATTACTATGATCATCATGATGAAAAGGAAAGAAACCTGAGAGGTGGGATTGGTGGTCTCAGTTTCATTTTCTCCTTGATTCAATGACAAAATGAAGCATATCAACTTGTCACATAATCTAGTCGAAGTTGAGAGCGGTGTTAAAGCCTGCCTGTGTTTAGTTGAAAAAGTAGTTGTTCAAACGTCTTCTCCTGCATTCGAAATTGATAGGGCAAAGGGGAAATGGGAGGCACATGGAAAGCCAACTCGACGCGTTCAGTAGCGAGAGGCGGAGAGGACCCCTCATTGTGTGGCCACGAAAGAGGAAGGTCCTACTCCGCCACACGCATCAAGACTTTTGGATCCTACCTGGGGTCGAGACAAGACGGATGGACGGCCAGACTGTGATAGACAATGCTTTTAAGACAATAGCATGAGACTTTATTATTGGTACGTGAATCGGAAAGGGCACGGAGCAAACAAAGGATACATCGGAATTCAATTGAATTATCTAAAAACAAAATACACGAATATGAAAGACATCCTTAAAAGACTGCAGGAAGAGTCGAAAAATCTTCCAAGGTAACTGCAAACAAAAGTACTACGGGTAAGAAATTTTTATTTTTTCACACCAAGAATGTTTTGTATCCAAATTTGTTTAAAGAGAGTGAGTGGTCCACACTAATGCTCTTGATCATTTAGGACAGATAGATCTATATAATAATGCTATATTCCTCCTAATGGATATCTTATCATATATAATGTCCTCGGTATGAGAATAAATTTTAGCCTAGAATTTTGTTTTGTCATAATACTAATGGCTAGACGAATAGTTAGGGCGTTAAAATATTATGTGAAAAGAGATAATTGCTTTTCATCTCTCTCTCTCTCTCAGATTTGCCCCCTTCAACTCCAACCACCGCCATTAACCATAGCAACCACACCGCCCCAACAACACAAACCAAATCTGCCCTTACACCCTTACACAACTGTACCCCACCATATCCTCCGCCACCAAAAAAATGGATGAAAGAAATCTAGGGCATTTATCTTGATGAAGATTCTTTAGTGGATAAAAGTTCGCCGTGATTTCCACTCAAGTTCATCTTCCTATTTATCATTCAATATCTCTAGAGTATGTTTGGACAAAAAATTTCAAATTAACTTACATTTTAAATCCATTCATTTTAAAATTCGTTGATTTGCAAATTTAGTGTTAGAGAATTTTGTAGAAGTGAGTATTTTATTTTGAATTTGAAAACTTGAACCTAGATAATTTGATGGTGTGCGGATACAAACTAGGGAGAGAGAGTCTCCTTTTTTTATGAAAAAAGTTAGCTAAAATTATGGAGATAAAAGAAAAAGTCACTTTATCCAAAAATGCAATTACATTTGTGAAAGGAATTTGACAAAACATTAGTTTGGATTAATTATTTCTAGAGAGGATTTTAACACACCAAATTTCCTATTCAAATTCCTTCTAAAATTTGATAAATCTATCTTATCATGATCCAAATAAGAGATTTTTGCAATGTATTGGTAATCCATTACTCATTTGTGTTATGAACCCACCAACCAACTTTCCTCAAAGTTCTAACCAAATCCCATGTTAAATATCAACAAGTTGCTGAGCTTAGTGGATTATATACATAACCCGAATAAAGAATCTTCAAAAAGTTACCTCCGGGAGATTCATAGGTAAAAAATATAGTAAAAAACCTTATAGACAAGCGGAGAGAAAGGAGAAAATATAGGGAGGCGCCACAGAGATTGCAAAGTCTTCTTTTGGTGTACTTTTTCACCGTAATAGAGAAGGGAATTTTTTTGTTTTGGCCATAAAATAAAAGAAAATGAAAAGCAACTAAATTGAAAAATTAGAAAAAAAAGTGAAAAGGTGAAAGACATTGAAGACGAGTTGACCGTCGCGAGAGAAGGAAGAGAGAGATCAGTAGATGATCGAAAATTACTTAGAAGAATGTAGAATCATAATAATAATAATAATTTGGGTCGGCGAAGCTTTGGATAAGTACAAGAACAAGAGCGCTTCATGTCATATCTGGAGTCAACAGACAAACACAGACAGACAGACACCAGCGATTGAATTCAAACCCCCACCATAAGCTGACGCTTAATTCCAACCCCCACCATCTCCACTTGCCCACCCACCCACCCACCCTCTCTTCTCCCTCAAACCTCTCCCCATCTTGTTTTTCTCATCTCAAGAATTGGATATTCACCTTGAGAGCAATCAAGAAAGAACCCTTTTGCCTTCTCCCCCGAACAAGAAATTCCCAAGAAAACACCAGAGTGAGGAGCGCACAGTTTTCTTCGACAATGTCGGAGGGTGCGTTCACAAAGCTCTCCGACGACGTCGTCCTCAACATATTCTTCAAGCTCGAGGACGACCCCCGCAACTGGACCCGCCTCGCCTGCGTCTCCACCAAATTCTCGTCCCTCATCCGCAACATTTGCTACAGCACCAAGTGCACCCAGACAATCCCTTCCGTCGTCGCCGATCTCATACCCACCTCCTCCGCCCCCCCTCCCGGCGGTTGGGCCGCCCTCCACAAGCTCGCCGTCTGCTGCCCCGGGCTCCTCCACTCCGGCGTCCTCCTTCAAAACTCTGATTTCGGCCTCGAACGCGAACTGGGTCCCGACGAAAATTACCACCGGTCACAGACGGCGCCGTGTCAGAGCGACAGCGGAGGTAGTTCCGATGTGGGTCACGTGAACGTGACCCTGCCTGATTGTGGTTGGTCTTTATACGATGATCTTTATCACGATACAATTTATAATGCATCTGAATCTAATGATCGGCCAGAAATTTCGGCTGAGCTTCAGAATGCTGTTGTGAAGGTAGCTAGTGATTTTAATGTTTGTAAGAGGAGGAAGGTTTGCAGATCTCTTAGGTCACATTTGGCATCTGGCGTGTGGAATCTGAGTCGCGAGCAGGGCAATAAGTTGTTGGCGAGTCGGTTCAGGGGGGATTGTTTGTACATTTGTGATTGGCCTGGCTGTGTTCACATTGAGGAGAAGAGGAATTACATGCTTTTTAGGGGGATTTTTAAGGATTTTAAGCAGTCGAGGGTTTGGAGGACGATAAACGATGGAAACCGAAGCAAGATCGATTTAAACTGCGCCTTTTGTGCTTGTAAACAGACTTGGGACCTGCATTCTGCGTTCTGTTTGAGGCGGGTCTTCGGGTACCATGATGATGGGGAGCCGGTTGTTCGAGCTTATGTGTGTGAGAATGGGCATGTGTCTGGGGCGTGGACTGACTGGCCTTTGTATACTTGAGATTGGCTTGTCATGGCTAATGGTATCTCTTTGTTCCCCTTCATCTTTGACGAGTAGATTGATTGTTTAAGGATGCGCTCTCTGCCTTGTTATCTGGGTCTAGTTGAATTTGTGTCTATCAATTTGTTCCCTTTATCTTAGCAAATTAAAATGCTTCTGTTGTACTCATAATTTGTTCTTACATATTGCTTTCGATCTTCATCATTTCCTATTTGCCTGGCGAATTGAACGTGCAACTTGAGATTGAGTCTGTGGGGACAGACTTTATACGTAAGTTTGTTTCAAGCTAAGCCACCAGTTCGTTCAAAATGAGCAGCACAGAGGATAGAAGTGAGAATGAGTGCGACCAGGTAGTGTTGACACGTATTTGATAGTTAGTGCGAGCACGCAAAGAAAAAGCCTGTGTGGTAGCAGGAGGGAGGCTTGAGAACCGGAGCGCTGCCTAATCTACAAGGATGTGGTGCTTTAGGTTGTAAGTTTAGTCATCGACTCATCGCCATTGACATTATCTAAGGCTTTGCCCCAAACTTGTTGGGGTCGGCTGTATGACTATTTTTCCTTCATTCCCCTTTCCGGAAACACATTATCTCTGATAGATTCATAGCAATAAAGTTTGTTCTTGCTACTTGTCTCCATCTCATCCTAGGATCTCGTTCTACCCTTACCTCGTCTAGCTCCATCAACTCGTCACAATTAACTTCTTGTTAGACGCGCATCTAAAGGCCTGATATGACCAAACCATCTATACCGATGTTCCCTTATCTTTCCCAGTTGGTGTTCCTCCCACTTTTTGGCGGATATCCTCATTTCTTATGTATTCCTCATTCTGGGGCCGCACATAGCATAAGCAATTTGCATTTCTGGTACGCTAATCGTATGTGTAAGGTGTTTCTTAGTTGCCCAACTCTCTGAACCATAACACCTTGCTGGCCTCACCGTCCAATAACGTCTCTCTTCAACTTAAAGGGGAATATTACGATCACCTAACACTCGAGAAGTAGCAGACCTCTGCTTTAGCTGCTCGTATCCTATGAGCAACATTTTTCGTCACTCTCTCCCTTGTGTAAGATTGGGCCAAGTGCATATAGATATACTTCTTAAGGTACTTGTTACCCATCCATATTTCACCCTCAGACCTCCTACTAGTTACACTCCAAGTACTCCGACTTAGTTCTCCTTAGCCTAAAGCCTTTGGATGCTAAACTACTATTCCATAACTCTTAACTTAACATACTCGGGCTCTTGTCTCATCATCACTATATTATAACGCAAATGACATTCACCATGGGACCCTGACCTGAATGTTCTTAGTAAGCTCGTAAATAAACAAGTTACATCTAGCAATGATTTAAAACTTCAGTGGATTTTGTTCCTTTAGTTAGTAGTATCATATGCTACCAAACACACTCAACTTGTGAAATGACTGGAAACTGTGGTAGGGGTTGCTAAGTAGAGTTGCGTCTTTTACGATGGGCCTGTACACATAAATTTTGTGTCTAAACTGCAAGACAATTGTACAAAAATATTTAAAGATTTTATGTAATAAGGTTACACCACTCTGTGATTTTTACACAATAAATGTAAATCCTCTGATTAGATCTCCGGTTTGGTCACGATTTGGTCACGATTTAAGGGCTGAAATAGCTTGATCTTGAAACGTAAATTTGAACTTCTTCAATCTTCGCGGTTGAAAGATCATCAAAGCGGTAGTTGCTCGAGGGCTTCGAAACTTTATCTCGAACAAGTATGGCGATCCTTGACTTGTAGAATAACTGATTTTGAAGGCAAATTCCTCTTCGATTTGAGGAGAAAGAGAAACCGATCTTCATGACTTGGAAGTGCTCGATTGAAGAACGGCACTGCGTTAGTGCGTATAGTTCTTCAAATGAAGCACAACCTGTGAGACGACAGCGTTTCGGCGGAGCTTAGGCTTTGATCGCGGAAATTTCATAATTTTCGCTTTGATTTTGTACCTCAAGCCCTCTATTTATAGGCAAGGTGGTAGGCTTATTTTTGGAAATTTCATAATTTGAGCTTTGATTTTGTAATTAAGGAGATTTTTGTCCCCTTAATTATCTGATCTCCTCAATTAAATGGATATTTGTCTCCATTTAATTTTGGGAATGATTTTAGTCAAATTTGACTTTTCTGGTAACAAGACAATGGGTTGGACCGCGTAATTTTATCTGGACTGGTTCTTCAAATTTAACTTTGGTTCGAGCCCGTTCTTTTGCTTGGCCCCAAGTCCGCATCTTGACCCGTATTTTTCACGGCGTTGAATAATTGACTAGACACTAAATTATTTACTGTTGGCTAGTAAAATAATTTTGGGCTAATTACACCTATGTCCCTGAGGTTTGGGGGTAATTACAGTCAAGGACACAAAGTTTCAAAATGTAACATTCCGTGACCAAACGTGTTTCAAATGTATAAGCCGTGTCCATCCATTAGGGTTCCGTCCAAAAAGTGTATTTTTTTGCTGATGTTATCAATACATATTTTTAAAATGACGATACTACCTCATTTTAAATTAAGAATTCAAGCCTTAATTAAAGATTAGAGTTTTAAAACCCAAAATTAGGGTTTTGTTGAAACCCTAATTTGCAAATTAGGGTTTTCCCGAAACCCTAATTTCCAAATTAGGTCCAATCCCTCACCCCCGGCAGCCCCTTCCCTCCCCACCGGCAGTCCCCTTCCCCGCCGGTAGCCCCTTTCCTCACCCGGCAGCCCCTTCCCTCCCTGCCGGCAGTCCCCTTCCCTCACCCCGACAGCCTCTTCCCTCCTTGCCGACAGCCCCTTCCCTCACCCCGGCAGCCCCCTTCTCCTCCGGCAGTCCCTTCTGTTATTCACCGAACAAAGCAGATCCACCACCGGCGACGTTGCCGTCGCTCTTCCCCTCCATCTCTTCTCTTCTCCCCCGCAGCAGGGGTGTGGCGATTGGGGGCTGTACTTGACCCCGTTCCGTTCATGCAGAAGTGACAAAAATGGGGTTGGGGGCGCGGGGGGGGGGGGGGGTGTGGGTGCTGGGTGTGGGGAGAGGAAGAATAATCAGTAAATTAAGTGGGTAATTTATTTTAAAGTTAGGGGTAATAAAGTCATTTTGTTAAAACCGTTAGAATTTTTAGGGTTCCGTTTGTCAACGGACATAAGTGTTATATTTTGAAACTTTGTGTCCTTGAGTGTAATTATCCCCAAATCTCAGGGACATAGGTGTAATTAGCCCAATTATTTTTTTGGTGTCTACAGGGCCATCTTGGACCCTTGCAAAACCGTGGTAATCTAAGATTATGTGCTTAATAAATATGATAATACGAGACCTGTTGAAAATTTTCTCATATAAGCAGCTTTGTGATGAAAGCATTTGAAAATCATGCTATGACATCATGTGGCTGAACATAGTTATTACGCCCCTTACTACCATATAAGTCATGACAACTTGAGTGGATAAACTCCCGCCTCAACCTGTTTGTTTCACTCTGTTGGCCTGTTATGAGTTATGAAACAAATATATATAAATACAATCTGCCGGTGAAGTTTAGAGTCTTGAAAATAGGAGGATTCTAAATTGATATCACATATTAGTTGAGGGCATGAGGCAGTGCATGTCTCCCTTCCTGGTCCGTATGCACCTGTCTTGTTCCCCAGCCAGTTGGGTTGTATACTTGTATGTTGTATGCCCTAAAGAGATCTGAATGCTTTCACTTTCCATGATTGTTAGAGCTCCAAATCTATCGAGTGTATATTTCCTCAGATATTAGATACTCGAGCATGTCTACCCAAAGCATTTTGGAATGCATATATCGATGCAAATAACATATGGGGTATACTAATGATACGTGAGTTAAGTGTGGTTTGATGATTTGGGTAGTATTGCTGAGGGCTTTCTTCCTTTCCTTATTTGGCTCTCCCCCATTTCTTTCCAAGCAGTTCTTTATTTACGTTACCGCATTTGTTGAACTCAAGATGTCATCCCACATCCAAATGGTCTTCTATTTTACTTTGTTTAGGTGGTGTGTGAAAGGAGCTCAATGAGTTGGTATTTTGAAGGGAGAACTGATATTTCCAATTTGAAGTGTTGGAGGAAAATCACGATCATAGTTAGTTGTAGAGTGTGTGTCTGGGGGGATATCTACAATATTTTTCTCTAAACAAGTTTTTTTTGAAGTTTATGGTTAACGGAAGTCATTCCTTAACAGTGATAAGAAGAGGGTACATGTGTATTCCCACCAGGTCTATCAAATAGTCCAGTGTAATATGCGTGATTGACATAGGAAAAGTGGCTCGTGGTATTCGTGGATGCTGGGTGCATCCATATGTTTTAGCTGTGTCACACGAGGTAAGAGCACGAGAAGCAAGAGAAACGCGTACTTGAAGAATTTGATGTTAGTACCTTGTCTTTGTGCCCTCTTTGCAGTTTTTGTTATGCACTGAGGGTCTAGTTTCGTGGCGATTCGTTCCGTGCTCTTACTTCGTTGTTTTCATTTCCGTATTTAAGCTGTAGAAGTATGTCTCCATCACTTTATTGGTTTTTCTCCTTCAATCTTGGAAGTTTTAGCATATAGTTGTTGTATAGTTTCTTCTGATTACGGTTTTGAAAGGGTGCGTGGGAGATTTACCTGCGCTGTAAGTATAAACCCGTAAAAGGCAGTGCACTGCCGGAGACGGGGAAAAATGGCACGAGTCGGACAATCCAGAATCTGGGACGATGATGTTTGTGGTGGATGATGTTCAGTAATAAACCTCGAACGAAAAAGGAGAAAAGAAGTAGTAACCTTGTCATTGTATTCTTAGTCGACGATCAATCATTTCGCTGGTGTTTACATGTGAGGATGCAAGAAGAAATAAAGCACAAATAAGAATGTTGCAGAAGTAAGAAATTTGTGCTTAATTCTTATTGAGATTACACATTTGACTTGCACATGTAGCCCGTATCGTTATTCAGGTCAATGCATGGATGACACTCCGATGATGAGTTATTAGAGCTTTTGTGGACTGAGTTTCAGATTGAATCTTAGTCAATTTTTAAAAACCGCTTTTAAGTACTTTTAGTAGAATTAGCTTTCAACTGTGATGTATGAACGGTGTTTGGGCAGAATGTACTAAAAGCAGTTTTAGGGTAGGTTTGACACTCTTTTTTTGCCTCTTTTTTTTTCAGTTTTAAAAATTGAAAAAAAAAGGAGCGTTTGGTAACCATTTTTTTTTCAATTTAAAAAACCAGTTTTTAAACTGAAGAGTAAAAAAAAAAACTCCAAAAACTGATTTTTTTTTTCACTTTTAGTTTTTTTTTTTAGACCACCACCACCACCCTCCCACCACCGGCAGCCACCTCAGGCGACCACCGCCAGAGACTGCCGGCAGCCACCTCCGGCTGCCGGCCACCACCGCAGGTGACTGCAGGCAGCCACCTTGGCCGTCGGCCACTACCACCACCACCGTCGACCACCGCTACGCCCCACCACTGCCACCGCAAACCACAAAAAAAAAGTCAAAATAAAAAGGGTTACCAAACACCAAAAAAAAAAACCTAAAAAAAAAAGGGGTTATCAAACACCCACTTGTTTTTATAAAAAAAAAAATTAAGCTGCTCTTTAAAAACTGAAAACCAAATTTTTTTTTTGTCAAACGAACCCTTAGTTTACCAAAATGACCAGATAATTTTGTGTTTGAATAAAATATGTTAAGAGGTTTCGTTACGATACTTTATATGGTCAAACCTGATTGATTAATTCATGGTTTTTGTTTTTTAAATTCGGTTTAATCAGTTCTTTACTTCTTTTACTTTTAAAAGCTAATTTAATTACTTTATAGTTTCAATCACATAGTAACCTTATTTAATTGAGATTAAATCAAGTTTAACTATTTTAAAATTTATTTTAAACAGATTATCCCAAAAGACAATAAAAGTAATGAGAGAGAGTTTATCATATTATATTACTTGGTATAAAGTTAAAGCAAAATATTACAGTAATTGCTAAAGTGTGCTCTGTGAGTCTGTGGTGTATTCTTGCTCCTTGGAAGATTGGACCATAATCTTGTCCCCCGAAGGGGCCCAAATTTGACATTGACAGGCAACTTTTTTATTTGAAGTGTAACCATACATATTATTAAAGTTTTTGTCCTTAATAATTTATTTTTAATATTTAATTATTTTTTAACTCATTTTGAACCTTATTTACCTATCTAACTAACTTTTGAAAATCGTTATTCCAAACAGAGATTTCAAGGAAAAAAAATATTGTTTGAAATAACGTTTTCAAAAGAAATCTTAATTCCTAGCAGAGATTAAGAACCACAATTTCATACGTTGGAATATCAAAAGCGTGGTTTGGAATCACGTTTTCTTCCTTTGAAATCTCTGTTTAAAATCATGATTTTCAAAAGTGAGTTAGATAGGTAAATAAGGTTTAAAATGAAGTAGATATGTAATAAAATATTAAAAATAAATTATTAAGGGTAAAAACTCCATATTATTACAATGTTTTCTTTTGAAAAGAAAGAATAGAGATGTGAGAAGGTAGAAATACCCAATTGCCCATTAAGAAGGCCTTAGTGAAGCTATTCAGTTGCACATGGTTTATCTTTCCAAGTCTCAACAATAGTAAAATGTTGTGTATTTTACTCGCTTTCTAGCTGCTCACCGTGTTAGTTTGACAAACTCTGCGTTGCTCTCCAGTTTTTCTTAATTTTTGCTCGACTTTAGGTTGGATTAGGATGGGGTTGTCATCTGGCTTTCTTCTCTTTTTTGAGATATGTATACCGTTCTTAGGTTCAAGTTAAGTATACTTTTTATGGGTTATGGGCCTTTCAGAAAAAAAAATTTATTTGTTTTTCGGCATAGTGCAATGCGCAAACGAGGAAAATTTGGCGTTGAAAATTTCTTTTTTTTTTCCTGGTCACGTTTTTCTTTTGCTTTAAGATGCAACTACATAATATTTTAGTATTTGCTAAACTAGACAAAGAAAAAGAAAAAGAAATAAAGTTAATTACGATCGAGAAGTTGTATTTTCATATCTTAATTATATGCCTTTTATCAGTTGTAAATTCATTGCTGTGGTGATTGTTGCTCTATCCGTTTCATAATAAATTAGACAAAAACAAGTAAAGTTAATATCCGTATATTTTATATTTATGATATGATAAAATTTCGTAAGAAGTTAAAGATCGACGAAACAAAAATAACTTTTTTTTTTTCTTGATAGCCTAGGAGGACTGGGGGGGGGGGGGGGGGGTGGGGGGGGGGATGAGGGAAGATGGGGGATGGTTTTAATGGACAATATCAAGTAATGTCGAATAAAGATGAGCTTCACGCTTGCATGATATAGCGGAAGAAGCCAAAATGAAAAATCATAGCAATAGTTTGACAAACTTTGCATTTCACACTTGCTTCTCATCGCTTAAATGAATGAACGAGAATCACTGCATGAAGAGAAGCATCGTTGGAGACGTAACCGGAAAGAAGACGGGAAAGGAAAAGAGAGAGATAAGTAGCCGGTCATGATGACGTTGCTGCGACGGCTCAGCCTCTTTCTTCCGCTGTTTCTTGTTATTTTGCTTACTGATTCGGCAGTTCTTGGGGTCGTAAGCGTCGACACATTTACCAGAGCTGACTTCCCCGCTGACTTCGTTTTTGGTTCCGGAACTTCCGCTTATCAGGTACTAGCATTCGAAGAAATGGGTCGAGTTTGGACTAGATCATTAACGCAAATTTGTCATTCCACGCATAATTAAACCCAAAATACGGTCGTTTTGGACTACAAGGTTGAGGGAGCAGCATTTGAAGACGGAAGGACGGCTAGCATTTGGGACACCTTTGCTCATGAAGGTCCGTGTCCTTGTGGTTGCTTTATTTCAACTTGGACTTATTGAATACTTCCTCTGTTTCATAATGTTTTCTGCGTTTGATTTTTTTGCGAAATAACTCGAACATGTAAACACTGAAATGAGCTCAAATAGAAACTGCAAATCAAATAAGAATTGGTTGACTAGTCAAACTAGGACAAGAACAATGAGTAAAGTTAATGCATCCTTGCTCAAAATCTAATCTAGGAATTTACAAAAAGTCAAATGGGACAAACAATAGGGAAAGAGGGAGTAGTAAAACAATGATGCAAATGTATGTTTCTATAATGGAGAAGTGGAAAGAAGACATTTTGAAGTCCGAGGTCGACCACTAGTCTATATATGGGGATTACAGTTCGCTTCTTATACTTGGTTGGCTCATCCCCGTCTTATGCGTGCTTGTAGTTTGCTCCCCGATTTCTACTTTAAAGTACTTCAATTAGATTGTGTGCTCTCCCTGTGTCGTGTCAAATGTGCAACCATAAGAATTATTTGCTGACAGCATGGCTAGATTGAAAATTGGAGGGTCCCTGAGTGAAATGCAGTATGCCCCTGCTTGTTGGAAAAATTAATTCTGACCACTGTTTTGTGGTGGTGGTTTGGGTGTGTGTGTGATGGGGGTGCTCCGGGATGGCTTGCCCAAACTCCTACGTACTTGATTTGCCATAATGCATTCGTTCACCAGTGTCACCCTTGTCTACTTGCACATAGATGCTTAAGTATCGGATACAGATTCACGTCGATAAAAGGATTTTTCCTTTTTTTTTTGTCACGTGTTTTATGGATGCTGATTGTGGTATGGGTGAATGAAAATTTCAGGGTATTCACATGGAGCCACCGGAGACATAGCATGCGATGGTTATCATAAATACAAGGTGTATACACAAAGAGACCTTTCTTTTTTGTTGTTGTTCGGCAATGTTTTCTGTCCATGGTTGGGCCGCTTAATTAATGCTACTAGAATGAACGCAGGACATGCCCTCTTTGGATTCGACTAAGTTTATGATGTAACGACTTTTACGTATGTCTGTGGATAACATTCCCATGTTACAATTGGCATTTTTCACCTCTAGCTGTAATCTTAATGCTCTTGGCATTTCTGCATTGACAGTAGGAGAAACACTCGACTTTGTCAGTCTAGCCATTCTGTTTTTGAATAAATTCTAATGGTTGCACATTTTGCATGTCCTTTGCGTCAGACAAACTATTTTCAGTAGCATAAGCATCTGGCTCTTGGTTTATGTTTTTGAACTTGTAGATGTTTCTTAGTCAAGACCTTAATCATATCAAGAAATGCAGCCATGTGTTAAAAAATGTGTTTTATTTTAAGACAATGATGTGGATTGCATGTCAATGCCACTACACCTGATCTTGCTGCATGTTATGAGTTCTCTGCAATTGTCTGTTGCAGGAAGATGTCCAACTTATGACGGATACTGGCTTGGAGGCCTATAGGCTGTCCATCTCATGGTCGAGATTGATTCCAAGTAGGTGTAATCACTTGTAACGAAATTGACAACAGATGAATATTATTTCCTGGCCTTTCTTACACTTGGAATTGTCTATGTTTTCAGATGGAAGGGGACCTGTCAATCCAAAGGGCAGAGAATACTACAACAATCTCATCAACGAACTCATTGGCCATGGTAACTACCAGCTTCCATTGTAATTGCTGCTAGTACTGTTTAATTAGCATCTTTAACATATTTACAAACATATTTCCACCTAAAACAGTGTTAAACCTTAAATGCTAAAAAAAATTGAAGAAAGTTCTAAACAAAGTGTATGTTATAAAAAAAGGCAAATATAAAAAGAAAGCGGCAACTAGAAAAACAGAGCTCATCAACCTGACTCCTGACATTAATATTTTGTTGATCACACAGGAATAGAACCACATGTTACATTATTTCACACTGATTTACCACAGGCGCTTGAAGATGAATATGGAGGATGGCTTAGTAGAAAAGCAGTGTAATCTATCGACATCGTTTACTAATGCAAGCTATTATGCACATAGCACCGAGTATATGATGATTGTGACGATGTTACCTTCTATTCAATGCAGGAAAGACTTTGTTGCATATGCTGACGTGTGCTTTAGAGAGTTCGGTGACAGGGTTTTGCATTGGACTACCTTTAATGAGGCCAATATATTTACATTTGGTGGTTATGATGAGGGAAGTACACCCCCTCGACGCTGTTCTCCATCATGCGGTGTAAATTGTACTAAGGGTAACTCCTCAACTGAGCCTTACATCGTTGGCCATAACATCTTGCTGGCGCATGCATCAGCTGCAAGACTGTACAGAAAAAAATACAAGGTACTAAATGAGCTTTTATGTCGAAAGGTTGAAACTTATTCAAGAATCTCGTTTTGTTCCAAATAGTATACATTTGGTGTAGCTATGCAAACCTACTCTGACATGCTAACATGTGGGAGGCCCTATATGCAGGCAATAGTTTTAGCTTTTGTCCATTAATCTATTTACTAAACATTGTCTCATTGTCGACCTTTATTTTTGCTTATTTCCTTCTCAGTTGGTGATTGCCAAGAGCACTACGTTGTGAAAAAAGAAAAAGCAGAAGTAGGATTAATTACTGTCTCTTAACTGGTGATGCAGGCCACACAACATGGTTTTGTAGGACTAAATATCTATGCGTTTTGGTTTGTTCCTTATACAAATGCAATGGAAGACACAATTGCAACTCAAAGAGCCAATGATTTTTATATTGGTTGGTAAGTCACAAACCCTAGTTGGGTGAGTCCTATGTATGTCTTTTACTTATAATAATGTACTAATGCTCTTGTTCCCCCAAAACTTGTGATCTCCACGTAAGGTTTGTGAATCCTTTGGTATTTGGTGATTATCCCGACATAATGAAGAAGAAAGCAGGCACAAGAATCCCAGCGTTCACAAAACTCGAATCCAAACAACTCAAGGGTTCATATGATTTCCTAGGAGTGAACCAATACATCACTATATATATCAAGGACAAGTCCAGCAACCTTCAAATGGAGTGCAGGGACTTCAATGCAGACTTAGCAGCAGAGATGATATGTATGTCAGTTATTCTACAGCCTAAAGTCAATCACTTTCTGTATAAAATCTTAAGTCGTTAGAACTAACATTAACTTTCCATAATTTTGGGCGTAGTTGTGCAAGGTGATACACCACAAGATCAGGTGCGTTTATAAATTATTACCTCAAAAGGCTAGTTTGTAACCATTTATATCTCCTTTTAGTTCTTAACAAATTTCCTTTTCCTCAGTTCCCTGGAACACCTTTTGGTTTGCAAGGAGTTCTGGAGTATTTCAAGCAAGTATATGGCAACCCTCCCGTGTACATCCATGAGAATGGTCTCTTCATCTCTCTCTCTCTCTCTCTCTCTCTCTCTCTCTCTCTCCCTCTCCCTCCCCCACCCCCATTCCTTTTCCCACATACACATTCACTCACACGCACACACGCCAAAGTTTCTAGAAGTTGGTTTGGAGTAAGTTTGGAAATGATGGATATAGCTTTGATCTGTTCAGATGCGCGCCAGAGCATGCAATCAAGCAGTATTTTAGCATGTAGATGGCTTATGTACCGAATAGGGTTTTCCATCTTATGGGCGTTGCTGATTCCACTTCTTAAAAGGCCTGCTAAATCTTTATGAGCTTCACAAATTTTGCATTCAAACCTTTCCATATCTAAAATCTATTAGATCTTTCTTGTCCAGAAGTATAATAGAGTACCAAGGCAGAACCAGAGTACTATTTCTCTGGCATTTCATCTCTCTCTTTTTTCTGTAAGCTCGTGCTTTCAAAGATAAGCTATGTGAAACTTACGTTGTTCCACTGATGTCTAATCATACTGGCTTAATTCCGTTCCTATGGTGGGTGGGGGTGGGGTGGGGGACCATTTTATGGTTTCATTATTGTTCTTGGGGATTTTCTCCTGCTGGTTATCACATAGATGTGACGAGATTAGTATCCTCTCATATATGCTTTACTGCTCAAGGAGGATTTTTCCTAGCTCAACAGTGGGGTATTTTTGGCTTTACAGATGAGTCTCCGAAAATTTCATAGCTCAGTTAAAAGAAAGCAAAGATGTAAAAGTATCTGAAAGTCAATTCCATTTTATGGTTTCATTCTCCTGGTGGTTATCACATAGATGTGACGAGATTAGTATCCTCTCATACATGCTTTACTGCTTAGGTCAACAGTGGGGTATTTTTGGTTTTACAGATGAGTCTCCGAAAATTTCATAGCTCAGTTAAAAGAAAGCAAAGATGTAAAAGTATCTGAAAGTCAATTGAAATTGGAACCTCCAGTTCCAATGGATCCTCATAGCTATTTGTAGATGACAAAAGAACCTCCAAACATCCATCAACCTACAGAAATTAGTAGTCCCATACATATGGATACATATTTGAATGAGTATGGTTTATTCATCAAAGAAAATTTGGCTCTATTTGGTCAATGCAATCTTTAAAAGCTCTTCATTTATTGAGGCTTGCTCTCTTGTACTAAAATTTCTGGCTCCGTCGATGAAAAATTGCCACATAAATGAAGCCACCATGTGATATTTTCTATGGCCACATTAAGGCAAATGAAGGGTTTAATCAATCGAGAGGAAACTGGTCTCATGTGAAGTGGGCCAGTATGGTTTGGCTGCCTGTAAATCTATTGTTCTTTCTGTCATGTATTTTTGAAACTTATTCATTGACTTGCATTGGCAGGTCAGCGAAGTCGGCGCAATGGAACACTAAATGACACATTCAGGGTGACATACTTACATGGTTACATGGGAAGTGTGCTGAACGCTGTACGGTATGCCTCTGTTACACTTTGATCAAATTAGCGGCTCAACATAGCAATCCAAGAAAATCAACATACTTTCTTTTCTTCGAATTCAGCAAGGCTAAATTCGTCTGTCGCTTAGGTTTTTGAAACCTGAACTATCCAACTTACTCCACTTCATAAGGACTATGGTCAAAGTGCTAAAATGTACTTATGCAGGAGATGCTTACTGTTTTGATAGCTTTAGTAGTCCAATATAATTGCTTTGAGATTTGTGCTGCAAGACTTTTCTCAGTTGCACCTCTTGAAAGAGCTTTCTCTAGGATCATGCTTCATCAGCACAAAAGTGTTCATTTAAGTTCAAATCATATATTCAGGCATGTCAATGCTTGATGTTCTGATGTGTTTGTTCTTCTTCTTGTTCTTTTTCTCCTCCAACTTTGAAATGGCAAAAGGAATGGATCAAATGCAAGAGGGTATTTCACGTGGTCCTTCTTAGATGTCTTTGAGTTGTTATTTGGCTATGAATCAGGCTTAGGCCTCTACTACGTAGATTTGGATGACAAGGATTTGAAAAGATATCCCAAGCTCTCTGCACATTGGTACTCCAACTTTTTGAAGGGAGGAAGCATTGGTCCAGAAGAAGTTATTCAAATTAACACAAAGGTATCCACTTCTTCATAATTTTGCTTCTCGCAGTTGGTCCAGATGAAGTTGTATCTTTAGGAGGCTCGAGGTTGACCGACTGCTTGAGCTCCACAATGGTGCTAATGCAGAATTCAAACGGCTTATTTTTAGAGCTCTTCTAGTCGAACGCCTTTCCCCCCACTTTTGACGTTGCTTGGACCGTGAACCCTTGTACTCAATAGATAATTGAAATAAAAAGAAATAAGAAATTTGGTCAAGTTATCAGACTGAACTTTTGTATTTTCAGACACTTCACTTGCTTATGTGCACCTCCTTTTGAGAGAGAGTATGGGGTAGTAAATGATTAAACTGAATTTTGGTTGTTGCTGTCGTGTGTCTGTGTTTTGGGTTTGGGGTTGGGGTTATTTTTTTTGGAGAGAGAGAGAGAGAGAGTTGGGACGTCAAATTGACTTCTGAATTATGAATTATGGAGCGACTATTGATTTGAATTATGAATTTGTTCACGTAGTAAAAAAACTAAGAAAAAAAAGTAGAGAACAAAGATTTCTAGACTAGTACTCTTAAGGGAGATTCTACTAATATTAATGGGGAACCTCCCTTATGATGAATTTTTTTTAGCCTTTTTTTTTAAAAAAAAAAGGTTAAAAATATATACCAGAAAGAGGATCAGAATTTACAAACATAGTTACACATAAGCCAGTACACAAACAAGTTGGATGACATCTCCATCTAATCAAGAAAATGACTAACACAAAATAACCGCAGGTCAAACCACGAGGAAGTACTAGGGCGACGCAACGATACGAGAAAGAGGTTTGTCCTTCTTTACACTGTCAAATCACTGTTGCGAACCTCCACGACCAGACCGAAAAGCAAAAGTCACCAGAGCCGATGAAAGAGACAAAGTGGCTGCTTTCCCTTGCGCTATGTGCAAAGAGTGAAATGCCCAGTAGTTCGAAGTCGATTTACACAAAAAGTGAGTGGATGGCGGCCAACTTCCTGCGCTCCTGCTCATCTGCAACAGAAATTCACACACAGGCAGTAGAACAATGACATGATCACAGAGTAATTAACGTAAACAGCTAAGACAAGAAAGCACAGCTAGCTCATGAGCGTGAAGTGCATCAGGAGGGAATCAATAAGTGCACCAATTGAGACCCAGTCACGGTTAAACAAAGCCAAAGCCAAACCACCCCATCAACCGGAGAACCGATCACAGAAGACAGGAGATGACACAACAGCACAGTGGCAGTGCGTAGAGAAGAAAATGGGATGAAGAGGAGGATAAAAATGTGTAAAGCCATCACTCTTGAGTTTCCTTGGACTGTACCTTTGGCAACCGACGTTGAAAGGAAGTGGTGGATTTGACTATACTTTTGGCAACCGAAGCACAGCTAACTTTTGACTATACTCTTTCATAATGCAACAACTTCAAATTAATAAAAAGTTAATTAACATCATTGTTGGAAATTTCCCACTCTACTACAGTACAATCATAGAATTTTCTTAATCTCAATAATTCCAACTGTTCCACCTTAATATCTACCCGTCAACATTTTCACTCCATCGCTGTTGCTCTTCCTCTCCTGTGTCCATTTTTATGTTAAACAAATTTTCTTTTTTACGTATATTTTATTTTTTCATTGATTAAGTTTGCATGTACTTTTTCATTTGCACGTATATCGCATGTGCCGATGATCCTAGTAACCCATAAAGAATGTGTGATTGGAGCCGAAGAAATACGGTGACCATTTTGTTTTATCATTTTCATCTCTGTGCGTTTATCTGTCTACTTTTTGATGGCATCTTGTTATTTTGGTCATTACAAGCTTGGCATTTAAGTTAAACAAAAAAATGGATGCGCAAAGCTCAAAGAGGACAAGAAAATAATAGTGGCACCTTTTTGACACGCACATATTGAGAGATGGTCTAAAATCTTTCTAGCATCGTTGATTTGCATAGCCACCTTTATTTACTTTAGTGCGTGTAATGCACACGTTCCATACACGTTGTGGCATCGAAAACTGTTGGCGCGTGTTTGTAAAAAATTTTAGGATCAAGATCCTCTGTTGTACATCATTTAACGACAAAAAAATATCATAAAAAATGCTTAGGGTTCGTTTGACAAATTTTTTTTTTTGGTTTTCAGTTTTTAAAGAGCAACTTAATTTTTTTTTTATAAAAACAAGTGGGTGTTTGATAACCCCTTTTTTTTTGAGTTTTTTTTTTTTTGGTGTTTGGTAATCCTTTTTATTTTGACTTTTTTTTTGTGGTTTGCGGTGGCGGTGGTGGGGCGTAGCGGTGGTCGACGGTGGTGGTGGTGGTGGCCGACGGCCGAAGGTGGCTGCCGGCAGTCACCTGCGGTGGTGGTCGGCGGCCGGCGGCGGCTGCGGTGGTCGCCGGCGGCCGGAGGTGGCTGCCGGCAGTCTCCGGTGGACACCGGCGGCCGGCAGTCTCCGGCGGTGGTCGCCTGAGGTGGCTGTCGGTGGTGGGAGGGTGGTGGTGGTGGTCTAAAAAAAAAACCAAAAGTGAAAAAAAAAACCAGTTTTTAGAGTTTTTTTTTTACTCTTCAGTTTAAAAACTGATTTTTTAAATTGAAAAAAAAATGGTTACCAAACGCTCCTTTTTTTCAATTTTTAAAACTGAAAAAAAAGAGGCAAAAAAAGAGTGTCAAACCTACCCTTAGTATATTTAGAAACAAAAGATTGTCACTGAAAGTGTTTTGTCGTTGTTATTAAATTTATAATAATAACTTTTTGTCGCTAAAATAGTTAACGGTATTTTTTTGGTACAATACCGCTGCGTACAATAGAGAATCATGATCCCAAATTCAATGTGCCTTGTTTCGTGAGGCCGTATTAAATCGTTGCCACTCATTTAAGGTCATTAGTATGCTTCAACATGACTTTATGCAAGCTTAGCATTTATGGGTTCTTAAAAAAAAGGGGGGATAAATAGCTAATAACCCCTTGTATTATACACGGTGTGCGATTCCCCTCTCCCCCCTCCACTTCAAAATTAACCACTAAACCCTCCCACACTTATGAAAATTGGACACTTTAGATGGAAACTGTTAAACTAAACAGCCGTGGTCAACACATGCACTGACTAAAGTTTTTTTTAAATGACAATTTTGCCCTTTCTCCTGGCTTTTCAATTTCAATTTCTTCCTCTTCAGAACCTTTTACCACGGCACCACCGGAACGGCGCCAGCGTCAATATAGCCTTCCACTACCACCGATTACCGCTCCCTCGTAACAGCCCCGACTCAATCCTCCCTCAAATCCATCTTCCTTAGCTGCAACCCCAATCCTCCCTCAACATCCGCATCGCAAGCCACTGCCACGACGCCCCATCACGAGCCTCTGCCTCGACAAGCCACCGCGACTCTAATCCTACCACCGTCATACCTCAACACCACCTGCGCACCATCCCAACACCACATACCAAGACGACCCACTGCCGCGATCCACCGCCACCACGATCCCAATAGTACCTTCGTCACACCTCAACACCATCCAATCAACCCACCTCCGCCTTCAATTAACCCATCGCCACCAGACGACCCAACATGGGCAACCCACCACTAGCGTTAACTCCAACCCACCACCAAAACCACAGCCACCCATGGCCGGTCAAGCCATACAAACCACCACCATAAACAAACGACCTCCGGTTAATGGTGATGGGGTGGGGGGAGGATGTGTGCGGTGATGGGGAGGGGGAGGGTGGGTGCAGCGACGGGGCGGGGTTTGCAGCGTCAGGGAAGGAGGATGGTAGGTGCCGCGATGAGGTGAAGGGATGGTGGGTGCAACGATGGGGGAGGGTGAGGGCGGCAACGGGTAAGGGGGAAGGTGAAGAGAAACCCTAATTTAGAAATGAGAACTTTAAAATTTTAAACCCTAATTTGAGAAGGACTAATGTTACACACCCTAATTCTTTAAACTAATTTGAGGTTAGAAGAGAGGGAGTCATTAGCTATTTATGCCCAAAAAAAAAAGAAAAAAAAGTGTTGTCTTTTACTAAAGATGACAATTCATGACATGGTTCAAAGCATGTTGTAAATTTCATTAGTCCTCATCGTCGTACCATCGTTCCTCGACGGTATGAAAATGTGCCTAATCATGTCGGATAAAGTAAATTTTGGTTTGGGGATTTCAATTTTTCCATGGACCTAGAAGAATGTACAATGCAATTCGGAGTAACCTACGTCTACAAAACATGCATTTGATACACTAGAAAATGAGAATGTAAGGCACCCAAAATCATAAACGGTTACACTTCACGAATTCTTTTAAAGGTCAGGTTGACAAGAACTTCGCTCAACAGGGGATTGGTGTACAAAAAGTGGCAGTCCTGAGCAGCCCAAAATTATCATCATAATGGAAACAAGCCCTAAGCCAGTTTAACATCATGGTTAATCGCTATAAATAAAGTCTCTTGAACCACCGAAATTCTGTAAAGGGTAGAGGAACCAAAAGTAGTCCAAGGGTCTAGTTAATTACATATTACATTGACCAGGTGTGACATAATTGACATGTTCATAATTGAGATAACTCATTGTATTGACAAAGGACAGGAGACAGGCAGCTTTGCTCCGGTGTAAAAAATGGTGGCGGAGTCGAAGGGTGAGAGGCACTTTGAAAGAATGTTTAAGAGAGAGAGCTAATGCCTCAAAGTTTGGAAGGTCTAACCCCTTCGATGCGGAGTTATGAGCCTACTTAGAGTGTAATTAGAACACTTTGATACATGATGTCGATTTAACGTACTAGGTGATTATGTCGAGCGTAGTTAGAATACTTTGAGAAACGTTGTTGATTAAACTAGGCGATTATGTCGATAGAGACCATCGTTCATATGATGTAGCTGTTACTACACCATGTTCTTAAATCTGTTCCAACCTATTCTGGTCATACCCAAGGGCCCACTAGGGGTCCCACTTCGAGTGAACACGTCGACACGTTCAACGGTCAACTTTCCAACGCATCGAACCGGTCAAAGTGCGCACGCCCAACTCACGTGCATTTTTCGCTTTGCACGCCTCACACGACTTAATTGCCAATTATATCACGTTAACGTGACTCACGATGGCATGTTCGTCACGCCGCAACTACCTAAGCACCTTTTCATCAAAAAACATCAATCGACGGTGCAACCTGGAGCAATGGGGGCAAAGGCCTTGGCCAACCCCATAGGGTCGGCCTCGGCCTCGGCCTCCCCTAAGGCCATGGGGTTGGCCTCGGCCTCCATGGGGGGTCGGTCTCGGCCTCTATGGGGGGTTGGCCTTGGCCTCCCCCCCGGTTGTTCACTTTTCGCGCAAAGTCCTTTCGGTACTTTGTTCGCTCCGTACGCTTTGTATGTGACTTTGGCACCTTGTTCGTCACGTGGGTATGACTCATGACAACATGCTCGTCGCAATGCAACTTTTGGATTCATCATTGCCCATCAAAACATTTACCGTCGGCGCGCCCGAAGTTTAGCGAAAGGGGAGTGGCCTTGGCCTCCCCTTCCGCGCGCACTTGTGCTTTCGGGTCTTTGCACCTCTGCGATGTTCACCGATGCTCGTACACCAACCTTGTGATGTCCATCGTCCGCTGCTCGCAGTCGTGTATCACCTCTGAGATGACCGTCACCCAAAGTCACCTACTACCACCAAATGACCTGTCGCCGACAACCGCGTGACATCACTCCTAACTTTGTCATTACTGAATATTGCACTTATAATTTTGGTATAACATGCACACTTGGCTCATGCCTCGTCTCCGAGGCACCCGACGCGTGCCCGTGCGCTGTCTTCGCTACGTTCATTGCCGCGCCCATGCACCATCTTCATGATATGTGCCCCGGCACCCAGTATTGTTTGGCGACGTTTGTCGCCGCTCCCGTACGCCACTTTCATAACAGGTGCCCCCAGCATCGATTATTGCTCCCCGACATTTGTCGTCGCTCCCGTGCACCATCTTCATGATATGTGCCCCGACACCAAGTATTGTTCCGCGACGTTCGTCGCCGCACCCGTGGGCCACTTTCATAACAGGTGCCATCGGTACCGAGTATTGCTCCGTGACATTCGTCGCCGCGCCCGTGTGCCACTTTCATAACAGGTGCCCCCGACACCGAGTATTATTCCGCGACGTTCGTCGCTGCGCTCGGGCGCTACTTTCATAACATGTGCCCCTGGCACTAGGTATTGTCTCGCGATGGTCGTCGCCGAGCCCATGCGCCACTTAATGTCTCGTGCTGTAGGCACCGCGCCCATGCACCACAATCATGTTACATGCTTCTGGGGGGCTCCATTTTAGTGCTTCGGTATGAGGACCCCTCGCAGTAGGATGGGCTCGTTACCACAAAGCCATCGCCGCCATGAGATAGGCTCTACCATAAAGCTATCGCTGTCTTTCTTCTGGGGGGCTCCGTTTGTAGTGCTCCGGCACAAGGACCCCTCGCAGCGGGATGGACTCGTTACCATAAAGCTATCGCCGTCTTTATTCCAAGGGGCTCCTTTCGTAGTGCTCCGGCACGAGGACCCCTCGCAACGGGATGGGCTCGTTACCACAAAGCCATCGTTGTCTTCATTCCAGGGGGCTCCTCTTATATTGCTCTAGCACGAGGACCCTTTGCAGCGGGATGGACTCGTTACCACAAAGCCATCGCCGTCTTCATTTCGGGACACTATCTCCGTCAGGGTATCTTCGTGATTGGCCTATGTGCTCCGGCACTGGGGGCTTGCGTCGACACCCCTCCCCTATGGACTATGACCCCCGGGTTCGAGACGGGAGCAGGTCTTCAGAGGGCATCGCGCCTAGTCCGCCTAGCAGTTGGGCGTCGAGTCATCCCCACCGCAGCCAGGCATGTGGGATTCAGTAAGGGCTTGGACCGGCGACTGGGGTAACGAGCTTACTCTGATCATGCTATCGGGTGGTCAGTCTTCTCAGACAGGTAGAGCGATTCTGTGTGGGGCAAGTAGTGCGAACTTGGGAACCGACAGTCCGACAGAGAACCAGCATTTTTGGACCCCCTGGTGACGTGTCACTCCCAGTGGATGACATGTGACATTTTTGACATAAGTATACTATTTATTATAAATAGTGGACTTTTGGACTCATTCTAGAGAGAATTCTCTCATTTGACAAAAATCACTTTCTCACTCTAGAACTTGAGAGCTCCTGGATCCTAGAAAGAGAAATACATTTCTCTCGTGACTTTGGACATAACATCGCCCGTGACATTGGACCTCGACTTGGACCTTAGCTCGGATTGTTGACTGCCGGCCTTGTTCGTTTCTGCCTTGTCTTCATAGCACTGCCACCCCTCAAGACTTGTTTGGGAAGCCTTGATCTCTGTCCTTACTCCGCCCTCACTGTCTCTCACTTTGCATACTTGAAAGTTGATTCGGACTATAGCCTTTGTGGCACCTCCACGTAGGTACGAACCCACTTTTCTTAGCATCAAAATCAAACACCTGTTTTTATAATTCATTAAATGCTACATTAGTCTCATACTTTAGGAGCGCGTGCGACAAAAACCTTGGAGTTTGTATTCCGACGCTTAATATGCTAGACTTATAATTCGGTATGCAATTAACCAATTGCTTGTGAAAAAATTCTAATCTTTTGAACGTCTATCTAATTTTAGAGGACAAACACGTAACTTTCACCCTTTAATCTATCCAACGGCTAATATACAAACACCCATATGAATTCATCTTCCTCTAATTCAATGAGGAAGATGAAGAGTCCAAGGTTATTGATACGATTTTCGACTTCCATTTTATCAAAGTTGAAGAAGGGTCAAGTTGATGTGAATTTTCGTTAACAATACTTTTGTCGTTCTTTCCTCCGTTAGTTCCCCCATTTTTTTATTTTTTATTTTTATGAATTCATATGGGTTCTTAATACCGTATCAAAGTTGAAGAAGGGTCAAATTGAAACTCTAGCGTGTGGGGGTGGGGAGGAGGCATATCAAGTGAGCCCAGTATCCAATTTATAAATTATGGACCAAATTGAAACTCTAGCGTGTGGGGGTGGGGAGGAGGCATATCAAGTGAGCCCAGTATCCAATTTATAAATTATGGACCAAATTGAAACTCTAGCGTGTGGGGAGGAGGCAGATCATGTTTCCGTTTAATTAACTGGATGAAAAACCCTCAATTGATAAATTCTGCACCAACTTAGGTAGAAGTTTGGGGGTGTTGGATGTCATAATTAAAACTTTGAGATTTTTTGTGCACACTATCTCAAGTACGAGGCTTTATGTGCAATTATCCTTTTCTAGCTTGCGTCCGCTGTCTAAACGAATGAAGCCAAACATCGCAAAGTTTGTTTGACGTGTTGGGGGAGAACAGTTTACTTACAAGCGAATGAACGGATATCATTTCCACTGGAGTGATCGCGAAGCAGAGAGCAGATAAGAGGCCCTACGCCTGAGAGTCCCCTGACGGCGGCGGAGATGACGATGATAACGACGTTGATTCGGCGGCGGCTCAGCCTCTTTCTTCCGCTGTTTCTTCTCGTGCTTACGGACTTGGCAGTTGTTCTGGTCCTGAGCGTCGACACGTTCAGTAGAGCTGACTTCCCTGCTGACTTTGTTTTTGGTTCAGGAACTTCCGCTTACCAGGTACGCAGTAATAGTTAGCGAAGGTGCCGCCAATACTGTGACCAAAGGTGTGACTACAGTTAATGCTAGTAATATTTTGCAAGCGACAGTTATTTCTGGCAGAACTTTTTCCATGGATATTTGTTTGTTAAAGTGAGCGCCCTATTAGGATTTTCTCGTAGCTTGTCAATCGTTAAGAGGTGCATTAGAAACAAGATATTTTTTATTTTTTTTATCAGAAGCATAATTTGAAGCTAGTTGAGTATACGGTGTTTGTGCCTGTGCTTGTGTGTCTGCGTGTGTACTGTGTTTATTGAAGCTCTGAAGGTATTCGTTCATTAGAATCATAATTTGAAGCTATAATTAAGTATGTGTGTTTGTTTGGTGCGTGTGCACAAGGTTGAGGGCGCAGCATTTGAAGATGGAAGGACTGCTAGCATTTGGGACACCTTTGTTCATGACGGTCAGTGTCTCTCCATTGTCTCCGTTACAGTATTCCTTTGGTTTTATAATGTTTGCGAAATCATAGAATAGAATTTAAACATGTCAACTGCATTCATTGTTTTCACCCTAGTCAATTTGGAATTACTATGAGTTCAAGTCCATGGTTACATGCTCAAATTCTATTCTAGGGACTTGCAGAATGTCAAGGGGACAAAAATTTTTGAAACCAAAGGAGTAACTTAAATCAAGATTCTATCGACTTGACGGTAGAATTATTCTAACTTCTGAAACAATAAATCTGAGCAAACTATTTGACCCACCTCCGTATGTATCGCAAGTTTTCCCCGATTTTGTAAGGTAGAATGTAGAAGCGGTAACTTTAGAACTAAAAAATACTTTGTTCTAGGATTCCATGCTTCGTCATCTCTACATAAAAATATGCAGTATATTGCTTTAGAGACAACTAGATGCAGCTTTTGTGTTCTACACAACATCGGTGTAACAGAGAGTAATATATCTTAGCAAAGAGATATTTATCTGAGGAGCGCACTATCCCTAAATAAAAGTCAAAGATTTTTTAGCTCATTATCTCAATTTAACATGTAGGTTTTGTCGTGCTGGTTTCTCGTCTTGAAACATGGCTTTTCTTCTGAGTGAGTGAGATAAATTAAGTGATGGTAGCCGCTTGATTTGTTAGAAAGATTGATTAGATGTATGGTGCTATGCATTGAGCACTAACTAGTAAATTCCTTGCTTTAGCAATTCTTGCTTTGTTAAGTGCTCCAGCCACATGCAACAAAACTTGGGGTTTAAGGTTGAATGAAAAAGTTGGAGGATCAACTTGAGTGCAATTCCAGTATGTCAAGTTGCCACTGCTTGTTGGGAAGATTAAATCAGACCAGCATTTTGTTTTTGTATGCTGATCAGCTTATTTTTTCTTCTTCGGGGTGTTTGGGGGTAGGAGGGAGGGGGGGGGGGGGGGGGGGGCTGTGCGGGAGTACAATGTACCAGTACCAAGTGTCAACTCGGGGTGCGCATTTTACAAGCATGGATCACTTATAATCAAGTGTTGAACAAAGGTCCAACAATGATGCTTTTTTTCCTTTATTGCCTGATCAGGGCAATTAATCTAACAGGTGGACAGTATATGGTATTTTCATATAATGATGGCTTTGAACACTAATCACTCCATGAATAGTTAAATTTTTCAGGGCATTTGAATGAAGGCAATGGAGACATAGCATGCGACGGTTATCACAAATACAAGGTCTATACAGTGCTTTAAAGAGCCCTTATTTTTCTTTGTTGTCGTGGTGGTAAGTGTTGGTGGGGGGATGAATGTGTAGCTTGGTTGAGTAATTATTCCTTTTTCCTAATTGGAAATTGATTAAGCAAGGCTGTAATCCACGTTGGAGTGTTGCTACCAGAATAAGAGAAATGCATCCCCTGCATACATTCTATTGAGCTTTTGATGGAAAGGTTTTTTAGTACAACTGGAGTATGCTTCACCATTTGCTGCAACCTTAATTTTACTTGCCACTATGGTATGTTCTCAATAGATAGACTGACAGTTGTAAGAATCCCCGGATTTCTTCAATCTACCCTTTCTGTTTGTGAACAATTCTAATGGTTGCTCAGACTTTTACCTGTCCTTTGTGTCAGACCACCATTTTCAGTCAGAAGAAACTTCTGGGTCTCAGATTTTGTTTTGTGGTATTGTTGAGGAAAGCAACAGTACAACAGAATGTGTCACATTTTTGACGGATTATTTGTGTTGTAAGTTTTCTGCAATAATCTGTTGCAGGAAGATGTCCAACTTATGGCAGATACAGGCTTGGAGGCCTATAGATTCTCCATCTCATGGTCAAGACTGATCCCAAGTATGTTAATCAACTGTGCCTTTTTGACGATGTAAGAACTTGGTAAGTTTTGGTTGTTTTCTTACACTAGGTGTTCCTTCTGTTTTCAGGCGGAAGAGGACCTGTGAACCCAAAGGGCAGACAATACTACAACAGTTTGATCAATGAACTTATTAGCCATGGTAACAACCACATTTCCATTCTAATTGCTGCTAGTACTGTTTGATTAGCATCTTCGACATACTATTTCTTTTATTGGTCCGCCTAAAACAATTACTGAAGAAATCCCTTTTCTCATAAGTACGAGGAAAGGTACTTGCGAACAGCTAACCAAGTTTTACCTTGAATGAATAAAGTTTGAAGCACATGTTTTTATGCTAACCAAATTTTACTTTAAAGAAAGAATTCTAACCTCCCCCACCCCAGACATGCGCGCGCACACACACACACACACACCTGGAAACATGAAAATAAAAAAGATAAGTCTGTATAATACAGAAGTCTTCACCCTAACATTAATCTTCTTTGATCACACAGGAATACAACCTCATGTCACATTATTCCACGATGATTTACCACAGGTGCTTGAAGATGAATATGGAGGATTGCTTAGTAGAAAAGCAGTGTAATCTACTGACATCTTACCCTAATGTGAAAATATTCTTCCTATAACACGAAGTAGATGATGATTGTAACGACATTACCTATTAGCGAATGCAGGACAGACTTTGTTGCATATGCTGATGTGTGCTTCAGAGAATTTGGCGACAGGGTTTTGCATTGGACTACTTTCAACGAGGCCAATATATTTGCATTGGGTGGTTATGATTTAGGAGTTACACCCCCCGGACGCTGTTCTCCACCATTTGGTATAAATTGTACTAGGGGTAATTCCTCAAATGAGCCTTACATTGTTGGTCATAACATCTTGCTGGCGCATGCATCAGCTGCAAGACTGTACCAGAAAAAATACAAGGTAGTAAATGAGTTTGTTGTATATTCAGGAGACCATATCTTCAGGCAAAACTATGTCGTTGTCAACCTTTATTCCTTTTCTTTTGGTGATTGCCAAGGCCACTACAATGGAAGAAAATAAAATCATAATTAGGAGTAACACATGATGCAGGATACACAACACGTTTCAGTTTGCTTGATGGTTGGTTCCTTAACTCGTGACGCAGGTGACACAACATGGTTTCGTTGGACTAAACCTCTTTGCTTATTGGTTTGTTCCTTATACAAATGCAATGGAAGATGCAATTGCAACTCAAAGAGCCAATGATTTTTATGTTGGTTGGTAAGTCACAAAACCTGTTCGGGTGACTCGTAAAGGTCCTTTGATTATAATGTACTAATACCCTAATTGTCCCAAAAAATTCTGATTTATACTTAAGGATTGTGAATCCTTTGGTGTTCGGTGATTATCCCGACATAGTGAAGCAGAACGCAGGCACAAGAATTCCAGCATTCACGAAACACGAATCCAAACAACTCAAGGGCTCATTTGATTTTCTAGGAGTGAACCAGTACAACAGATTATATATTAAGGACAAACCCTGCAGCCTTGAAATGGAAAGCAGGGACTTCAGTGCAGACATGGCAGTACAGCTAATATGTATGTTAACTACTCTACAGTCTAAGTCAATTACTTTTCTGTGTATGTGGCCCCATTTAGTGGAACTAACATAACTTATCTTGATATTTGGGTGTAGTTGAGCAAGGTGATACACCAGGAGATCAGGTGCTTTACCCATTATAGTTCCATAAGGTCACTTCTTAAGCACGTTTACCTCAGTTTATTTTTTGACATTTTATTTTCCCTCAGTTTCCCATAACACCATCTGGTCTGCAAGGAGTTTTGGAGTATTTCAAGCATATGTATGGCAACCCTCCTATTTACATCCACGAGAATGGTCTCTCTCTCTCTCTCTCTCTCTCACTCACTGACACACGTACGCCCACACACACTAAACACATGGCACTAAGATTTCTAGACTAAAATTGGTTTGCTGTAACTTCAGTAATGAAAGACATACCTTTAACTAGTTCAGATGAATGCCAAGTGCATTCTATCAGGCCCCCGTTTTGACATGTGGACAGCTTATTTAACAAAATTGGTTATCCAACTTATGGGTTTTGCACGGTTACCCCTTTGTTTTGATTTCTATGAACTTCATGATCCCACCTGTTCCGGTCCTAATGGTTTTTGAAACGTGTTCCTTCTCCTAGATTTTTCCTCCAGAAGTATAAAAAGGAGGGCACTTCATCAGTCTCCTTTTTCATTATACTCATCCTTTAAAAGATAATGATATACGCAGCCCTTGTGTTTTTATTATATTACATATGTGTGATCAGCTACATGAACCTTAAGTTGTTGCATTGACATCTATAGAATTAATTACTTCTCTATAGGGGAGGAAGGGAGGGTATGTCAGGATAGTTCATCCTACATTGTGAGCCTTGGCATCACGGAAAGGTTGCTCCCTGTGACATGGAGGTCATATTTGGGTTCGAAACATGTACATGGCCTCTCCACAACTGTGGGGGGTAAGGCTGCATAAGCCAACCCCCCCCCCAAAAAAAAAAAGAATAAAATTGTACCTTTTTGTGTGAATTAACATGAATGTACTATATACACATGTACATGTATATATAGTACATTTAGACTACATCTGCGATGAGCACGGTTTGTTCATCATAGAAAATTTAATTTGTTTGTTACAATCTTTACGGCTCCTTGTGCATCGATCCTTGCTCTCTTGCACTTCATTTCCTGTTCTATTAATGAATTATTGCCACGTAAAATAAACTGCCATTAGGTATCATTTATAGCCATATTGAGGGTAGTTTAGGGAATGACCAAAGGAGAGTGTATCTGGTCCAACGAGGAGTGAGCACGTCATGTGTGGTTGCCCTTGTCAGCAGCAAATTTTTTGAAGCTTATGGAATGACTTGATTTGGCAGGCCAGCGAACTCAACGTAATGGCACATTGAATGACACGCCCAGGGTGGAATATTTGCATGGTTTCATTGGAAGTTTGCTGGACGCTGTAAGGTATGCCTCTAAATTACACTATTATCAAGTTAGTGGCAAAAATAGCAACCCAATATAATTCAACTTGGTTTCCTTCTCTTTGAATTCGGGTAGCCTTTCAGTAAGGAAATATCATGGACGAAGTTCCAAATAAAGTAGTGTTTGGAATGTTTGCTGTTGTAATTGCAAACCATTTTTTATATAGCTCTTGCAATAGCTTTCCCTAGGGTTGTACTTCATCAGCATGAAGTCTTCCAATAGTTTGTATATATCTTTTCCGGTTGATCCGTGCTTGATGATCTTATTTGTTTCTGTTAATGGTTAAAGGAACGGATCAAACACAAGGGGGTACTTCACATGGTCATTCTTAGATGTCTTTGAGTTACTGGACGGCTACGAATCTTCTTTCGGCCTCTACTATGTAGATCTGGACGATAAGGGTTTGAAAAGACATCCGAAGCTCTCAGCAGACTGGTACTCCAACTTCTTGAAGGGAGGAAGCATTGGTCCAGATGAAGTCATTGTAGCCGAGAAAAAGACATCGGCTTCTTCATAATCTTGCCATAGATCACAGTGACGGTGTGAGGAACACCATCTTTATGTCAAAAGCATTGGTCCAGATACGGTCATTGTTGCAGTTGGTCTGTTTACCATATTATAAAGCTGCATTACTGTCAATCTTTTGACTTAAATCATGACGGTATGAGAAACCTTATCTGTAATGTCAAAAAATTTGGTCAACTTATTAGACTGATCGTTTGCAAGTTTGCGTACATGCACCTGCAAATGAAGAAGAGAGAATTGGAGTTGTAGATGATAATATTGAAACTTTTGCGTGTGAGAAGAGTGTGTGTGTGGTGTTGTAGGGGTTTGAGGGTTCTTAAGCCCTTCTTTCTACCACATCTGTTTCAAACACAGATTGCAGACCTTTGTTTTATTCTTGGGGGTTTTTTTTTTTGGGGGGGGGGGGGGGGGAGATTTTTTCTGCAAGTGAAGAAAAACATGTAACGTTATAGGACATTCAAAAGTTTGTTTCTGCAATGCGTTGTTACGCTGGGCATTGAAACGTGGAACCGGATTTGAATTTCGGCTCTAAGAATTGTAGTTCTGCTGTTCAAACTACCGTTCTTTCGAAATCTTAACCAATTTCATAAAATTTGTTATGTACTATCAAGAGGTCAATCTCCAATTCTTGGTTTTGTAGCTAAAAGCTACCCTTCCAAGAAGGATGAGCCCAACTGACCATTGGGGCCCAACAGCTGGGCTACGGTCAGACCACCGCGGCTGTCGGACTTTGCCGGAAGCTTGCGAGACCACCGGCGGCGGGTGGCGTCCACCTCCAAGTGCCACCTCACCTTAGCTCACGAATTTTAAAACATATAAGGAAGGTTTGAATTCATATTTTTTTTAGTGACATTTGTTTAGTCTACCTAAAAAAACGTAAAAGTACCGCTGAAAGTGCTAATAAAAATGTCACCAACCAGATCTAATCACTATCTTTTCACTGTCCAAGTTACGACGAAATATTTAGCCTGTTCTTGATAGGTGTAAGACGATACATTTTCATCCACCAAAAACAACAAAAAGGAAACAAGAACCTAAAAAAAAGAAAAAAAAGAGGTGAGGTAATGTGGCATCTACTGTGAAGTTCTTGCATTGCTGCGGAACAATACACAGAACAACAACCATGGTTCTTAAGCTAGATTAATAAAGTAGTTGTCATGGACAATAATTCAATGTTTCTCGTAACTGTACACATAAAGCCAACACATGGAAAATTGCAGAGCATCAACCAATTAATGTTGCGAATAAAATAACTACGGAGTTAACTTACCAGAAAGAAGTTAAATGATAGTACCATTTTGTAAAGATTTTGGATTTTGGACAAGCTTACCTGATAAAAAAAAAAAAAAAACGGAACAGGGAGATAACTCGCCGCCTGCGGGGTGTCTGCCGTCGAGGACGATGATGATGATCATGACGTTCATGCGGCAGCTTCTGCTAGTATATCTTGTCATGATGCTTATAACTAACCACTGCAGTCTAGTTTTGGTCCTCGGCGTCGACACATTCAGTAGAGCTGACTTCCCTACCGACTTTGTTTTTTGGTTCCGGAACTTCCTCTTATCAGGTACTCGTATTTCAGGATCAGCGCCCTCTGCCGTACAAGCAAACATGCTGTAACAGAAAAATGTAGCTACATATTTTTGCGATTGCTGAATCTTTAGGTTACATGTGTTTGTTTTTCTTTTAAGGTGGTGGGTGCAGCATTTGAGGACGGAAGGGCTGCTAGCATTTGGGACACCTTTGTTAACGAATAACGACGGTCGGTGTGTCTCTCCGTTGTTGCTCATTCTGTAATACCTACTCTGTTTGTTTTATGATTTTTGGTCTCTTTGACTTTTTCAGGGATTTTTAGAAAGGAATTTGAATGTTTAAATATTAGAAAGAAATTTTCAGTTGCTATTTGACTTCAATTAAGTTCATGTTTAGAGGTTTTCATTAAAAACGATTATGAAACAGAAGCAGTAAGGAAATCAATTCATATATCTGTTTCTACAAGGTTAAAGGTTGAAATATTGATTTCACATTGAATTTCTTCTACTGGATTGTTGTGCTTCAACTATTTGTTGTGTCCTGTAAAATGTGCGACCATTTGATTCACGCTAGGCTGAAAATTCGGAGCTCTATCGAGTGAAATGGCAGTATGTCACACTTTCATCTCCCGTTGTATGATTAACTCAGGCCACTGTATCCCTGTCTGGTGTGTGATTTGCCTTCATTAGGATGCACTACCTTACAAGGTCAGTTTCATTCACCAGTACGACACAAGGGACCAGGGTGCGTGTACTTGGATGAAGGATTCCGTAGAATGATGGTTTTCTCATTTATTGTCTGGTCACAAATGGAAGTTTCAGGGCATCTGCATGGAGCTACCGGAGACATAGCATGCGACGGTTATCACAAGTACAAGGTGCGGATACTACTCTAAGAGGCCTTTTTTTCTCCCTTCGTTCTGGTGCTGGTGGCGGTGGCTTCGAAATTGCAATCGTGTGGCACGTTTCTGCTGCTTTTCTTGTTTATCACATATTCACATTGGACAGCAATTAAATAAGCCAATGGTTGCCTTCAGAATGGTGCTCCTGGAATAAGTGCAGTGCCTCTCCTGCATGTATTTTCATTATGTTTATGATGGCAATTTTACATGTTTCGATGTAGGCAACATTCTTTACCATTTGCTGTTATCCAAAATTCCCAATTAACTTATCATTCATGTATCTTCTCCATAAATCAGCCGTTAGCAGGAGAAATCACCGGATTCATCAACTTGCCCATCCGATGGTTGAGCAATATCAGTTGCTACAGCTTTAACCTGTCCTTGGTGTTTTTGACGATCAATCTCAGTAAGAGGAAATCTGGATCTCGGGTTTTGTTGTTATGGAAGTGTCAAGAAAGCAATAACATGTCAGAATGAGTCATACTGTGATATACTGATGCGGATTCCATATGAATGTGGCTTAGACCTGATCTCCCTGTTGCAGGAAGATATCCAACTTATGCGGGATACAGGTTTGGAGGCCTATAGATTCTCCATCTCATGGTCAAGACTGATCCCAAGTATGTGTGATGAATTATGTCATCTTAACAACATAAGATCTAGGTAGTTTTGGTAACGTGTGGATGATGTTCTCTCTGTTTTCAGATGGAAGAGGACCTGTCAACCCAAAGGGTAGAGAGTACTCAAGCTCTCTGCATACTGGTACTCCAACTTTTTGAAGGGACGAAGTGTTGGTCCAGATGAAGTCATTGAAGTCGACAAAAAGGCATCCGGTTCTTGGGAATCTTGCTTGTCGCAGTTGGTCCAGATGAAGAAGTGATCTTGCGTGTTATGAAACTGCATGTACTTTGAATCCTCTTACTTAAATGATGACAGTGAGACCGACATTTTGCATATTTGCGTACAATGCGCTTGGGTACGAGGAGGAGAGCGTGTGTAGTTTGTGGTTATTGCATTGCACTTTGTAAGAGCCGCACCTAGTAAGATACCTATACCGCTTGCTATGCTCAATGATGACCTTTCATGCGGTATCCTTGATCATCCGAAGTAACTGCCTCGTCGATCAAACGAAGAAAAATGGCCTTTAAAAGCGATCTCTAGTTGCTAGGAAGCTACCTAGATCTATTACCTTAGCAAGAATTAGCTTAGAATTTTTTTTTGAGAAGCACCACCAACTCGTACTTAACCAAGCCAAATCCACACCGAGCTGCAACCGACGACACCTTTAACACGCAAAGACAGACCAACCAAAACACCAGAGAGACTAAAACTGAGTTCAGTTGAACCTCATATGGCTACAACAATACAAGACAATGAACACTTGTCAATCTCCTTTTGACACAAATGACCTGAAGTCTCCCGCACATTCAGCAGAAATAATATTTAAATAGAAAAACCACATGATTAACCACAGAGAGAAATCACAAGTTTCCCAGCTTCTGGGCTGTATCAAAATTTGATCAAAATTTACAGAACAGAATACTGTCTATAAGTTCATATGTATTCTAAGCTTCTGGGATTTAAGGAGTTGGCATGCATGCAAAATTTCTAAGACCAGTAACTCTGCCAAACATCGCCAGACCTGTTTCCAGAATCAGAGCCACCAGTATTAGTATGTTGAAACGATCCCCAAATTGTGTCCCTGTCAAATGAGATAACTGGGAAATGAGATGGATGTTCTCCTTCCCATGCCTGAACACGGTTTGGCAAAGTATTATCAACTCCACGCAGGATCCGCTCTGATGAGCCTGAAGGCGGTAGCATGTGAAAACCACCACTACGATCAGGCTGGGAGACATTTGGCACCATCCGATGCATGCCACTTGGACCACTGAATCTCCTGAGACCAGAAACAATGGATGAGGGCATGCCTGCAGGATTGGTCCTTTGTTGCTGATGATGGCTGAGATGAGAAGCAGGGATCCTTCCTTGGGACCGAGCATTACTACCAGGACGAACATTTGGAGATGAAAATGAGCCCCCTCCTCTAGGAGTAGACCTAAAAATGCCATGCATACTTTGCATCAGATTTCATAAATACGCTTCTCTTTTGAAGAAAAATTACATCTGATGACTGTCTGAATATCAGAACTTGATATCAAGGTTTGTTTGTGTCGATCGGTTTTGCCTCCAAATAAAAGGGGAACATAGAGGGATGACATGCGCTTACAAGTTATAACGCAACTTACCCATGCCCGTAAAAAGGAGGCACAAAAGAACCAGATCTTGCAATTGCATCAGATTCAACCCTGGTGGATCTCAGTGTTGCATGAGGAAGTGAAGCTAGATCGGCGCCATTAATATGGTTTCTGTTTGTGGAGAAAGGACGGGAAAGGCGACCTGAAGTATCGACGCTAATTGCAGGAAAAGCATGAGCAAAGATCTCATTGTGTCCGGATTGGGCATTCCAGCGATGACTAAAGTTGGGTTCATCTGTACTCTCACTGGAAACAGTGGCAGGTTGGAAGTATGCTACATAGGAGTGAGACACAGACGGTGCAGTGGTATGTTCACCAATTATAGCATGGCTCCCCTGTAATTCATGATCTAAATAGAGAATATAAGTTAAAAAAAGCCATCACTTTAAGTTGAAAACTGGAAAAGGAAGATTAGAAAGAAATTTAAACACTTACATGGGGTTCGCTGAGATTCCAGTTCCCTGAAATTTTCAGACATTAAGTTCTTAGTCTTGCAATGGGTGATTAAATTGAAAAGGTAAAATGCAGCTTTTAGAATTTATGCTACAGGGAAGGGTAGCATATTCTTGTTTTCCCATTAGAGGATATTACTTGAAAATTAAAAGTATTATTGGTGCGTGTCGACTAGTTCAGCTGGTAAAGTCTCTTGGCATCATATCAAGAGACCTGGGATCATTCTTGACTACACCACGGAATAGGGGTTAAATAAGGGAGAGAGCTACCCCCTTGTATGGATCCAAAAAAGGATTATTGAAGTCTTTTTTCGTAATGGAAAATAACAGAAGAACAGAGCCTTTAAGTTAGAAATCTCGACAAGAGAAGGAAAGATTAATCATTATTGGCATTCAAATCCTCATTAGTATTATCTAGGGTAAGTAAGCGTTCAACATCCCCCGCACTTGTGTCGTCATCTTTGCTACAGCAAGAGAAAATGAGAAATTTCAGAAGCCTTTATCATCACAGCTTCCCATACATTGTGCTACTTCTTTCACAGCCTTTTTTTTTTATTTATTATTTTGACAAGTAAAATTGTATTAAAAATGCGCCATGGGGGCGCTGCCCATGTACACGAAGGTATAAAAAATAACAAAATGTTAGCAACTAAATCAGTAAAATCCTGTTCTGCCCATATAAAGAGTGTGTTTAAAAGATGTGACTTGAGTTCCATCCCCTCTAATGCCCTGCTATTCCTCTACTGCCCACCAAAAAATGCCAAGAGGGATCCAGACCCCAAAAGAGCGCCAATGACCGGTACATTGGCTAAATCAATACGGAAAAGTTTTAAGAAAGTTCGTAAGGAGCATCCACAGAGGACCAAACTAGTAAGTAGGGAGATTACCAAATACCCATTGAAGTAGCAAGAAAAAATACCCCATCGGGGTTGCCGTGGGGCCCCTGGGGTTGCCCAAGGGAATAATCCAACTCTTAGCAACAGTAACAGAAAAAAGGAAACCATCTCAAAATCTGCAAAAGCCCTCAGTTAACACCTCCAAATTAAAGAATGCCAATGTATGAATAGCAAAGTAAATCCACATTATCCATCTGTCCCCGAACACTCGGCATAAACTTCCCGTTCACATCAGGCCCATAAATGCCATGCCTCATTATAAACCAACAGGCAATAGCCAAAGTGCAACATGGATCTGCTACACCTCACAGGCAAACTCCGAGACTCGGAAATCACCGAGCATAAGACACCGTAGTCGCTCCGAGTGACATGCTATCCACAAATCTGATAGCTCTCAAGCCCCTACCTTGTGTTCAAGCACAGTTAGGCTTCGCTCAAAAGCATTGTGCGCAAAAAAGTCTCTCAATACCTCCCACTTCCCAGCATACTGACAAAATCCATCACGACTACTAGGTCCGTGTTCATCCTCTTTAAATTCTCAAGCAAACTATCTTCCTGGTCTTCATTCCAAAGACGCGCTATCCATGTAATTTAAAATCCCAATCTTTATTCCCATCCCTCCCCTCCTCTCCCCACCCTCCCCCCACCCCCCCAAAAAGAGAAAAAAAATTGAGATAAGCTTTCTTTTCACCCTCGTAACTATTTCTTTATTACGGAGTATTTTGAGAAATGAGAGTTACAATAAGGCCATGATTTGGACAAACATCAACCAACAAAATACTCTCACAACTCAAGATCTTGCAAACAAAAAGTTCTACTTTACTAGAAATGCAAAAAAGTCTTCAGCATGCACGAAGATAGATGAGGAAGTCTAGTTGTGGTAAACTAAAACGTGTAGAAAGGGAAGAAGCAGTCTTTTCAGTTTCTGCTCCTTGAGACTATTTCTGAAGTAAAAGGTGAAGCAACAATAAGGGTTTCACAACCTTAAATGGGAACGGAAGTGTCAGTTGTTCAAATACTCTCTGAGCCATGTTCTTTATTTCTTAATTTTTAACTCTAGCATGGTTGGATGTGTCTCAGTACGGAGAATGGAAGGAGTCATATACATTATCCAACTAGCATGGGAAAGGCGTAGCTGATAATAACATTGATGATATACTCTAAGAAGAAAATTCTTTTACATCCCCATCTAGCTAATTAAAAATTTGAACTCCTAGAGTAGCATATTGACAATATTGCTATGCGATCCATTTCTTGACAAGTTAATGGCGTAGGGAGTGCCAGTCGCAATTCCCTTTTTCAGGGATGCATGTCAAAGCATTAAATTAGACCTATGAGGCAAAACCAAGGATCTCCGTGAGCTTGAGGGCTTTGTAGCTTCCTTTTGAACTCTCAGATCACAAGTATTGATGAATTGATGTACAGAGTTCCCAAAAAGAAATGCAGACCAACACTAGCGAAGCATGGGATAATGCCCCCCCCCCACACACCACCAAAACAAAAAAAAATCCCCCCGGGGCAGAACCCAAAAAAAAACATATTGCACTAACAAAAGTTGCCTGCTTGCAAAAGAACCTATTTTTCCGGATGTAACTGTTGCGATAAGGTATATTGCAGGTTGATGACCCAAAGAATATAGAGTAAATGCGCTTACTCGAAAGACGAATTTAATCCCGGCAGACCACCGTATGGACACCAGTGAACTCCAAATGGCTGAAAAGCAATTCACAAACCACAATGAAAATGTAACAAACATCTAGCACTAGACCTCATATAAAACAGAGAATTGACACTAAGAAATAATGCAAGCAACTAGATTGCAATTGCCCCATGGTTAGCTGAACATTTTTCTATCATGTGGAATAATTTAGTGAAAGAAAGTTGTGAAAGTTCAGTGACATCTGGAACGTCAATGTTTCCTTGGTAATTTATAGTTTAATGAGGAAACCCACATCGTTTTGTTCGTCAATAAGTTTAGACCAATTAGCTTCTGGGATCATGTCCCCAATGTTACTTGGGGTCACGTGTGAAATGAAAAACTTACAGACAAGCACCACTCTTATAGCTGCCGTAACAGAAAATGTACGGGTCTCTGTCCTAGAAATCTTTACCACTCTCATTCCAGCATGAAAGTGTTAGCTGTAAAGAGGATTCTAGAAGGGATTGCGTCTAGAAAAGGTTGATACAACTTACAAGTAAGAAGTCAAATATAGAAAATTTGTTACTAACACTATTTTCAGGCTTGAACATAATCAGAAAGAAGGCTTGCCTAGCTTTCCTTCATGACAAACTTGTGATAGAATACAGGTAATGAAAGCGTTAAGCTCTTAGTAAAGTTTAAAGGTCATAAAGTGCTCACCATTTCAGCAAAGTTTAACTCGTATGGGTCTTCATTAGAAATGAAATCATCCAAGCCAAGCTCAGGAGGTGTACGAGGAGAGCCATTTGCAAACAGCCACTGACCTCTCTCAACCTTCCGGCAATTTGGGCATTGCATTGCTCCCTTCATATTAAATGCCGAACCGATACAATCTGCATAACATAGAATAAGACAATAATAATATGAAAAAGCCGACGTCGATTTCAATTTTCACATAGCTATAAAAGCAAACATGTAATAGCCTGATTTGAGGAGAATAATGCACTTGCCCGGGGGAGAACGACTCAAATAAAAAATAAAAAGAATCAAAATATGTCAGTGTCATTCACAAAGCAGAATTAAACAACGTGTACATGCATATGATTCAGAATCATATCCAAGAAATAATACAGAGATATATGTACCTTACAGAGCAAGAATATACACGCAAAAGCTGTTTACAACGACCCCTCCCCTCCCTTGAACTTGATGCAATACAAGTCACAAACGTCAGACTCCAAAGATTGCAAGAGAATTGTCTCTAGCTTCTATAGAATAGATGAAGTTGATGTATAAGACTACAAAGTAAAATTTTTCCTGCTCCCCTTGGTTGTTTTAAAGAAAAAGTAAGGCCATCTTTTCATCTCAGTCAATAGCTAATCACATTGGTAACCAAATTTTTAGGTAATACCAAAAACTCCCTATACGGTCCATGTCTGATAATGCAATGATCATCTTTACCATCTTCATTATATTCTTCCTCAAAGAAGTCAACCCCCTGATTAGACCGCACGCATCTTATAGCTCTATTGAGCAAAACTAAGGGACCACCAAATAAACTGGGCCAACCCTATTTTTCCATTTAGCTTCTTTTCTTTTGGGAATCAAAAGTTGGGATATGACAAGTTATACTTGAAACTTCATTATGATCATACCAGTTTTATGCTTCTATCTTTATCCTTTCCTTGAACAATATTGGAACCTCGAAAGTTATTGTCTATATTCGTTCTGGAAACGTTATGCATGATTTGGAACATTTCTTTCTTATACTTACCCTTAAGCTCAGGATTGGAATTTTCACAGTAGTGTTGCAGTCCTAGCAAGGTAAAGGTTAGTTGCGCCAGGAAAATATTCATTGTGTGGGTCATATTAGTTCTTCAGTCTAATAATTTTAGTCTCTCTAAACTATGAGGATTTTGTAGCTTCACCAGCTAAGATGAGACCAATATACCTTTTCGAAACATTTAACTGATTGATCTCATCTATACACAAAATGTTAAGTACTGCGCTTTTAGAACATAACGTTCAAGAACACTAGATTTTAGAATCGTGAAATATTTTTTCTCCGTGGCAACTAATTCCTTAAGGGGCATGTAAGTCCAATCTATGTTGGTTAAGCAGTAAATCATGAACAGATAGCTAACAAAAGGAGAAGGTTCTATGAGACTAAAATTTTTTATGTTTGATGAGTTAAAGGAGTAATGAATACCTTGCATTACTGTTCAACCTCATACTTGTTTCAGCAAAGCTGTTTCAATAACCAACTGCTCTGCCATTTCTAAAATGACAAGTCAAGTTATGCCAGAAGTCATTATCCTCTCTATTAGGTAATACAAATCAACTATTTCTAGAAATGCACATGCATCATATCTCAATTTTGCTACTCCTTTTCCTCAACCAAATCACTTCCCAGGCTCCCGCACCTTCTGTCACATCCGCAAGCTATCTAATTGGAGAATATTTCCATCACCATCGAATAACCACACACCTACGTTTATGAATTTCACACGATAAAAAAAATGATCTTGGTTAATCCTCAACAATTGTACTTCTCAAGACAAACTATTCAATACCCTAAACTCAACCCTGGTTGCGAGTGACTTAATTGTCGCTTTTTTAGCGGCTAGTGACACTTCAGCACTAGCAAAGAATGCTCCAACCATATCTAGTAACAACTAATTATCACTAAACGGGGCTTCCACTTTTCGCAAAATGACCATTGAATTGAAATCAAATATTAACCATGGATTAAACAAGCATAGTTGGAAAAGTCAAGCTTGGGTAAAAACAGCGAGTACAATTTACTGAATCTGTTCAAGAAATTGCAAAAAGTCAAAAGGAAAAGAACTCAATGAAACGGAAGGAGTAGTTCTAAAACCCGACCACAATAAATCATCATTAAGGTCGTAATTTTCGTTTCAAACACAATCACAGTGATCCCGTCTACACTAAAACTTTAAAGCAATCGACTGATCGTAACAGGCTACACAAAAATCAAAGACAACATGCGATCGGTCAAAACAAAGAGCCACGTCGACATGCAAAGAGCACGAATTCGAATCCAAAACACAGCAAACGGGGGAAAAAACAATCACCGAGATGGAATTCATGGCCGCATTGGAGCTTTGCAGTGGATCTGTCACCGTTATCGGTCACGGCGTCCAGGCAAATCGAGCATGAAACCAGCGATATCAGGCTCTTGTCGCCGGTAGCGGGATCCTCCATGGAATCACACATGCAATTCGGCAAATTCGGACAGGGGCAGCAGAGAAAGAGGGGCTGTGTGTGTATTTTGTCTAGTACGAGCAGTAGAATTTAGTATATACTATCTCTATCCGAGCTGTCAGATTACTTGGTCCGAAGCTTTGATGGTCGGTCCACGATTTTATAAATCCGTCACATGATGGACCCTTTATCAACGGTGCGCGCAAAATTGCAGTTGAAAAGGGCATATTGGTAGGGGTAGGGCCGTCAAATGGCTTGACACGGAGCCGTTCTAACCCTAACGTTAACGAGAAAATATTCGATTGTTATTCATCACGATCCACTGAAAAAGATGTGATCCAAGACAATCTCAGCATCTTCTGTTGTGCTGTAGAGGTGATGTTATATATGAGGATCGCTAATATGTCTAGCAAAAAAAAATTATTGTTACAATTTTAATAGGAGCGGGAAAACACATTTAGCAGTAAAAAGAGAGTGGCTACAACTTTTACTTGAAATTTACGGTACATCAGAGAATATCGACCTAACGATGGTTTCGAATGACCTAATAGAGTGATAAAGAAACATCTAAGTATTTTATGTTTGAAAACTGACTCGTACAATTATTAAAGAAAAAGTTTCAAGTATTTATTGTCTTATATAATTTGTGAGTTAAAATTATCTTCTTGTATTTAGTAACGTGAAGTCTAAAATTACTCAAGGGGATTCACTCATGAGACTCGATCATGACTCGAATTCAATTAAGTTGATTTGTTTAGTAACGTCCTCGTGATTTGAATGCGGTAGGTACCCTTTTTGACCTCACTTGCAAGAAGCGCACCTTTCTCAATTCCAAATTCCAAGACATAAATAGTGAACCATATCATGTCATGTGAGTGTTAATTCCAGTAGCACTACAGCGGGTTGTTGGGATGGTTTCGTCGCTTCTAAATTCTCATCACGTGGACAATTTCTCCTTCAATTAACAAATTAAAAATACCCAACATTTTTCAAGATTTATACTCATAAAAACTTTATCTGGCGTAACATTCGCATATTACAGCTAACATAACTACGATTTAGATTAAATCGTTTTAAACTCAAAGCATTTAACTTTGAATTGCAGAGTACAAATAGATGAAGAGAATAAAAAAAGAAAAAAAAAAGTTGATGCAAAGTGATAGATTTGGTACTTGACTTGGAACACAAAATATGCCATGACTGGATTTTGAAGTGGGTCAAAGTAAGCATGTTCAAACCTCCTCCTTTTTCTTTTTTCCATGTCTCATGGGTACAGGTAAGAAGCTTAATCCAGACTCTCTAGAGAGGCATGGTATACATCGGAAACAGACTGCCGGAGGAACAAAATATAAAGAAGATCAGCCTGAAACTTTCAAGTTTTGGCACTACTTTGCCACCGAACACATTAAAGTGCAAAATCTGATATCCTTGTACGTTTCAAGAGACAAAGTTTGACGTCCTTGTTCACCTAAAGTTCGGCACACTTGCTCCACAGACAAAGTTTCACCTCCTTTGTTCATTGCACAATGTAACAGTAACTTTTGAACTTTTCTCTCTTGTTTCGATCAGCTGAGGTTGTAGTATACAATAGAAAGACCTCTCCAATTTCAAACTGCCTACTTGGATGCTTCCTTTCCAGTCAGCGATTACGACACTAGAATGGGCTTATACTTGCCAACCATCCGAACAAATTGACATAAACCATAATTAAGTCAGACGCAAGATCCAAAACATTTGGCATCTACAGCTTGAATAGTAACTGAACTCCATGTAATTTCTTTCCTCTAGACGTTCTTTACATTCTCCACAATTCTCATCTCTGTCGCCCACATACATGCTCCCAATTTCACCTGACGTCAAAACAGATCAAGGATCAAAAACAGCAGTGCCTCCAAATTTATCAGGTCAAACAGTAACGAATCAACAACCAACAGGCAACAGCAGAAAAAGGAGTCAGTATGCCATAACATGTTACACTGCCACTCTGATAAATGCCCCATCCCGTTTGACATCTGATCCACATTCATCAATTTCCTATCTACGTCGTATATGTCAAGGAGGACATGCTAACAGATCCAAACTTCTGGAAGCAACTATAATCCTTCTTTTCTCATGCGAAGAAAAGATATACCTGAGGGCCACAGGCAATTCTGCACATCACACTTCAGCTTGTTATTTGTTACCCAGGTCGTAGTTTAAGTGGAGCAGCAGCTCGCAAGAGACACAAGGTTATGTGGGGGTGGCTTCGGCCACGATGAGATCATCTCAATGACTTCTTCAGAGAGATTGCAGTCACATATAGTCTTTAGTCCCTTTTAATGCCGCGAAGCAGGGTCTCCAGACTGGTGAAAAGATTTGGTCTTACCCACCACCCACTCTCATTGGTCGTGTCTGACATTACACAAATTCGCCATGCCCGGGGTGTCAGTGGGCACGTCCATTAGATATCATTCCCTGCAGGAGGAGAACTCCATTCATTCAGTCTTACACTTTTAGTTACAGAGGCATTTGAAAGGGCTCCGAAAGCAAATGAAATGTCCTCAGCATCTATACTACTTATTAAGGGAAAACATGGTTTGGTGTAACACCTTTTTGGTGTTACATGATTCCTAATGCGAGTTAGGATACTCCAAATTTCACCGATCACTTCTCGGCTATATTTACCCACATAAAATAACTCTTCCAGTAGTAGTTTCTAGTAGTAGAGGTGGATAAGCACATTTAAACCAATGACATAATATAGTAAAGCATTCTATTCAACTGCTTACCCCAGCAATCCATGAATCTTGTGATTCATAATTTTAAACCACCCACTGTTCTTCATCCACTCCAGGCACCACAACATCATCTCTCATCACGCCTCTGTAATTTTCTCCAACATGAGCTCCAGCTTGTGCAAAAAGCTCCACCACCGCAGGCAACTTCCCATAGTACCTTCTTAGACTATTTATGAGCAGTTCACCACCTTGTGGATCTTGGACATGCCACACATAGATTGGAGGAACAAGATCGTCAATTGCTGCTTTCTGCCAAGCATGTTGACCATCCCTCATCTGGTGCTTGTATGCATAGCACTGCCTCACCCTATGACCCTTAGGCCCCACTTGGACCTCAGAACAATACCCACATGTTTGGACATCGTACTTCTTCATGAGTCCAATAACTCCTGACCGCAACTTCTCCCATGCTTCCATGCCTCGCATAGCAGAACCTGCAGTACAGTGTTGCATTAGGAGGCATGCAGTAGAAAGAAGCTCATGACAACTTTAGGTATTCTCTAACTGCTGAGAACAAGTGGTAATATGTTACTTTAAGTTTACACCGATACCAATGTGCAAGCCATACACATACCATCCAGGGGTTATAACAGAGATGAATGCCAAGAAGACAAACCTCTTATGTCATCACAAGACAATTTCAAAGGTTTCTTGGCCACCCTCAACTTCTTCTTGTCCTCCCAAAACCCAAATCCACTTATCTCTTTTACAGATGAATCATCCTTTGGAAACCTCCGCTCAAAATCTATCATCCTACCAGCAACACGGTAGATAGGAAACTCTCTTCTTCTTGTTGGGTACTCGAGTATGTCCACACCTGCTTGAACACACAATTCTACAATTGCTGGGATCTGATCAACTTGGAGCCTCTCATCATGTGAGACAGCTCTGCCTAACCTGTCATACAAGTGAAAAGATTTCACAACAGGCAACACATGTTCGATTCCCCCTTTCCCCATACATGCTCTTTGCTTGCTTGGCTACCAGCGACATTGCATGTTTTGATGTTATGTGGTGGATGACCTATATGAACTTCTCCACACAAGCTGCAGAAAAAGAGTTAAATAAGCAAAATACTTCAAAGATTTAAGCATCCAAATTAACAAAATAAAAAGAACCTTTAGCTCCAGCTAATAAATTTCGATAAAATTTTCCCCCAGAGAGTATATCACTGCAAATTTTCCAACTTGCAATATCTTGCTTTTTTAAATTGATATGTCCCACTAAACAATACCTGCATGAATAGATAGGAATGCTTGCGACAACTCTTGAAACACAAGCAAATAAATCGGCTCTGGCAGCTAAAACCTCATGGGCAACGGGAACTAATTCTTTGACCAACAACCCATTTTCAGGAGGACTTAATTTAACCTCTTCCACCATCAGCCTCTCTTTCTTTTCCGCTCTAGCTATACGCTTAAGTTCGTTAACAGGAGTCACCATTGGCTTCCGCTCGGACTTCTTTAGCTTCATTGGCAGCTCCAAACAACTTGAAACAGTTGAGAACAATGCACGAAGATAATGCGACTTCTTTCCACAAATACTGTCTGTATCAAAGTTTTGTATTATTATCTTGTGAAAGTTCACAATGTTTCCAATTTGTCTACGGAACATCTTTCTCTCCAATGATTACCTCAATTTACCCTGAAACAAATGATGGTCACAATTTAACATCTGATTTCCAGAAGTCAAAATTATGCAAGAATGAAAAGTAATGCCCAAAGTAGTTTCTTACTGCGCAGACAGTCCAACCAATTTATGTACTATTCCAACGTTAGTCCGCGGTTTCACAAATACGTTGCTTGCAATAAAATATTTGAAAATAAACTGACAATATAAGACAATGAGAAATAAAGAGCAAAATGGACAAAGATAAAAAAGAAAAGACAGATGTTTCTTGGTATATTTGATGTTGTTAGCCCAGGCTGCTAAGATAAACAACATCAAATACACCAATTTATCCCTTCTTTCGCAGGTGTTGTTCTGAAGTGGGATTGGCTAATTTAAGCGCAAGCCTATTATTACATTCTGACGGTACTTATACCACTACTCACTAGCCTGGTTAACCACGGGATACGCCAGTGTAAACAGGAACTCAAGTCATTTTAACGTTTCTCCTCATATCAAACTTTAATAGCATACCTCATGAACAAAATCAAATACGACGCACAACCATACGTAAAGCATATGGGCATACTCTTTGGATTTTACCGTCAGAAACTCTGTTCAACAACTATGGCACACCTAGAAAAATCTTCAACCACGTGAAAAACAATATATACAGTTGAGATCTACAGGTTTAGACAATACTTGAGATGTAATATCATCTATTAAATGAATGGTGCTAGTAGGATTAATTAACGAGAGGAAACAGTTTATCTAAATGACAAGTAGTCAAATGAAGGTTTAAGAAAAAAGCTCTCTTCTCAGCTGCTGCAAGCACTAGCAGATCATCTACTTGTGAGGAAAATGATCTCCGGCTCTACTAAGTTCATTCCAATTAGAGTGATCATTGATTACTAGTACTGTATTACCCAAAATATCTAGGTAGTTCAAACTCAAACAACATGCATAACAATCAATAGAAGTGTGGGTGTAAGCTTTTAACTCAAATGCAAGAGACCCCTAACTACACGAGTTATGAATTCCAATTGCCAACAAGTATGTTATTATGGTCATTCCAAATGTGACTTTAGCTTTAATTCATAGAAAAAAAATGCTCTTCAAAGTGAATAATCCTGAGACTAAACTAAGGCCCTCATTGATTCACGAAAATCTCAAGGTTTTCTATATTTCTTGCTGTTTAATGCACTAAGAATTAGTCTAATGGAAAACTTTTTACAAGTCAACAGAAATTAGCGCACAAATCACAGATAACAACTTACCTCAAGGGTCAGCACCCCAAAAGCGTATAGCTACACATTTTCATTCTCCTCTTGGTGTTTCTCTCTCATCTCTTGCTCTGCCATTCTCATATTAATGGGAGTCATGGAAGTAATCGTGGTACTGGTGATAAGCGGCAGAGCATTGGACTGTGACAGGTGGGCGCAGCAGCCACGGGTTGATTTGATTTCTGGGTAATGATTTGTGGGTATTAAAGGGGGTTTTGTTTGCCTCCACCACATGGCAACAAACGACTACTAGTGATTTAAGAAGCATAGTAGTAAATCACATTTAGTTGTATACTAGTGGTAAATAGCAGGAAGTGTTTTTCCAGTAACCTTTTTTTTCCTGAAACAAACATGGACTAATATTATGCTAATATTGACAAATCTTCACGTCATCATAGCGAAATGCTCCAAACAAATACAATTATCTACATTTTTGATGTATCAAAGAACAGCCGCAGCTCTATCTAAACTGTAAAAGAAACAACATTCAATTTGTAAAAGCAACTATTCGATGGCTTAACAATGAACTTAGGGTTTTTCTTGGAGACACCTGAGAGTAGATGTAGCGGCAATGGGGCGGCAGCGGCGAGATGACTGTCACGGTGGTCAATGGGAGCTCTGTAATCTGTTTGCCGTATAAGGCTTAAATAGGGAAAAGGAATAGTGACATCCATAGTAAATTTACCATGAAGTATTTTTCTGGGAGTAAACTTTATCGAAATTTATTTGCTGGAACTAAAGGTTCTTTATATCGTCCGCTTAAATATTAGAGGTAGGATAAATTAATTGATACAATGCTTGAATAAAAGCTGAAAACGCAAAATATAGTCATATCTCAATGTCTACAGCAAGCGCCCTTAAAATTTGTACTAGAGACATCAACAAGTGCCATAGCTGCATTTCCTTTCTTCAAGTACCTTGACATCATATTCTTTCAAAGGGTGATTTGGAAGACATAGATCGTAGCCTTTTCGTGTAAGTACATTCTGAAACTTTAAATCACACTAAAAACCAACTTAGAGACACAAATGCCAGCAGGTTGCAGAAAAGGCAGTTTGTTAATACTTCATAGTACATCATAACGCAAAGGCAAAATGTGAAGATAAAGAAGAATCATCAGGCAAAAATGTAAACAAAAAACATGGAAAGAATCAAACCTATCATGCCAAAGTGTAAACATTAAAAGGAATCGCCACGAAAACCCATTTACACAAGCTCACACCAAAATATTATCAACAAGACAGCAAAATAAGACCATTAAATTTGGACAAAAATTACTTGATTAGAGAGGAGAGAGAGATGTTACCGGCGAGAGGTGGCGACAGCGACGGCGAGAGGTACTGCTGGCGAGAGTCAGAGTCGAACACGAAGGCGGTGGAGTCACGGTCGAAGGTGGAGAATCTGAAAAGGCGATCGCCGCTTGGAGAGAAAAGGCGGAAAGCTGAAGCGATGTTTGAAAATGAGGTTGAAGTGAACTCTGAGGACTGAGGATCTAGGGGCGAGAGGCGCTGGCAGCGACAGCGAGAGGTGGTGAATTGACGGTCGAAGGTGGAGGAGTCGCGGTTGAACGGTAGGCTATAGGGGTTTTTCTTTGGGAAAATTACAAAAAAACACTCTCGTGATTTGGGTCAGTTGCAAAAAGACCCCTGCGGTTACAAAAGTTACAAATGAACACCTATGATCGCAAAAGTGTTGCAACCGACGATTTCTGTAACGAAATAAAAAATTTTCCAAAATCCCCTTGTATATAGACCCTAATATTGTTTCTGTGCATCTAAATTCTCGAGCAGAGGGGCCGCACCACCACCTTAGCGACATCGCCGCCACTTCGACATTCCAGTCGTCTCTACAACAGGCCCATGCCCTTCCCTATCATCACAACCACAACCCCGCGAAACCCATCGGCCTTTCTCCTTGTCGCCACATCGATCACACTGTCGCACTGCCTCTTCTCCATCGTTGTTGAGTTTCACCCCTGTAGTATGAAGAGAACTTTGAAACTTAGATCTAGGGTTTCACAAACTTTGATGTTGCTGATTTGCCCGAATCACACCAACTTAGATCTAGGGTTTCACAAACTTTGATGTTGCTGATTTGCCCGAATCGCACAAACTTAGATCTAGGGTTTCAATCGCACCTTACGATTGAAACCCTAGGTCTAAGTATGTGCGATTAGGGTTCGAATTGAAACCCTTAATTAAAACCCTTGTATTGTTGTTAACGTGGGTATGTGGTGTTTGGTCATGGTGGTATGCATATGACGACGATGGGATTAGGCGGTGATGGCTTCTGCGGTATTGGGTGGTGATGGCGGCAACGGGACTAAGCGATGATGACGATTGCGGGATTGGGTGGTAATGGCGACAACAAGATAGCGTTGGGGTGTTGCGGTGATGGGATTTGATGAAGCAATGGCGGCGATGGGTTTCGATGAGACAGGTGGTGACGGGGGCTGTCCTGGGTAAGGCAGGTGGCAGATGGGGTGGGGTGATGGAGGTGGATATGCGGCTAGGGTTTGGTTTCATTAGATTAGGGAAGAAAGTTTGGGATTTGGGAGAGAGAAATAAATATAGGGCATTTTAGTCATTTATTATATTTATAAAACGCACTATTCAGGAGCGTGAGCAATACATGCTGTTAGTTTGGACGATTTTTCTAACGGTTGCAACACTTTTGCGATCACATGTGTTCATTTGCAACTTTTGTAACCCCAGGGGTCTTTTTGCAACCGGCCCAAACCATGAGGGTGTTTTTTACAATTTTCCCTTTTTCTTTTTTGGTTTCTACGGTCTACAGTAACCCCGTTTGGACCCCCGGGTCGAGGCACTCAGCCCATTCGGACCCTTGAGCAACCCAATTTTAACCCGTACTCAACCCGTTTGCAGTGGTTGATCTTCCCCATTCTTAGCACAACATTTCTAGTGTGCGGATGTGGCGATAACTCTCGCCGCATGCGGCCTCTTACGGTTTGTCTCCTGCGGTTTATGTTTTCAGCTTGTTGGATGTTTGTTTTTCCCTCTTTTGATGGCGCTTTTGTTTGTAATGATTATTTTTCTATTTTTGTTTAAACTCTATAGTCTGGGGAGATTTTGGTTACCGCAAGAATGTTATGATGGTTGGTGTGAGTGAGGGAACTCAGGGAAGAAAGAGAGTAACCATGATTTGCATTCATCGCAGCTGATTCCTTCTCTCACACTAACCATCACAGCACCCTGCTGTAACCCAAGAGAGTAACCATGATTTACATTCATCACAGCTGATTCCTTCTCTCACACTAACCATCACAGCACCCTGCTGTAACCCATGGGTTACAGCAGGGGATCCAAATCCAGTCTAGGGAGTAGTTTTCTTAATTGCTATTCACTGCGTTAGCTAGTCATGGCCTTGTTATTTTATTCAGATTCTTCCATTGGATTCCGTTAAAGACTAAAGATTGAGATAACGAGGTTACATATTGTTATTTATTATCTTTAGTCGTGAAATCCAAATGAATTTCATTGTTCCTTCTATTATTCCCCCCTTCTATTAATGAAATTCTTGGACCTTGACTCCACCAAAAAATAAAAATTGTCTTTCGCAAAAGAAAAGAGAAAAAGGCGTAGATGCAAGCACCGTAAATCATAGACACCAACTGCTTACCATTTTTCTCATTTCTCTTTTTTCTAAAGTATACACTTTCTAATTCTGAAATCACATAATCGATAAAACAAAAACGAACAAATTAAAGACATTCTGATGCAGTATGATCAATGATCGGTTAAAAACCCAGAGCTAGACTTAAAAAAGAAGTACACTCGGGAATAAAAGAAAAAAACATAAGGGTTTGGTCGATTGGGCCAATGAAGATGTATTTAGAGTACTATCCAACAAAGGATAGTCTTTAGATCCTGGACTCAGGGTGACTACTCGCTGGACCTAAGACAGCTAATTAATACTCGTATGTGTACATTGCAAGCCAACTGCCTGATATGTACCATCACTTTCATGCATTAAATATCTGTAACACATGTATCAGTTCGACAAATACTAGTTTGAAATGCAAACAGAGGTCTTCTAAATGTAATTCTGAACTCTTCTCGGTCTATGAAGCACCGGTGCGGCACTTAGGGTGAAGCACCGGCACCAGATACGTGTCGGGTGCGGCACCAGTGCGTGTCAGGTGTGTGTCCCCTTTTTTTTTAATTTTTTTAATTTCTTAAATCCCGAGTGCGGATCGGATGCGTATCGGCTCAGATCTGTCACCACCGGCGACCACCGGGAACTCCGGCGACTACCGAAAATCTGAGAGGAGACACTGGAGAGAAGAAGAAAAAGAAGAAGGAAGAGGAGGAGGGGACTTACCGACGACCCACTGCGGCGTCCCCGTGCGCCACGTCCCGGCGACCCACTGCGGCGAGCGCTGTGCGCCTGCTTCTAGAGAGTCGGTGTACTGCGTCGATGTTTATTCTTCTCTTCTTCTGTTTTGACTTGTTATGTTATACGTTATATTATTTACATATTATTTAAGGACATTAATTTTGTTATATTATGTAAGGACCCCAATGTTAAGTTATTATATAAATCAACCCCACTATTTTATAGAAATAGAAGTGATACCATGTTCAGTTTTAAAATTTTAATATTTATAGAACAACCCATTAAACTTAACTAATTTGGTCGAAAGCTTTAAAATTTACAAAAGAACCCATTAAACTTAAAAACTCACTACTTTGGTTGAAATATTAATATCTTTTCACATATATCAAACACATATTATGATTATTAAGATTTAAATTGTTTAAAAATTAAATACTAAGTATATATAATTAAAAAAAAATTATAAAATATGTCGTATCTCCACCGCACCCGTATTCTAAAATTTTTAAAAATATCGTATCCGCGTATCCGCACCCGCATCCAAGTCCGTGCTTCTTAGTTCTCAGTAGAGCAAGGACTGGGGGCCTCTTTAGAAATAAAGTTAAACTATTAACAGCCTTGTCCGGAACGACGAAAGGATACGAATAAAGAGTCCAGATTGGCCATCGATGCCCTTGTCAAGCCGGAACTTGTCCATAGCCCTTTGGCATTTCAGAAACTAAAAAGCAGGTCTATCAGTATACGGTCTTCTTGTAAACCTTGGCTAAAAATTTTGTAATTCCCTTTGCCTTGTTTGTTCGGATTTTGGTCGATATTCTGGCAAGTAGCATGCAGAACCCCTAAAAGTTGGAGTCGGAGACCAAGTTATGCTGATGGGGATCTAACAGCATCCCAAAAACAAAACAGGTGAACTATCAAGTACATGATCAGATACCAAAGTTGAGCTTCTCCCAGAGGGAGGATAAAATTAGCTGTGTAGTAGAGGTATGGATTATACAAACATAAACACCATATGACGCATTTGAGAAACAAGCCAGATAAGTGCAGTACACCAAACTATTGACGACGTAATTACCCTGCTTGAATCTTACAGATAGTTAAAAGAAATATCACATGTTTCCTCATTACTAAGGAGTTGGCTAACCGCCATTTTTTTCCCACTTATTGGAAGCTGGGTCGTAGCTTAGTGTTTGATCTTGGGCCTCTTCACAATCATCACACTGCAGTGAGCATGATGAGCACAATAGTCGCTTACGCTGCCCAGAACAGCCCTGTAAGAGCATTTGATATCGCATTAGTATTAGTAAAACACATTAGTATTAGTAAAACGATGAGGATAAAAATTATCTCGGATGGCAGATGGAATAACTTGGTCTAGATTTTCCATTTCTGTAATTACTGCTGGTTAGGCAACAGGAACACTACAAGATGACAGAAAGAGCAACAAGCAATCACGAATATTTTATACGACAATGACCTTATGATTGCACCTTCCTGTGAATAGAGTGGCACCCAGCGCATTAAAGCGAGTGGATTACTACATATCAAGCAGTGAACTCGGTTCATCGGTGTGACAACTAACACATCTTTTCATCACCTGGCAGTCAACGTGACCCCTTGAAAGGAGCACTTATCTCTTGAGTTAGAAGTAAACGAGAACAAGATGTGGCTCTTTCGGTCTTTTGCAAGTATAGCACATAATTTGCTTAAGCTAGACGAGAAAAAGTAAGCCCATTGAATAAATAGCTTCGTACCTTTTTATTGCTCCATAACCATGACTGCCAACCACCAACAGGGTCGCATGGTGTTTTTCAACGGCTTCACAGAGAACATTCCTAGCATCACCTTCCACTACTTCCATAATCACATCATTCACCTGCGTAGAAATGGATTCCTCAAAACGACGCTGGGGAAAAGTAAATGGACGCCGCTCCTACCGTTTCAACTCAAAGGCACTAGCTACCATTATAATCACCTTGGTCTTCGGCATGGATTTAGCACCCACTACCATTGATCAGATACAAACATGCTTTCATAAGTACTTAGAAACCAAATTCATGAACTCCACCAATCAACTATCATTTCATCACCTAGTCACATGCCTAATCCGTTACACTTTTATAACCCAATTATCATCATCACCATCTTAACATTTGTCCTTGGTATCCCCAAATACAGGCGATCCCTATGTTTATTCCGCTTTCTTCCCGGGCCATGTTGGCCACTTTTCTAAGCCATCCGTTTGCATACGCTCTTGCATCTTTCCCAGGGTTACTCATTCGGGTATTGCTCTTGTTTTGTAATGGTATTATTTTTCAATGAAGTTTGGTACCTTGGTTACAAAAAAAATATTCTTAAACAATTAACTAGGCGGGGTCGAGGACAAATATTAAATATGTTAGAAAGAAGCAGAAAAAAAGTGCCCAGGGAGTACCAATTTAACATGGCAGATCTCCTTAGCCTTTTCCACGACCCTAGCAGCGATCTTCTTCAAATCCGCGTCCACGTAAGGCAACACATCGGCGGCGCCTACACAATTCATCAGAAAATGGAGTCACTACCACTCTAAGAAACCCAGAAATACACTTGGATTACTACTCCCTCTGTTTCACACTTTCCCAAAGAAAATTCAAACATGTAGACAAACTCGTAGAAAGTCAAAGGGGATAGTTATCATGAAAACAGCGGTAGGTACCGGGACCAGCGAGGCCGATGGCAGAAGCAGGGGTAGGCTTGGCGTGAACGATGACGAGCTTGTAAGGAGAGTTTGGAACGAAGGGAGTGAAGAAGTGATCGAGGGTCCAATCCAGAGCGTAAAAGCTGTGTTCGCTGTCGTCGATTGCCACCACCATAACCGATTTCTCAGACGTCGCCATTATGATCTTGAAAGAGACTGCTCTGCTTTCTCTTTGGTTTCTGGGTACTTAGAGGAACTCTGGAACTTACAAGTCTCTGGGGACTGGGAGAATCAGGAAGAGAGAAGAGAATAAATTCGGGCGGAAAGCACACATAGAGAAAGAGAACTGATTCCCCAAGGATTGGGCGCCCGCGGAATTGCGGATTCCCTTCTCTTCTCTGTGGAAAATTCGTAGTGGCAAGTCTAATTTATACCCCAATAATTAATTGAAGGAGTTATGCAGGCAAATAAATAAAGGATAAAGTGTAACATGTCTTGCGTATATGGTCGTTTTGCATTATTATAACGAGGTTATATAACTTGCATGTATTTATGCATTCTTGTTTTACTGATTTTTATTTGTAAACGTTTTGAAATAATTGGACTAAATGCTACTCACGTATAGCACTAGAAAGTATATTATTTATACGTATATGAAAAATATATATTTGAGATTAGCGAGAAAAAAATATTAGTCAAATTTTTAATATTTTTGGACAAAAAAATAAAAAACAATTAGAATTTTCTTGTGACTTGAAACTATAACAGCAAAGTACAGGAAACCAAATAAATTTAGTGATACTTGTTGTTAACGTAATTTTGACGTTTAAAGACAAAAAGAAAGTGAAAGAGTTCATTTCAAAATATATATTAAGAATCTTTTACTTTAATGCTGGAATCATATGTATTGTTGGTAACATTAAAAAAAAACCATGAAAATATGGGGGGCGGCTAAGATTCTTCCAACCCCTATAGCAGCCCGTTGCCTGAGGAACACAGAATTCAAAAATTCTTTTATAGTCACCTTGATTTTTTTTTTCTTTTCTCCTTTAAGAGTAGTTAGTGGCCTAAGAGGAAATGTAATGTTGCAACTACGAGAAAGATCGCAAAATACAACTCTTCGATGTTTAATATGATACAATTTATAAAATTTCAATTATCTGTTGTACCATGTTATCGCTATCAGACGAAGAATTTGTCGTGTAAAAGATGCATAGCTCTCGCTATGTGTGGGTCACCGAGGAGGGAGTGGACAGATTGAGTACGATAAATGGGTGGACCACCAGGCTGACAAATGTCGATTAATGTTGTTCTTCACATGATCAGTTGGGATCTGCTGTCCCTTCGACAGAAATGTGCTCGGTCTGGAATCTGGGCCAATGAAGAGAGCCCGCTAACTTATCTCGATGCGGGCCAAGTTTCAAAGTTAGGCCACTAACGGGCTGGGTTTGAGCTTTGGGCCTGATCGATCCGGCCACAACGAATGTAGCATGGGCACAGTTGTCTGCCTTGAAAGTATTAGTGACAAATTTCTAGTTTGCCTAAATAAGTTGGAAAAATCTCAGCCAACTGACCAATTTCTTCAGAAATACCAGTCAAAGTAGACTATTCTTATAAGTTAGACCGTGTGTTCGCTTTTGTAGCTAGCTAGACTTTCGTTGATTATGTTAATGAACGGTTGCGAGCGCTTCTTGCAATACCGGTGTAAATTCTAGCAGCTATCTCATATAGGCTTGGAGGCTAATTCATGTCACAGTATTGTGTTTTTTTCCCCCCATGCTTTTAAGGTATCCAAAATTTATAGACTTGACTAATCTCCTGTAATACAGCGTGACCACCTCCTATCTCGATATAGTTGGCCACATGTATTTGTCACCTTATTCAAGGATCAGTTTTGGAGTAAACTATATTTCTATTGACGCGATCAACACAAAGTGGTCCTCACAAACTCTGTAGAGAAATATGAAATGCATTGGTGGTAGTTCAAAGTAGAAAAGAAATGTCACTTTTTTATTAGAAAAGCAAATGTGATCATTAGTGGCTGTAAAGGGGCATAAAGTATGAGCACCTTCTCAGGATTTGTATGGTTTTGATTGATCGACAATACATAGTGGTGTGACCTGACCAAAAAAGGAGAGGACGAGATACATACTGGCCGTTGCACCGGTTTTCTGAATTTCTTGCAACATGAGAAACCTTTACAAAGTGCGGTTAAGAGACGAGATTGGTTGGGTTGAGTTTCTATCCAATGTCGTGCTTTCAAAAGTTAACTCATTTTAACCCAAGAAAAAAAATTGTATTTGATGGATTTGGTAAGGTCCGTTTGAATATGTTGACGGAAATAAAGATTTTTTTTAAAAAAAATTTGAACAAGAAATAAGATGGTGGTGGTGGCTGTGACCGACGGCGGCCGGTGACTGCCGGAGGTAGTGTGGGTTGTGAGACTAGTGACAGTAGCGGTCACCTTCGATGGTTGCCGGCTATTATAGGTGGCAACAAATGGTTGGTGCAACGTCGGATAGTGTGGTTATTATTTATGGAATTTACTCATGACGTTTGAAATTTTACATAGATGGGCTTTAAAAACCAACCCAACATAACCTACTATATTACTGAACCAACCCATTCTAATTTATTTTGCAATTAAGTAGTTTGGGTAGGTTAAATCCATTGAAAAAAAACCCAACTTGCACCTGGCTTTTACTAAAGAAATACCAACCCGATTAATAAGCTATGACATGTTTAAACATAACAGAGTATAATTTACAAGTTTACAGAAAATAGAAGCGTTTTAAGAAGTTTAATTAGAGTTCTTAAGTTATCGTCCGCTTCAAAAATTCAAGCTTTAAAGAGTTAATCGAACAATATATGTTACGCGTAATGCTCAATCTGCATTACAAATGGGGCTTGCTTAATTGCAAGTGGGATGAGTTTATAACAGTCGTACATTAGTAGTGCATACTCATTTCCCAAGACAAATCAGATGCAAAAGAGGGAAAAAAAATAGGGGTGCAACTTGGGCGGGCTGGACTGACCCAAGGGTTAGACCATAACCAACCCGCTCTCTAAAAGTCGTGCCCATGTCCAGCCCAGCCCATCTACGGGCCTAATAATATGTGTCCATGCCAAGCCCATCAAAATTTTGGTGGACACGGGCTGGACGCGGACTGTCCACGGGTTGTCCGTTATTATGAATTACTTTTTTTAAAACGATTTTGAAACATATCATTAGCCATCTAACTCTACAATTTAATCATAATAATGAAAAAATACATTAAAATCTCAAAATGAACTTAAACATATAGGCAGGGAAACAAATATTTGGGACGAAATGAGAGAGATAAGAATCTTTAATCCTTAAAGTAGAAAAGTAAAGTCTTCAAAGATCTCTAAGCATGAACGAAAACTGAGAACCGTCGCTCAATCTGGTTCAGAAAAATAGGACAAGAATATGAGCATATCTTTGACTTTGAGACTTTAACTTTCTCGAAGTGCGGGTTGAGAGTTCAGAAGTACAAAAAAGAAATAGTACTTTATTAGCTTAAGAGTTTGACAGTCGAGATTGTAGACTTATGTGATCCACGATTTTTCATGACTAAAGAAAACAAAATAAATATATTGTATATATATATATATATATATATATATATATATATATATATGTAATCTATATTATATAATAGTCAGACGGACTGGTTTTCCCACGGGTTGGACGGGTTTATTGAAACCTCTGTCCATGTCCAGCCATATTTTTTACGGGTTCAAATTTTGAGCCCACGTCCACCACGGTCACTACAAAAGTAAACCCATGTCCATATTTTTGCGAGCTGGCACGGGTTGTCCAAGGATTGCCCGGCCCAAGTTGCACCCCTAGAAAAAAAGGATGAGAAAGGGTTTATGGCAACCTGCAAGGTTAAGACGGTAATTCAAAGAGTATCTTCTTTGGTTCTGTATAACGGTGAAAGAATGATAGATAGATCCCACTATGTAAAACAATCATAAATTGATATTTCTTCAAATAGAGATTGGAATGTGTTTGGTTCAGTTTTAGTGTGGAATATCAATTGTCTGATTATACTCTGTTTTTGTAAGCTCCGTGCCCCTCCTCAGTTTAAAAACATACGTTACTGTGTCCTTAAGATTGGACGAGTGAGTCGATTAATACCTCACGAGCGTGTAAAATTCAGCGTTCCTGTAAGCAGCCAAATAAAAATTCAATAAATGAACATGTCCCTAAATTGAGAGAAACTCTTGAGTTTATGTTCCAATCTCTCGTCACAAAGCTATTTTGTTGTCGTTTGAAGAGTGGTCAACTGATCTCATTCGATAGCCATGATCTTAAGGATAAATATATTGTCGTTATTCGTTACTTTTTTTTTTTGTTGGTTAAGAGGATAAACATATTATATATAAAAGGTTATACAAGCCGTCCCGGACAGAACTATATTACGACATAAAAGACTGCATTAAACGTTAGCAAAACACTAAATATAACAACTGACCTATATGCCCGATACAAACTACAATTTGACTGAAATAGATCAGATCCTACACTTCAGCCTGACTTTTCGTAACTTGCCAAGGCACACGGTTACAACCAATTACAGCAAAAATCCTAAAAAAAATACAATATATACTAACTAGAAGACCAAGAAAGCAACCAAACAAAAATAAACAAATACCCTATACACTGCCAGCCGCCCACGAGTAGACTTGATAGCCGTCCTATGGGTGTGGCTCGCCTCGAACCCCGTGCACCCTTGCCGGCATCTGATTCCCCACCTTCTCAGGCTACCGTTCCTCTGTCGAGCCCGGATAAACCCCAAAGCTGTCGAACTAACTCGCCTCTATTTGTTACTTTTATGTTGCGTCTTTATTCTATAGTAGCCACGAACTCGTGGCAAAGATTTTGCTCCTTCAAGTAATTTCCAGTTTGAAAAAAAGGGTCTCACATTTGAGCAAGTTTCCCATATCCACTCATTGGCAATGAATGAGCACACCAAAACGTCAAAACACTTGGGATTTGGGATGGTAGAACAAGTTAACCTTACCTTAATCCACATTTCGTAAACAAGAAGCAACTTCTAGTGGCAGGCAAAACCTCCCCTTTCAAGCAGAACTTCTATTCTTTTTATTCCCACAGATCTAAGATTCCACCCTTTGGGCTTTGACTAAGATGTCTATAAATGGTTGTTCATCATCATCACTACCTACATAAAAGGCGAAGAATAGTTATTGTTCTTTTGCACAGTAAAGCTTCCAGTGTAATGCTTTCAAATACTCTCATCGTCTCATTAAAATTAATTATATATATATTTTTGAATCGTCTCATCAAAATTATTCACTTTTTAAATTAAGAAATATTTTGTATCTATTTTTACACTTTTTTTTTCATTTACTCTCTACCAATTCATTTTCTCTCTCTCTCTCGGCACACTTTCTTACACTTTTAATTTTATTTCTTTCTATACATTTGACGTTCCAGTGACTCAGTTTCTCTCTCGTAACTCACTTTCTTCCACACCTCTCTCTAAATGGTAGAATGAAAAACACATAATATGCAGCTTAAATCCTTAATCTGCATAAAAAAATGATCAAATTACGTAGAACAGAGGAAATACTATATAGTTGTCAAAAATTGTATTACGGAATCATCGACACGGCCTTATTAACGAGTGTCGTAAGGGCACGAACCTTAAAGAAAATTTTAAGAAGTTTGATACACTAGTCAGAAAACAATTAATGACGTTGAGTGCTGATTAAAGAAGTAAGTAACTTGTTAATGCTTCTCCATGTCCCTTGTATTTAGTTAAACCTTTTTTTTTTACTGATATTATGATTTTCTTTATCACATAGACTTTGAACTTTTGCACCATTTCTTTAGAACTTTTTACCTACAGAATACCAACTTTTAATCACGTAAATCTAACAAGAGTCAAATGAAGATGAATATGTTTGGACGATGTGAAGTACTACCTCTAGGAAAAGTAAGGTCCCTTTCATCGTACGTACATGTGACGTGACCCTTTTAAAATTGTGTTAAGTCAAAATACATGATTTATATACTTTATATTTAAAAAAAAATCGCATATTTAAAAAATTGCACCTACGTAATTCAATCACATATTTCATAAACAAGAATTCAAAAAAAAAAATATTTCTTTATTTTGTTTTAAACATCAAGTTCATGGCAGATGGTTGACAATTACAATGGGGTAAAGTAACTCGTGTTCCTCAATCCACCACTTTTTTCTAAATTTCAAATGATTTAGTAAGCACTAACTATTCTTGGTGGCATTCGTCCCATTTTCTGGCCTTCCGCACATTAATGGACTCACCCATCCTGCACCAGGAAAGTGAGTAGAAAAATCAAGTACCAAGGTTAAAGAAGATTAAATGTTCACACATATCAACTCCTTGTTATGATCTTGTTGCTTAACGCAAGTTTTAGTATTACGCGTCGCCGTATCGAGAGAAGCGGCACTTGTGACATCAAAATAAAAATAAAGAAAAAATAAAAAATAAATGAGATAAAATCGAAAGATAAAAACAATTACGCCCGTGGTCACAATTAGCGCAACTCTTCCTCCCTCACCGCTGCACTAACATATGGAAACACGTCCTTCTCTCCTTTCTCATTTTTTTTTGTTCACTTTTTTTTCTGCTTTTTTCAAATAGTGATGAAATTTGTCCAAATATTCATGTCGATGTGGCACACAAATTTAAAATTATTCTTCACATAGCTTTCTAACTTGATGCATGTTCATGGCATGTGTTGACTGCAAGTTTTTGATAATATAAACATTACATAAAACATATATGTTTTTGACATTTGCAAATTAAGACAAAAACACTAATTACAACCTTTGTAACGATAAACTTTAGCATCCCTTTTTCAAGGTTGCAAAAACTACGAGAGGTCGAGTTACTAAAGGTGAGCCGAAAAGAAAAAACTCATACAAAGGCTATGGAGTTTAATTAGTTTGAGTTTATCTTAGTAGCACTTTAGTTTAAAAACTTGAAATTTAAATTGATTCAGTTAATAAAACATAATATATATATATATATATATACATACATATACACACATACTAGCTAAAATCCCGTGCTATGCACGGGCGCATAATCATACTCATTTATTTTGACCAACAAACTCAATGCATATAACTTTACTGAGGTTACATCGCATTTTCTAAAATTTTGTAGGTTACTTCCCAGAAATGATTTCTATCTATTACCTTTCTTAATTTTTATTTTTGTTGCATTGATGAAAAAAAAAAAACCAGTTTGCACATGCATATATTGTTTCCATATTTCATGTTATCTTGCTGTAACACTTCTCATTGTAAAGTTTATGACACCCAAGCTTGTAGCCCTACTGAAAGAAGAGACATTTCGTTATTGAGAAAGTTGTATGAAGCAAAGCATCTCGATATTCAGATTTGATTAATGTAGTGATCACTGGCTTATTGCATGCTGACTAAATTGAACGATAAACCATCATATCGAAAATCTAAATATTTGTTAATGACACAACCAAATATACCAAACACGAATTGATTAACGACAAACTAAGCGATAAGGAGATCAAAATAAAAAGCAAAAAATGAAGCTAAACTCAAGCAAAATGTATAAAGGAAGAGATTAAAAAGCATTACTCACCTCACCAAACATTACAATCCGTTGAATATTAGGTATAAAAAAAATGAAAAAGTCATCCAAGTACAGTAACATAAATTGTAAAGAGGAAGAAATTATCCAAGAACATTAACATAAATTGTAAAGTCATCCAGGTACAGTAACATAAATTGTAAAAAGGAAGTGAATGGAAAACATAACAGAACCCAAAGCATTTTGGAGTACTTGAGTGGTTAGAGTCTCAAGAAAAATTTATACCAAGATTTGCAGAAACGCTTACAATTGATGATTCTTTTTACTGAGACTGAAGCGAGTTTGCGTAGAATGTATCCGATGATGCCATCTGGAAGTTCATTTATTGGAATGACCCTCTTCTTGAATTTCCTCATTTCCAAATATTACTGCCCCTTTGTTGGCTTTTTGGGTGTTGGAAGCTGTTGAGTTTTTTTTTCTCTTCATGGGTATGCTTAAAATTTTGCAAAAAAATGGTTAAGATCAGTTTACAAATAAGGAGTAGAACGCAAGGAAATCACTACCCAACACCTATACAATTAAATTCAACTTAGGGTATGTATTTAAGTAGAAATATGTAACATAAAACTCAAATATCACTATGAGAAAGAGAGAGGGAAGGAGAGAGAGAGAGAGAGACCTGGAAGAGCATAAGATAGAAGTAAGAGGGAGGGAGAGAATCTAATGTGAAATGGGTGATTAAGGGAGGAGTCCCTGTTTGAGCTGCCTAGGGTTACGGCCTGTATGGCTCATCTAAGAATTAGAATAGGCAGAAAGGGAAATGGTGGGAAATTGTATCAGGAAATAAATATGACCACAAAATGCACAAGCAATTGAGAGAGGAGCAGTTATTGGAAAAGAATAAAGAACATCGCATGGCAGTTGTTTTGGGCTAAAACTTAGGGAACGAAATCTATACTCACCAATAGATTTTTGACACCCAATTATAGTTATTAAGGATAATTCAAATATTCTAAAGAATAGTATTGGGAGTTTGCTGTTCAATGACCTATCAATCGAATCCTATTTTTTATGTGTATTAGCTAAAATCCCGTGCTATACACGGGACCGATCAAGGCACAAAATATATGATAAGATTTAATAATTCGCGCAAGGTAAAACCAAATCTTTCTAAAAGTAAAGAGGATCTTTCATTTTGTACGTACTTGTGTGTGTGTTTTTTTTTGTCCTCGTCCATTACAATAGTTGTAATTATAACTAAAAAGTACTTAAAGTATTCGAATAACTAAAAGAAATCAAAAGGCATATGTTTTATTGAAAAGAGTAATATGCATCATGAACGATAGCCTTCGAAGAAGAAACTAACCTACTTAAAAAGCAAGTCTTCTGCAAGTCGATCATCAGCTCAAACCTCCTCAAGAGCTCACATAAGAGAGACTGCATTTGAGCTGTGTACTCTTTCAGATGCACAGGCAGGCTAAATTGGAGTGGTCGGAGGAGGTAGATAGTTTTACTTTTGGACACAATATTAATGTCTCAATGTAGTGATACAGTAAATAGATCTCTCAATTTATAATGGTTGATAAACTAAAATTAACCATAGTGACCAATCTATCCAGCTCTTTCATGAATCTTTTTAGTTTTTTCCTATCCAAATGGTAAAAGAGTTTACAACATTTTCTCTGTTGTCAACTATGTCAAATCTTTCTCTTTTTTTTTTGTTGTGTGTGTTTTAACTCTTTCTTCAAAAGAAACATTGTAGCATCATAACACCAAACTATGTAGTCTGATGCCTTGTCATTAATATGAAACATGTTTACAAAAAACTTGAAACCTTGAACCAAAGGTTAGTCCACTCTCCATACAAAAGTACCTTAAAGTATTGGGGGAAATAATTTTTTGACTCCTTTTACTATATAAAAGGGGAAAAAATGGCTACTATTCTGTTTGTAGGAAAATAGTTACAACTCTCTGTATATAATAACTAACAATCGCTAAATGCACTTAGTGACATTTCTATTAACACTTTCAGTAACAATTCTTAACCTCACTTGTTTAACGTCACTAAATAAAAGTCACTAAAAATATTTTTTAATGACTATTATTTATCGGTGTATATGAAATCTTTATACAACCCGGGTAGCATTCAAAACTTTTCCTAAAATAAAATAATTTTGTATGAAGACTAATAATTCTTTCAAGATATAGCTACTTCTATTAACTGACACTTGCATTTACGAGTGCTGCTAAAGTGAATCTTTTATCACCAAAAGTGTGACAAAAAATCAAACAATAATGGCTTTTCATCTCAAGTAGGCAATTTGTTGAAACAATATTTATTAATTTGTGCAACACTATTTGAAAGAAACAATATATTATAGCGCAATGAGCAGTAAAAGTAAAAATATACAGTATACATATAGCAAATTTATTTAGGAGTTGGTGTCAGACCCGTGTTGCAAAACTGTAAACCTAAAAAATTGACACGTAACATCAAAAGAATTCGAAGAAAAACTTAAGTAAAAAGATAAAATTTTGGTAATTGCATCCGCTTCTCTTCTTTGCGGGACCTAAAATTCATGTCTAAGGTTTTTTTTTTTTATAGGAACATGCCCAAGTAAAGCATACACACAGACACACTCTAATCCATACCCACCCCCATACACACAGTCACACTCAACCCCCCGTGCCTCCCCTACATCACACCTCCCACCACCCCTCCGCCGCCATACCCCACACCCCCATCCCTCCACCCACCCAAACACACTTCTGGATTTTTTGCGCCATTCATGTCCCCGCAAAAACATAGCTGCCCCACACACAGTTTTCACCGCACAGCCCCACACCGTCCACCCACCCCAAACTCCCTCCCTACCCCGGATAGATCATACTCACAGACAAACCACCCCCCACCCTCCATCCCACCTTCTTTTGCCTAACATTTCTATCACCACGCAACCCCCCACTCCTACGACCACCTACACAGCCATGAACAAACCCACATCCACGCCGCAGGACACAAACATGACTGCTCCCACCCCCACCCAACCCCCCACACACATGAACACGGACCTACACGGCACGCTCGACTCCCCGCCTCCTCATAACCCCTTGTTGCCTGCCACATACCTAACCACCACACGCACCAAATACACACTGTGAACACACGCAAATACAACCCCCATAGAGAGTCTCCACCATCGCACAACACCACACCCTCCACTCATCCCACTTCACCCACCCCCATATCCACAAGCACGACACACACATCAACCCACAATAGACCACCCTAACACACATAGAAACACACCACATACCCCCACAAACAAAATAGACACCAAGGCCGCCACCCCTAACCCTCCCCTAGTGCCCCCCCTTACCACCCTTCAACCACCATCCCTTCCACCCCTACTCATCATCCACCCAACACATAAAGACATACACAAATACCCCCTCCGCCGACACCAAATCACCATAAAGTTTCGTCACTACCCAATCGTTCAAAAATAGATTGGGGACCAGTCGACCACCATGACAAAAGAATTACGTGCATGATTAAGATACCAACTCTTTTTGTTGAGTTTAGCTTATCATAATAGAATACTCAATAATGAGAGAAATCAAAGCCCTTAAAACCAAAAGATTCCTGACATTCAGTGGCCCAAATACTGGTTGCCTGCTCCTTCTCAACCAAATAAATGACAATATTAAGACGAGCGTACATCTTATAAGCCTGTCGTTTCAAATGAGAATAGCGTGAATCAGTAATTGCACCAAAAAACACTGTTAAGAAAAAGAGCAAACATAAGGAAAATATATGTGCAGAATACAATACTCAATAATGAGAGAAATCCAAGCCCTTAAAACCAAAAGATTCCTGACATTCGGTGGCCCAAATACCGGTTGCCTGCTCCTTCTCAACCATGTAAATGGCAATATTAAGCTGACCATACATCTTGTAAGCCTGTTGTATCAAATAGGAATGATGTGAATTAGTGATTGCACCAAAAATACTATTAAGAAAAGAGCATACAGAAGGAAAAGATATTTGCTTCGAAGCGAATGGACGAACCGAGAACATATGTAGAAGGTATGAAGTTGAAAGCAATTGAGAAGGATGCAGTTATTGGAAAAGAATAAGAAAAGGTGTAGCTGGCCGTTGTTTTGGGCTAAAACAAAGGAGATAATGGGCTAAAACTGAGGGGAATGAAATTGTTTATTATTATTCTTCAACCAATAGATTTTTTACACGTAACTATAGATAGTTATTAAGGATTATTCAAAAATTCTAGAAAAATGGATTGGTACTTTGGTGGACAAAGACCTTGCCAATAATATAAATATCATTTTCCTTGTCCACAAAATTTACAAATTTACGAAAAGAAAAGATATTTGTTTTCTGGGTTGGAGGCAATCAACCAGATTGATAAAAGAACTTGATAAATAAAAGGCACAAATGCAGTTCCAAAAGGCAGTAAGTTCCCATGAAGTTCTCCTGAGAAACCCTCCTGATAAATTGACTTTTTCCGGATGACCCTTTCATGTACGTCAGGTGTAACGAATACCGTTGTTTGTGGGACGGCAGAAAGAGAGAAAATTTTGAAGAAATCCACTGTTCATACGTGGGTGAGAAGCAATAAATGCAAAGGGTTTTGATAAATTAAGAAGATAGTGTGAGAAGAGAGACGCAGAGAGAGAAAGATGAAGTTTTGCAAGAAATATGAGGAGTACATGCAAGGGCAAGATGAGAAAAAACTACCTGGGGTTGGTTTCAAGATGCTAAAGAAGATGTTGAAGAAGTGCAGGAGAGACCTTGAATCCCACAACGATGGCTACCTCCTTGGTGATCATCAAGACACTCCAAATTGCCCCCACCAATGCCCAGGTGAATACCGTTATTTACGATTTTAATCACCTGTGTATCTTCGGTTCATATTGATTGTGAATCTGATTGTAATAAGATGTGTATCTGTTCATTGAGTTTCTTAGTCCGGGTTGCTGTGATTTTTTTCCTCTTCTGATTGTGAATCTGATTGTATACTGTTCTGATTTCGAGCCAAGTTTCAATTATTAATACAGATAATTTTTCCGATAATAATGGCATCTCAGTTCACTTTAATGAGAAATACTAAGAGAACAGGATGCGGGTGTGTAAATTTATGGTATGTTGGCTATGTTCAAATGGGACCTGTTCGTAAGCGCTTGAAGATTCAACATTGAAGTTGCAACGAAGGAAAACCCCTTAGTTGTATTACGATCATGAACTGATCAGTTTCAATTTAAGGTCTAACTGAAACAAATTCACATTAGTTTTAAGTATCGAGGCTTGTGTATGCGTTTTTTATTGCCCTTTGTAACTATTATTTCTGACTGGATTCTGACATATGCTTATGTTTAGTGTGTGATGGAACCTTTTTTCCTTCACTTCTCAAGGAGATGTCTGCTGTTGTCTGCTGCTTTAATGAGCGTGCGCAGAAGTTGCTTGAGCTACATCTAGCTTCAGGTTTCCGTAAGTACTTTATTTGGTGCAGAGACAAGATACAGGGGAACCATGTTGCTTTAACTCAAGAAGGCAAGGACCTTGTTAGTTATGCAATCATCAATGCCATTGCCATGCGTAAAATCCTAAAGAAATACGACAAGGCAAGGAGTTGAAGTATAATACTGTTTCTACATTTCTTTTGTGATTTACATATTGACAAATGTAGCCCTTTACATTTTTTGGGCAGATTCACTACTCTAAACAAGGTCAAGCATTCAAATCGCAAGCCCAAAGTATGCGGATTGAGATCCTTCAGTCCCCGTGGCTATGTGAGCTTATGGCTTTTCACATAAATTTGATGGAATCAAAGATAAAAACAAGGAAGGCTTCTGCCTTGTTTGAGGCGTGCTCCCTTGAATTCAACGATGGCAAGCCCTCGCTCTCTTGTGAGCTCTTTGATTCTGTCAAGCTTGATATTGACTTGACTTGTTCAATATGCTTGGTAAGTCCCTGGTGTTTTCTTTGCTTTCTAATAATGTTGCGCACTGAGCTATTTGATTCTAAACTAGCTTGGATTAACTACATGTACTTTGCTGGGTCTAAGAATTTCCTTCCTGATTGATGTTGGACCCTATATTTGTTCATCTAGTTTTTGCTATCAGTCTTGGACCCAACTATGGCAAAGTCTTTCTGTGAAGATTGAGTTCGAATGTTAGACATTAACAGAAGCAGCCTAGTACTTAGGACATTTTATGCTCTACTAGTTTGAACTGATGTTATGTATTGATTCACCTCAAGCGTTAGAAGTTTATCATGATTCACCCGAGACTCATATTATATCATGCATTTATGGTGCAGGTTTATACATAACCATGTACACATGCTTAATAATCCATGCATCTATACACTCTTCTGAAGAGTGATGCCCATAATGCAGTGTCTCTGGGTTAGGAACATGTTGAGATTGCCGTTCTTTAGAGATTCCAAGACAAGCATAGTTTTTCAAACTCTATATGTTGCCAGACAAACACCAATTCAGATTATACCGAACTGAGATTGTCCAAGTGTGTCAAGAATTAGAAAGCGTTGCAGCTAGCTCTAGTATTGTTAGCAAACAAGATTTTTCCTTTTCTTTTGGTTATTTGTTGCATATAATGGTGTTGGACTGTCTCTGTCTAAAATGACCATCATCTAAGGCTTTGCCCAAAGTTAGTTGGGGTCAGCTGCATCGATACTATTCTTCCATTCTCCCCTATCAAAGCACACGTTCTCCAAGAAACTCCTAGCAACCAAGTTTATATCTGGACGCATCTTTGTTTGTGGTTTAGTACATCATCGACACTCATTTTCTGCAATGCTGAAACGCACTATATGTGTTTATCAGTATACAAACCCTGATCATTCACTTTCTCCAATGCTAAAACACACGATATCTGATTATCAGTATAGAAAGCCTGGATAGAGAAATAATGCACTTTTTCCAACATTCTTTCTGTGGGCCTCAAATTGATCAATGAATTTATTTTTCTTGAAACAGGATACAGTATTCGATCCTGTGTCTCTCACTTGTGGCCACATCTTCTGTTATATGTGTTCTTGTAAAGCTGGGTCAGTGACCATTGTGGATGGATTAAAGGCAGCAGATCCCAAGGAAAAATGTCCTGTCTGCCGAGAGGTAAATTCGAACAAGCAGCAATTTGTCACTATATTAATAGTTACACAATCTTCAAGGTTTCCCTCTTTACCCGCACACTACAATCATTGGTCATCAGAGGTGAAAATGTCCCACTCAAATAAGACAACCCTGCTGATCGAAGGACACCTTAAGAACTTGGACTTAGATGTTATATCTTCTGGCTGCATTAAGTCTCTAACAAGACTTTAGAGGATGTGATTTGTCGGACAGTAGAGCTTTCTTTATAGCACAGGATGAGGGTTGTTCTTCTGACAAGATACTGGATGGTCAAACCTAATGTTCACTAGATAGCATTAGACCCATGTTTTAGCAACATAAACATTACTAAAACTGCAGTTGACTTGACTAGTTCGTTTCCCGCTTGCAGCATTACGGATGATCCTGAATGCAGTTTTATAAGGTCATATCAAGCCTTTGTCCCAACTATATTGTGTCGCTAGGATTAATTGGATACAATGGAATGTTATGGATCCAGAGTCAACTTGTTTTCAGGATGTTCTTTTGATGCACTTGGTCAACGCCTTGAATTCTACTTTATTTCTCCACCCATTCTTGGACCGGTTCATCTATTTCGTATCTGTTGTGGTAACAGACTAAATGAAAAAATGAAGTGCTCGTCCTTATTGGTCCTTATAGATAACCACTCTAAACCTTGATTAGTAGGAAGCAAAATGTCTTCCTGTCTTTCTTTGGTCTAGTCTTATATCAATGAGCCCTATTTTACTGTTGATTTCAGGCAGGAGTTTATGAGGGTGCTGTGCACTTGGAAGAGCTAAACATTCTACTAAGCCGAAGGTCTGCTTCTGCTTAATTTGTTCATTTTAATTTGCCTACTTAGATGAAATCAGGGTACAGCCCGTCCCAAATAATTGCGGCGTTGTGCCTGGGCTCTGCAAGGCTCCAAGCCACATGGATAGGTCAATGTTCTCATAGTGGGATTCCGTTGCATGTTTGTCACTAATCGTTGTGTATTGGAACAGTTGTCCAGAATACTGGGAGGAGCGGCTTCGAACAGAGAGAGCAGAGAGAGTTCAGCAAGCCAAGGAGCATTGGGAAAGCCAATGCCGGGCTTTCATGGGCGTCTGAACATGATAATCTCATCACTTTTGGTAGTCCTAGAAGCAGCTTCTACTTGACCACTGTGGAAACCCTTTGATGTCGTTTGGTTTCTGATTCTCTTGGCCATCCTCTGGACTAGCAGTCTTGCACATGGGCATCTATTATTTGTGTTTGTTTGTAATTATCCATTTTATTGATAATTTTTGTAATGCTGGATGTTCTCAAGAAGGTTTGGTAGCACCAGATTGATTAAAATAAATCTCCATGTTAAATAACTTAAGCGGTGCTCTTCACTTATTTTTTTTTTTGCGGTTTAGCGTTTTTTTTGGCAATATTTGGGGTTTAGTTGAAGAAACCTGCATAGCTCCAGCTACAGCAAGGACGTCGGCTGTTCATGTGCTTCAACCAGGAGAGTTTTGCCCGTGGTGGAACATCCCCCGAATATTATAAATCATTTTTGCACGATTATATCTTCCGTTAATTACACCAATAAAACTACTACCCTCTCTTTATGGATCCTTTTTCGATATGGGTTAAATGAAATAAACATGGGAGAATGAATCTATTCTAAATATTGAAAAATGAAGAGTTTGATAAGAAAGAATACTACATATAATATTACGAATGCGGTTAATCATTTCTGGATAATTATATCTTCCATTAATTACGTCAATAATACTTTTTATTCCTCCTTTTATAACTCTCTTTTTAATTTGGTTGAAATGAAATGATATAAGCTAATGAATCTATTCTAAATATTTGAAAATGAAAAATGTGATGAGAAAGAAAATAAAACAAGCAAATCCCTAATTACTCTTTAATTTGGTTGAAATATGTCATGTATTTTTGGGTTAGCAAGCAATTAACGTATTAAAAAACTGAAAAACAAAACAAATAAACTAAAACATGCCACCCAAAAAAAAGTTAAATTAAGAAGTGAAAATCAGTTAAGAAAAAAAATGTTGAAAAAACATAAAAGAATGAAAAAAATAGGGTTAAAAATGCACCAAAAGATGGGAATAAAAATAAGGCTTAAATATGGCGCGAATAGAATTGAAAATTTGTTCAGTTATCTCAGTTGAAGATCAGGTATTTTGCATTTCACATTGACAGTTGTTCTTCAATGTCTGATCGTATTCTCTTTCGTATTTTGCTCCATGTTTGGTGGGTTCATCCATCTTTTGTAATTCCTATTTTCCACATTTATATTACTTGCGAGACTTACCAGAAGTCATCGAATTTGGTGCCTGGTATTTTGGAGTTGAAGGAATTGAGTCGAGAGTTGATCATCAGAACACTTATTCTTCAGGTATGAATCTTTTGTTACCGGCTGTTACTGAGTGAACGTTTTGCATCATTCTAATTTCAGTATCTTTTTTGTGTTTGTTTTTTTTAGAGAAACATACTTAATTTGCATGTTTAATTATTCTTAAAGTATGAATGGCTCGCTCTTGGTAGTGATGGCTAATAAAAAATACGAATAAGGAGATTAATAAAAAAGACATATATAATCACATATTACCTACAACGGAAGGAAAAATAATATGTAGTAGTTAAATAGGATTTGTCTCTTGTGCAGATTGTTTGGTTGGATGATGGAAATGGGCATAGAATTTAGGGGAGAGCTTAAAAATTTTGCGCAAGCTAAGGCAATTAAGCTCTGCTTGTAAGGAAATGTCAAGCCTTCAGTAAACTCCTACCTTAAAATGTTTTCCCTTTTCTTTTCTTTTTTTCTTTTTTTTTGGCCTTGCATGCACTTGCAGACTTGTCAGTACTCAGTAGTAAGGTTATCTTTCAGGATTTGCATCATCAATCTCCTATCCTTAAGGTAATCAATGGGGTTCATATGTAGTTGCTGCAGTTGAAGATGTTTAGGAGCATAGAAATTAGAAGGCCTATTGTTTAGGTTTGTTACTGTACACACCTAAGGGAGGTTTCTAAGTATATTTTCAACCTCTTGGTTTGCCCATTGCTTATAGGTAGGCCTTTTGGCCAAGATGGTTCCAAGTAGTTTGAACAGATTCTGCAAGAATACACAAACAGATCTTGATTTCTTGGTGTCTCACTTACTATAGATATTTGTGTACCATGCAATCTGGGTAACGAATCCATAAACAATAAGAAACGAGTTTTGCTGTAAAAGGGATGAGTGAGAGCACAAAGAAGGAGGATGGAAAAAAGAAAACTAATGGAGATAATCAGACAAAAAAAAAACTTGAAAGGAGTAACTTCAAAAATAGGGAGTGCACTCCTTGAAATACTACAAAAACCATTCACAAAAATAATGAATAAGGAGATTAATAAAAAAGACATATATGATCACATATTACCTGCAACGGAAAGGTAGCTAACCTATAGTAGTTGAATAAGGTCTGTTTGTTATGTAGATTTTTTTTTTTTTGGGGGGGAGGGGGGGATATTGGAATGATTATAGTGATGAATTAGTTAGTGCCCAGTGTTTTATTCCCCCCATCTCATATAATTCGATATTTTTTTGTGTGTTCCCAACCTATTATGGTGGTACACAAGGGCCCACCAGGGACTCCGTTTTAGCGACACGTCACATATTCAATGATTAATTTTTCAACGTTCACAAGTCGGTCAAAGCGACACATGCTCAAGCCACGTGAATTGCTCGTGAAGCAACCTTGGTGTGCCTTCTCCCTTAGGGGGGTCGGCCACCTACCTTCATGACCGATGACCGTCGCTGGCGGTCGCGGGCCGTAGTCTCACCGTCGCTCACCGCAGCGCTCCGTTGCCGTGACGACCGTCGCTCGCTACTGCACTCCGTCACAGCGACAACCGTCGCTTGCCGCTGCTCTCCGTTGCCGTGACGACCGTCGCTCGCTGCTGCACTCTATCGCCGCGACGACCGTCTCTCGCGGTCGCTCGTTGCCGCGCTCCATCGCCGCGACGACCATTACTTGCCGCCGCGCTCCAGCGCTGCAACGACCATCGCTTGAGGCTGCGAGCCGTCCATGCAATTTTATCCGTCACCATGGGCGCCTAATCCACGGTGCCCGTCACCCGCACCCGCGTGCCATCACCTCACTCACCCCGCCGAGCCCATGCGTCGCGCAGCTGATACAGCCATGCTCTCATGCTCTCTGTCACAATCATGTTACATGCCCCCCGGGCATCACACTCATTCACCACACCATGCGCCCTTACCATGGACGTGGAACAGGCTTCGACCCACTCTCTGGAGTGTGCAGCATCGCGTGGGGATAAGCGACTCCTCCGGGACACTATCTCTGTTAGGGAGCTTTTCAACTCCTGTTTTGCCAGGTAAACGGCTCCACCGGGATGCTACCTCGGCCAGTTAGGTAGACGGATCCTCCGGGATGCTACCTCTGCCAGTCAGGTAAACGGCTCTTCGGGGATGCTACCTCAGCCAATCAGGTAGACGGCTCCTCCGGGATGCTACCTTGACGCTCTCCAAATGCTCTGGAACAAGGACTCACCCGCGGGGATAGGCGACTCCTCCGGGACACTATCTCCACCAGGGAGCTTTTCAACTCCCATTTCGCCAAGTAGACAGCTCCTCCAGGATGTTACCTTGGCCGGCCAGTAGACGGCTCTTACGGGATGCTACCTTGGCCTGCAGAATAGGCGACTCCTTCGGGACACTATCTCCACCAAGGAGCTTTTCAACTCCCTTTTCGCCAGGTAGATGGCTCCTCCGGGATGCTACCTTGACGCGCTCCGAGTGCTCCGGCACAAGGACTCACCCCACGGGGATAAGCGACTCCTCCAGGAGATTATCTCTGCCAAGGAGCTTTCCAACTTACCTTCTGCCAGGTAGACGGCTCCTCCAGGATGCTACCTCGGCCGGCCAGCTAGACGGCTTCTCCGAAATGCTACCTTGGCCTGCTGCAAAATAGGCGACTCTTCTGGGACACTATCTCTGCCAGGGAGCTTTATAACTCCCCTTCCGCCAGGTAGACGGCTCCTCCGAGAAGCTACCTCGGCCCGTCGGGTAGACGACTCCTCCGGGATGCTACCTTGACACGCTCTGAGTGCTCCAGTACAAGGACTCACCCGCGGGATAGGCGACTCCTCCGGGACACTATCTCCGCCAGGTGTCTTCGTGACTGGCCTACGTGTTCCAACACTGGGGGCTTGCCTTGGCACCCCTATGGACTATGACCCCAGGGTCACTCCGAGATGGGAGCAGATTTTCAAAGGGCATCGCCCCTAGTCCATCTGGCAGTTGGGCGTTGGTTTTTCCCCACAGCTGCCAGGCCTGTGGGACTCTGCAAGGGCTTGGATTGGTGGCTAGATCAAGGGGGTTCTCTGGCCACACCGACGCTGTGGGAGCCAGTCTTTCCAGACAGACAGAGCGACGTTGTGCAGGCAGGCCAGGTGAATATGCGATTCGACAGTCCGTGGAGCACAGGCAGTTGTGGACCCCTCGGTGACGTGTCACTCCTGGGGGAACACCACGTGTCGCGTGATGACATCATCATCTCAACCTCTATAAATAGGGGTCTTGAGAATTCATTTGGAAGGAATTCTCTCATTTGACAAAAATCACTTTCTCACTCTAGAACTTGAGAGTTCTTGGATCCCATAGAGAGAAATACATTTCTCTCGTGACTTTGGACATAATATCGACCGTGACATTAGACCCCGACTTGGACCTTAGCTCGGATTGTTGATTGCCGGCCTTGTTCGTCTCTGCCTTGTCTCAACAGCACTGCTACCCTTCACGACTTGTTTGGGAAGCCTTGCTCTCTGCCCTTATTCCACCCTCATTGTCTCTCACTTTGCATATGTTTGCTGATTCAGACTGCAGCCTTTGTGGCACCTCTACGTAGGTACGGACCCACTTTTCTTAGCATCATTATGTGATTTCCATTCTACCATTTAAAGACAAGAACGAAAGAAAGTGGGTCATGAGAAAGAAAATGAGTTAGAGGAGCGTTAAATATCGAGAGATAAATAGAATAAAAAAGTGTAAGAATGTGAGTCATGAGAAAGAAAATGAGTTGGTGAAGAGTTAAATACGGAGAAGAGAGATAGAATAAAAAAAACGAAAGTTGTAACTTGTAAGCCACTGAACTAGCCTTTGCTAGGATATCGAAAAGGACACATAATTAAGGGGAGAGCTTAAGATTTTTGCGCAAAGCAATTAAGCTCGGCTTTTAAGTCAATGTCAAGCCTTGAGTAAACTCTTACCTTTAAATGTGTCCCTGCCCCTTTTTGTTTTTTGGGGGCTTGCATACTGTCGCAGTATGGACTTAGCAGTCATAAGGTTATCTTTGAGGACTTGTAGCATCAATCTCCTCTCTTTAAGATAGTTATCAATGGGGATCACATGAGTTGTCTGTAACCAATGCAATTGATGATGTTTGGTAACATAGACGTTAGAAAGCCTTAAGGTAGTCATTTTTATTTTCCAATTAGAGTAATATGAAGCTTTATACCAAAGCTTAGCTAGAGATAGTTATTTAGCCTGCTGCCTACATGTCTAAGGGTAGTTTTCTAAGCATCTTTTCACCTCTCGATTTGCCCATTACTTATAAGTAGGGATTTTGGCCAAGATGGTGCCAAACAATTTTAACAAATTATGCAAGAATACTTATAAACATCTTAAGGTCTTTGTCTCTAACTCAACATAGAGATTGGTGTACCATGCAATTTGAGTATCCGATCCATAGAAATTCAGAAACAAGTTTTGATGTGAAAGGGATGAGTGAGAGCACAAAAGAGGGAGGAGGAAAAAGAAGAAAACCAATGGAGATAATTAAAGAGAAGAAACTTGAAAGGAATATCTTCAAAACTAATGAGTACACTTCTTGAAAAGTTACATTCTTTTTGTAAAAGAATATACTTGAATGAACTATGTCAAGTATTGAATGATTGTACTAGATGTTTTTCTTCAAACATGGTTAAATTGCTGTCATGTTTGTAATTTGGTTACCAAAACCACCATAGTTTGTATAGCTTCTTGATTTCTGGGCTTGTGAAGCTATAATAAAATATGCATCCTTTCAAGCTATTTGTTCACTATGAATCTCAATTTTGGCACATTACGTGAATTCTGGATTCAAGTTTCCAACAACTATATTTTTGTGACACATTTAAAACAACATATTTGATCGTATATTGCCTACAATTGAATGACAAAAAACATGTTTTGGGTGGGGGGGGGGGGGGGGGGGGGGTTGGATATCGAATTTACAGAAGTTTCATACAAGTTCAATTTGGACCATCTAAACTCTTCTTTTTGGAAAATCAAATACGAATATGTTTAATTCTATTTACTGAACGCTCGTGCTAGATGTTTGTGTTCAGGCATGATACAATTGCTTTTATATATGTCATTAGACATACCAAAAACATCACATTTTGCATAACATCTATTTGCTTGTTGTGTGAAGCAAAAAATGAAACTTGTATCATTGTTTAATGGGTTAAAATTTTTGGTAATTTGTTCAGTTTGGAGTTATTCTTTTTTGTTTATTATTCAATAGAATTCTTACTTTCAAATAAATAAAGAAAGCTTTATTTTTGTCTTGTCGTGATGAATAGAAAAACAAAAACTCAAAATATGTCACAAATAATAAAGTGATGACATTAAAAATCTTTAAGTGTATACATAAACCAATTAAACGAATTACAAAAACAAGAACGTATTCTTTTAATTTCTTAATTTGCTCTTCTTTTCAACAATAGTATCAAATATCTCTTCAATCCAGCAACCTAGAAATAAGATTTCCAAACATTTAATCAATTACAATCGCAAACATTAAATATACTTCTAAAATAAGTCACAAAAGAAATAAGAACATAATTAAATTATATTATTTATTTCCAAAAACTTAATGCTATGACCTAAAATTACTCATACGCACGTGTGCCATACTAATATTTATCAAGAGGGTAAATTTTATACTGCTTTTATACAGCTGTCATCCAAGTACCTTTTTTCAGTTTTGTGTGCGCGCCCACCCGACTTGCATTCTAAGGTCTCCTGCTATATTCCCAAGTAAACCTAATTCAGGTTTCACTTCCTACAATTAAAGGATTTATGTCTATCTTTGAAAACACTATATATTGGGGGTGGGCGGGGGGGGGGGGAAGGAGAGAGAGAGAGAGAGAGAGAGAGAGAGAGAGAGAGAGAGAGAGAGAGAGAGAGAGAGAGAGAGAGTACTTTAAACTCAGGGAGTACAGAAGTCATAATATTGGAGAAACACCTATAATTATCAGTAAAAATGTAAAATCCAGCTTAACATACAACAAGAAGGTGGTCAAAATTTCTGACTGCGTTCTAAGATCTCCTCCCATATTCCAAAGTAAACCCAGTTCAGGCTTAATTGCCTACAATCAAAGGATTTTTATCTTTGTAAACACGATATCTTGTGCATAGTTTCTCCAGAGTCGCTAATGAGTGCTGCATCTTGTTTAGTTTTGTATCCATGAACATGCTCTGCAGGACAAGCAAGCCTGTAAGCAAGAGAAACAGAACCAACAAAAATAAAATTCTGAATTCAGAACTTCGTTCGCACCTGGTAGTCATCTCCATATTTCTCTACCAGTCGCCTAACGTGGAGACGTTGTGTCGCAGTCGAAGGTTGCAACGGGGCAGTTTTCCCATCTCTACGTTTCTTCCCTAGTGCTGATTTAAGATCTGCAGAGAACAGCATGTATCAAGGTAAACTAGGCAATCAGTACCAAATTTCTTGAATAACATCAAGGGTCCAGATAATGCAGCATCATCATTTAGTGCAATATGGAAAACTATTGGCTCTGAAAAATACTCTGCTCCTGATAAGACAACTCTCTTTACTAAGGCCAAAATACCAATTGAGCTACCCTTACCACTTAGGACCCAAAATCTCAAACCTACTTGAAAACATAAAAATGGATGAGAATGCAACGTTCATTTAACCCACAGCCAACCTGAGGAGTGAGGACTCTTTCCAGATGAAGGTTTCTGCACACATCATGCTTCAAGCCTCGCCTGCACTCCTAGGGCCGGCTTCATGTACCGGTATTAGTTTATCTAGTTTCTAGACTGCCCAATTATTAAAGGCTTATAGAAGCTCCACAAACTTTCCAATATCTAAATCACTTGCATGACGCCATTCTTCCTAATGGGATTCTTATCATTGCAAGCTCCCTGATGAAGCCATAACGGCTAGGCAGTTCACGCTTACGTGTAAGCAATTTGACCTCCACCTGAAAGCACCCAAGCTGCACTAAGAAACCTGCTACGTATCCCGCAAAGTTTTCTTTCAAAACACTGAGGCCCCGTACGTTTACACTTTTAGTTTTGTGTTTTCGTTTTCAATATTTTTGTATCCAATCACATATTATGGTTGTGTACTTTAATTTTTTTCACCACTTTTTTTGTGTCATTGTTTTTGTATGTTTATCATTTCATTTCCGTTTTCATTACTGTTACCCCTAATATTTCTGGTATTACCCTCACCAGAAACAACATTCTGCCTCTCCTCCTTTTTCGGATCCAAACTTCTTTGTTCTTTGTAGGTCTTCTTTTTGCAACCTAGATCTTCCCATTTCCAATAAGATCCCATTTCCCATCTTCCCACAGCAAAAGCAGCACAGCCTTTCTTCTCGCCCTTAGCTTCTTTTTTCAACAGAATGATATCTTTAGCACTCAGTTTCCGGCGACGTCCTTTGAATGTTCCCCCTAGCAATGGAGCTGGATTAACAGGAAGAGAAGGAGTATTGAACATGGGGTTGAAAAACTGTACGACACACAGCTGAAGATTACCCACAAAGGAACTCGAATTGAATTTTTGAGAAAGATGAACTGGAACAGGACCAGAAAGGTTGTTATATGAAACATAAAGTCACAGTAGAGTAAATGATTTGGTTCATCCCTCAAGCCCTTATATGCAAGATTCTCACTTTACCCTGAGAGACACACACACACACACACACAAAAGCTCAATCTAAGGTGATAATCTTAGTACATGCCCATGAAAGAAGAAATTGACTTGTCTTATCCAATTGGGTATGTCGATTTTCTAGCCAGGCATATCTGCTTGTCTGTCAAAGTTGCAGAAATCATCATCAATATATTCATCAATCGAAGAAGAAACCCATCTCATAACACTCTAAATACACTAAATCACAGTATGAGGAAATCGGCTTGGCCAGGCCCCAGAGTCTTTGCTCCTTATATTCAAGCTACTTACACGACGAACACACACAAACACAAACACAAGCTGAATCTCAGCTGGTAAATTCAAAAGAACACCAATCTGCGATAACCAGAATTTATGGTATAGCACACAAAAGATGAACCGGACAAAAATGGAAAACAGAGAGTGCTAACTCACAACAAAAAGATTCTTGAATATTCCATGTAGAAGTACTTCTGCTGTAGTCTTGAATGGCCTTAATAAGCTATAAGGACCATCAGCAAAAGCCAACAAATGGGTCACAAGATTTGGTAGATCACCAAGGGAGGCGGGAATTCCTCCACCGAAATTGTTATCAGCTAAAGCTTCGGTGAATTCCTCCACTGAAATTGGATGAGGCAAGAATTACGACTACAGGGAGAGAAGCAAGCTTCGGCGAAAGAGAAAGCAAACAGCTTCCGGTATAGAGGATGGGGTGAGAGGGAGTTGAAGATCCGGGCAGTGGAAGTGAAAAGTAGAGAAGAAACTGAAGAGTGAGAAGACGAGCAGCTTCTGTGCCAGAGGAAAAGGGTAAACAGTAGTGGGTTGGCTTTATCTGACATGAATACATCTGTGTTGGAAAAAGGTGAAAACACCTTAGAGGTGTTTTCCCTTTTTTTCAGCACTATTTGGATTTTGTATCCAAACTGATAAAAGTACAAAAAAAAAGAGCATCTTTTTTGCCATCATTACAAAATTGAGTACAGAAAAATATAAACGTACGCCCCCTTAAGGTTTTTACCCCTTCATATTACTACAAAGTTATGCCCAAATATGAAAATTGCTGCCTTGGGCAACCAAGTGGGAAGAACACATGTTTGTGATTATGATGACCAGCTGAGCAACAAGCTACAAATGTAGAAAGTCACTCAAAGTAAACTGTTTTGAGGACATGCAAATTCGGCAATCAAACAAGGAGACAAACCGATAGCCACACATTTGAACTAGACATGGCAGGACAATTGGGTACGCATGTTGAACTTTGCTCAGAGTACAATCACATTGAGTATCAATCAATAGTAATGAAAGACTGATGACACAAGGCATCTAGAAAACACTTAAATGGATACCCATCAGTAGGTTACAACTATAGGAAATCAAGAACTGCTTTTCCAAGCAGATAGGAACTGAGAAGGCAGAAATATAAGAAAGAATTGGCAAGTAGAAACCACCTGGGCCGAATACATTAAGAAAGCCAATAGCGATCCAATCTTATAGAAAATATGTTCAAGTACATTGCAACTATATATAAGTTTCACGAAGTGACCTTCAAATTCTGAGCCCCATCAAGAGGTATAACTCTTTCCAACACCCAGGGGTGGGACAAATGGCAGAGGCCATGGGGGATAACCCCAAGGTCACTGGTTCCACTCCCCATACCGACCGGCCATACGAATTGCAGTTCTAACCATAGCAGAAAACAAAAGGACTATATTGTCCTCATCTGGCAGGATGTGTTGAGAAGTGCTAGGATAAAAAATTGGATCATAAATAACTATTAAACATCAAAGAAGCCAATGTGAGTCGGTGTGAAAAAACTAAGAAAAACACAAAATTGAGTAACCCTACCTCATTCCTTTCTTTCACTCTCCTTTTTGAAAAAAATGGGAAAAAAATGAAATTCCTATTGGCAGTGTATGAATCTTCAATATGGTCCAAAACTAAAGTTATCGTTTGACTCATTTATTGATCCAAATGAAAAAGATCAAAAACCAAAGATAACTTGTTGAAATGCAGTATCTCGAATTGAATCATTCGAACATAGTACTTTCTCCCACTCTTATCTCTCCTGCTTTTAGATTTTCATGCAAACCAAAAAAAAGGTATTACCTAAAATCATATGCCTAATTTGATAAACATCAAAGTTTGTCAATATCACCATGTCGATCAAAACAATAGCTCCAAAAAACTTGGTCCTCTTTGACTTTTTGCGGATTCTAGATGTGCAACCATTGACTCTAGTTTAATTTGTCAACCAGTAAATGAGTTCAATCCAGTGATCAGAGAGTCAAAACCTATCCTATAAATTCACAAACATTCAAAGGGGCAACAATTATGAGTCATGGGTAGCAACTTTTTTCATCAAACTGGACACGTATGTCTGGTAAATATTCAAAGAAGCAAAGAAATAATAATCCCTTCGATCCACGGAAAATTTTTCCTTTGAAATTCTGCGAAATCCCATAATAGATTTCGCACACTGAACTGAACTCAAATAGCAATCATAGATCAAACGTGTTATTTGACAAGTCTAAGCTAGGGCAAACAATCAGTAAAGTCAATGTATACACGTACTAAAAATATCCTACCAATTCGCAAAAAGGCAAATGGGTAGAATCATAAAAGCTATTCTTCGACAATGCAATGACGAGGAGATTGTAGAAACTGACCGTCTTCTTCGAGATCGCTGCCGGAATCCATGGCCTCGAACTCCGAGACAGGCGCATCGGACCGCTGAGGGACTTGAAGGGAGTCGCTCTCGATGATGCGAGAAATGCGGGACCGTACGCCGAGCAGGTTCGGGTTCGAAACGACGCCGAACGACTTGTAGTTTTCGATAACACTGCCTTTATCGTCCCATTTGCTTCCCAGCGGGTCAATTAGGGTTCGGAGCTTCGGCGGAAGACAAAAGGCCGGTTTGAAGACGTTCGGGTTCTTCTTAGGCAGGCCGACCCGGACCTTGGAGGTTCTCGATTTCTTGTACTTTCGTCTTGACCTCCCCATATCTCTGTTTCCCTGTTTCTTCGGGTTGGGAAGACGGAGAAGGGGGGTATATCTCGCGGTCGCTTGCAGGGTTTAGGGTTTGTGGAAACGCGACTATGTTTATGTGTCTGTCACATTGATGGATGACAGTCCAATAGGAAACGCGATTATGTTTATGTGTCTGTCACATTGATACACCACACGTGGCAACAGATAAACGAGATTTAACGAAATTGAGAAATTCAAATTAACATGTTATCAAGGTTTTATTATTATTATTATTATTATTGTTATGATTATTATTATTATTATCTGTTCGCATTCGTTTCTTACATTCATGCTTTTTTCTTCAGTCATAATTGCCAAAAATGACCCTCGTACTATGAGATGTCTCAAAATCAACCCCTCAAACTATTAGTTACAAACTTTTAATTTCGTTTTAAAGAGAGATTTAACTTTAATAAGGTGGCAACTAAGACCATAAGCTAGTGGAGATCTTGCCATATGGTGCCACGATTTGACAATGGTTTTTGCAATTTTTGGACCTAATCGTGAGTTGATGGGCATAAGTCACCGTTGTGGTAATATGGCTGTAAAAATGTCACGATATTGATTAGCTCTAAACATTTGAGAACAAATATGTATTATTTTTCCTTAGACAACTTGCATATGGTGTTGGATATCGAGTTGTGTAATTTTTTAGATGTTTCGGAATCTGTCGTGATCTTGATCTTTACACAAGGCATGGTACAGTTCTTTTAATTCAACTAGAGCGGCTATGCTTTGACGAATTATAATTGATAAGTAAAGTGATAAAAAGAACAACGAATGTGGATTCATTTATGATGAAGGTTGTTGAATTCAGAAAAAAGCAATAACCGATGTAGAAGAAGAGAAAAAGAAATTGTAAAACGAAAAAATCAAGGAGAACGGGAGAACACTTCAAAGAGAGCTCTTGGAGCTCCAAAGTTCAAAAAATATGCAATATATATTTATCAACCCATGGTAGCCTCTTAGAAGTTGAAATTTTGTTTATCAGGGCTAAAAACTTCAGTTTGCCCACTTCCTCTCTTTTTTTCTCCTTGGATCGTTCAGGATTTTCAACTCTGAAGTTGAGACATGCCTTGTTTGTCTGTACTTTTTTAAATATTTTCTCAAATTGTTGTTTTATGTCAAGGCAGTGTGTGCATAACTAGAGTCCGGATCAAGATCCTCTGCTATACAGCAAAGGTGCTGTACCCACAAAATGTCGCTAAATATTTTTAGCGACAAAAAATTGTCATTATAAATTTTAGTAACAGCGACAAAACACTTTGAAAGACAATCTTTTTTTTGCTAAATGCTGTACAGCACCTCTGCTGTACAGCAGAGGATCTTGGTCCCTAGAGTCGGTACAGTTTAGGACTCCTTGGGACGGAAATTGTTTACGCTTTTGGTAGCAAATATGTTTTCTTTTGCAATTCCTTGGCCTAATTTTATGTGAAAATCCGGTGCAAAGTATGTGAGGCTTTGAGCTAAATGCAAAATTAGGAACCCATAACTTTCCTTTCGAAGATAAGCTGCATTTTAGGCTTTATATTGCTGGAAATGTGTTTCAAATTTGACTATTTATATATGAAAAATAAAGTTTTTCAAGGTATATAAATGAACTTAAGACTTATTAAGTTTTCAAAAGGTTTTATTCTTTGAACATTATTTTTGTAAATTAATTTGAATATCATGAACTTAGGTTCATGCATACTCTTTAGATAAAATTAACTTATCTTTTAGTTCATTGTATTTTATAAGGTTCATTGATGAATCTTGAATTAGTATGGTTTAAAGACCTTGATAATGTTCAAAGAACATACATTTTTCTACCACTATATAAAGGGAAAAATAGTTGGAAGTTGAGAGGAGGACAAGAGAAGAGATATCATCTTCACTTGAGAGAAAAAGAAAATACTTAAATTAAAAACTTGTTTCAAACTTATACTTTGATCAATTGAAGGTGGATACACGATCCATTGTAGAGAAGTGCAACTCTCTTGGATGAACAGTGAATCTGGGCTTGGTTAAATCCCGAAGATAGAACTGTCAAAGTAATCTTCCGTTTGCATGTGGGAGATGTTTCAACTATCTTTAAGAAGCATTTACACGCCTCTAAGTCTTGTTTCTTTCAATATATTCATTTGGGTATTATTGTTTATTTTTTCTGAATTTTACGTGCATTCGTTCCAACATATACAAGTTCGGATAATTTTTTAAAGATGATCGATTTCAAAGTTGTTTGTAATTCAGCACTATCTTGGGTTTTGTAACATGCAATCAACGGAGGACCTCTGCAATGTACTAGCCAAAGAGGTCCATAAGAGTTTGGCCGGTCAATGAGGAGTTCTTCTTCCGTTTTTTTTCCATATCCACGAATCTTTTTGCACTAATAATAAATGGGGTTGATGGACTCATTATTCATCAACTAACAGATAATATTATTTGTTATTCAGGATTATTACAGGTAATTAGAAAATATTTATTTCTTAAGTATCTAAGATAAATACGGTCTTTATTTCCTAAGTGTTTGAAATAAAATCAATCTCTCATAGATATCCCAAATAATTTCCTACTTGAGAATAAAGTGTTGGAAGTTCTTAACAATAAGGCGGTATATGTTCCCGAACCCACTAGAATCGGGTCGGGTACTAACCAGTGAGTTTACATCTTCTAAAATAAAGCATCTTCCATCAAAGATTCGAGGTGATAAATAAATGTAACGTATGTATCTGGACAATCCATCAGCTACATCTTTTTATTTTAATCTAATTAGTAGCATCTCACATGATATTAAACTCCTTTCAAATACTGTACATCACTAATAATATTTCGAACATGGGAAATTTTCAAGAACATAAATTCAATTTATGTTCCCAAGTTAACAAGTCCCATTTATCAACTGTGTTTTGACTGCTATTTGTTTTCATATAGAAAAGAAATTAGGCTATGTTGCCTTTCTTACTGTAATTTTTCTTTTTTCTTTTTTGTGTGCGCTTTAGGAGTGGTACTAAACTTTCATCTCTAGCGAGCGGTAAGTGCCACGAGCATTTGCACCCAAGAGTTTTGAAAGCAAATGAGTTGGAACATCTAGGATTCTAAGAGCATGAGCTTCACTTTTTCTTCACTGGTTGAACTTGTCGACACATACATTAGATCTCAACAAACAAAATGAAATCTACATTTCCCAAGCCTTTTTAAGTAGGTTTTTTATCCGGATAATTAAGTGCCAATACTTAAAACGGCCTAAATTGAACCTAAGTCATTGGAAACTTTCATGAGCCCTCTAATCCTAAAAATCTGCGGTCCTTGCAATATAGCCCATAACTTCATGGTGCAACTGTTTATGATCCAAATAGGGCTTATGAAGCCAAAAAACCGTTGGCCACAATGATCACGTGCTAGTCTCCCAACACGAGTTCGCCCCGAGTTCCCTTCAACAGCTCCGTCAACATTAACTTTCATCCGGCATTGGAGGGATACAAATCACTTAAATTTGGTTAGAAAGAGTCATGACCTATAGGCTGGTCCATAAATGAGCTCACCTCCTTTGCACATAACAATTTGTATCTATTACCAAAAAAAAAAACAAATTTGTACCTAGTTATCTACGACTTTATTCCTCCAAATTCATAAAAAGTACGCAACTTTAATTAAAGTATACAAGTCCTAATTAAATGCCGAGACATCATTATTTTCCAGTCATAATAAACAAGCACTAATGTCCCCCAAGAAAAACACAGGACTTGTTAACTTGGGAAAATTTCGAACATCGGTGTCATAAATTAGCGGCGATTTATGGACACCGATGTTGCATTAAATTAGCGGCGATTTTGCATTCCCCAAGGAGTCAAGCTCGAAACGCAATTCTAAACGAAGAAGGCAGGCAGGTAGCTATAAAACCTACGGCGATTGCGAGTATCATCATATCAAGTTTGCGATTGTGGGGCTTTTGCCATGGACGCGAGACCTTACTATCCTGTACTCGAGAGCAGCAATGGCACCCACACTCCTCTTCCGTCAGATCCTATGCTCTCATCAGATGGTAAGTTTACCAGTCACGTACTTGAACTTGAATTGGCAGGCCATTGAACTTGAATTGGCATTCATGCAGCAGACTCCATATTCATCTTGAATATATTGTTTGTGTGGAGCTCCAGATATATGCTAACTTTTGGCAATGCAGGATTGTCAAGAACAGTAAGGAGTACACCGCCAGCCAACTACACATTCAAGGTGGAATCAATCTCGACATTGCTAGACATGGTGGTGGCGGGCAAACTGGAAAGATGCGAATCGAGTGTCTTCGACGCCGGCAGTTACAAATGGTAGGTTACACACTCTTGAAGATGGTGATAAATCATGGACCAACAAAATTAATGTAGTCCTCTGGGGCTTTCATCAGACTCGCCTAAGTCCGACGTTGTTATCTGCAATATTCCTCACCTTTCCTTTTGTTTTCCCTCGAGACAATTCTGGGGTATGATCATTGGAAAATTCTTGATGTTAGCTTGTCTCACAGGAGATTGCATTTGTACCCTGCTGGAGACATGAAGAACATGGGGGATGGCCATATTTCACTCTACCTAGAAGCCGCAGAGACAAATAAGCTCCCTCGCTGGGAGATTAATGTCAACTTCAAATTGTTTGTCTATAATCACATCCAAGAAAAGTACTATACTGTCCAGGGTATGTCTTCCTCGTAAAGTTACAATTTTCAAGCGGCGTAATCACTCACGGACACACACAGTTTCGCATGTTATTACCTGACAACTATAATGACAGTAATTCAATATATAAGCGCCCTCATTGTGGATGCTTTCAGAGCGCCTACTATACAGTGAAAACATCTTTTGATTGTTTCGTTAATCGACTTAATCCGTATGTTGCGTCTTTCAGAACCTGATAGTAAGGTAACACGGTTTAACCAGATGAAGACACTTCACGGGTTCCCAAAATTAATCTCCCATGAAACGTTCGGTGATGCTTCCAGTGGCTGTACACTAGACGACTGCTGCGTGTTTGGAGCCGAGGTTTATGTGATTCGAAATGATTAAAGGAAACTGGAGACTTTATCATGGTCGATCTTGGGAAGTGCTGATCGTTACTACGCTTGGACCTTGAATGGCTTCTCAAATTTAGACGAGGTGTCATATGTTTCTCCGGTGTTCTCTGCAGGCGGAAAGAAATGGTGACTTCTTTTGATTTTCAGTGTTTTAACTTGGAATACTTTACACGATAATTTAGTTCATCCATGGGTTTCTATTCCTTTTTAATTTCAGGGAGATGGAGGCCTTTCCTAGAGGGAGAAGAAGAGAAGGAAAGTACTTATCTGTATATTTGCGCATGGTTGATTCCCGCTCTTATTTCAATTTTGACTTCTTGCGATGGTCTCGCAAAGATGATGGTGCAACATTTTCGCACAAAGGTGATATCTATGCAGAATCCATGATTGTAGTAAGAGGCCGTCCCGATTCGAATCGCTATCAAACTAAAAAAGGTAATTTAATCGAGTGTACGCTTCCTTTTTTTTACCGATAAAAGAAGCGATTTTATTATTACTAGACAAGATGGTTTTAGATCGAAATAAATGGACTTACATTGTCCAAGATTACAGTCGTGGCACTGTAACAATCATAAAGTTATTTGTCTGTCTCTTTAACATAAATGAGCTTGTGTGGTGTTACTTAAGATTTGAACAACATGTTAATGAGCGATGTATATCATTGTGAACGAGATTTTTTTTTCCCTTTTTTTTTTTGTGCAGTAAATGGAACATTCCGTGCAAAGTCAGGTATGGGACATGACGACTTCATGCTGTTGAGTGATCTCACAGAAGCATCAAACGAGTTCCTGATCAATGATACTTTGGTTATAGAAGTGTACTTTGAAGTCATTAACGAGATCAAGACCTTTTAGGGTATATATTTTGTGTAAAGTAAAAGGATTCGAAGTTATATACAAACATGTTTTAAATTATAATAAGGAATATCAAGTGTTAATTATTAGCTTTGGATTTTAGTGGAGCTTATGTACTTTTTGTCGGAAATTTCTCAGTAATTAACACTTAAATAAAGTCTAAAGTAAACGCCAACAAGAATCAAACGAGTTGGGAGAAACTAAGGAAGTTCAGGGGACAAAATCCAGCATTGCATGGAAGAGGAAGAATTATAAACCCATGTGATGTGTTTCATCATTTTAGCAATAGAAAGTGGGTATGGACATGGATTGGCAGGTGGATACATTGCATGAGCGAGCTACCGAGCCAGGGCTAGTGACCGTGTAAAGGCGCTATTAATGCACGTTACATTATTATTAACATATTGCACCTGTTTCTAAGCACCCTTTGGGGTAATATAAGTTGTCGAAATGACGTCTATTACTCAACTCAAACATTTTTCGTTACATTTCAATCAAGCATAACAGGAAAGCAGTATCAATGCCAAGCTTGCCCAGAAACTACCTCTATCTACGGTATCAAACAGTCGCCAACCTTTCATGCATGGTGCATCTGTGTGGGGAATGTGTTTAATTTGTCCCTTGTGCTATATGGGTTAGCCTTTTCCCCAAAGAAGTACTTACATCAACCTCTATCTTTTCGTTACTTCAGACTAGAAAGTGTGACTAAAATACATGTATAACAATCTAAAAGGGTGCTGCGTCAAAATTATTTTGTAACCACAATCTTGAATTTAAGAATACAAGTAGTCGTATAAGAAGAGTCATAATAACGGAAAGGAAAAAGTTATTCTAGCTTTCATTGGATGAGACGCACATCGGTTTTAGTGGCTTATGGTTTAGACTTTACTCTTCGCGGTTTAAGACTAAAAAAGTGTGACTAAATAACATAATAAAAGTAAACTCTAAGCGTATCACAACAAAATATTTCTTTTTTTTTCTTTTTATTACCGTGAGTTAACCGTCAAAAGTCACAACAATCCTCCTCTCTGTTGTACAATGGTTTCGTCGATAAGAACATAGTTACTAAAGGTTTATGGCGAAAAAAGTGGGTTGTCAACTTTGAGTACTTAACTTCTAGACTTGAAATATAAAGTATTCATATGATCAATTTGCAACATGATTGAATTACAAGGAAATGATTTGACGTCGGCGGAGGAGCCATTAGTCTCCAGTTTACACACGAACCTCAAGTCAGTTTTCATTATAACATTAGGCAAAAATTAAGAATAAAAACGTGTCATGAAAAGATATATAGTAAAAGAAATTAATAGCGACGAAAATGTTTGTTATCCAGTAAGAACAAAATCCTACATTTCAGTACCAAGGAAAAAAAATTGCACAGAACTAGAATTGCCTGATAAAAGGGAATTCAAGATATAACAAAGTTAATGCAAGAGTGCATACATGACGCGCGCGCGATGCAAAGGCTGATCGCCATGATAACGACAAGCTAGAATACGATTCAGCCGCGGGAGTGGACCCGAAGGAGGAGCAAACCTAGGTGTTTCTTCGAGTTGGAGCAGAAAGGAGACGGACTGTAGAGGAGGAGCATTTTCGGGTCTTTTTTGGAGTTGGAGCAGAAAGGAGACGGACTGCGGGTCAAGACGAACAGTGGTGTAGTCAAATGGCGATGGAGAAGGGGGCGGTGTTGGGCAGGGGGTAGGAGTGAGCACGGTTCGGTTTGGAAGCTGAATACCAAACCGAACCGACCAACCTCGGTTTATAAAAAAAAATCAACTCGTAATTGAACGGTTTGGTTTCAACGGTTCGGTTTCTACTGATTAGACGGATTGAACGGTTCGGTTTGAACGGTTTAATCGATTTGGGCCAAACTCAAATTTGGATAAGTTTAGGCCCAAAAATAATAACTTATACATACTAATAAGTTCCAAAAAAATTGATTTTTTTATCATGATTATTAACACTTAGTAAGATGTAGGCGACAAATGAAAAATATGTGTTACGTTAAGAGATTTAGAATTTATCACATTTTATATGAGTAGTTGAAATTCTAGGGTCAGTAAAAAAATAATTAGGATTAAGTAAAAATATAAATATGTTATATTATTATTATTATTATATACGGTTAGTTCGGTTTATGCGGTTTTAAAAAAATCAGATCCGAACCGACCGAACCGAATGTACGGTTTGGAAGAAGAAAAAAAAAACCAAACCGATTGATTTTTAAATCGGTTTGAAAATAGACGGATTGGTTGGTTCAATTTTCACGGTTCGATTGGTTTCAACGGTTTAAATACTCACCCCTAGGTAGGGGTAGCGAGTGGTGGCGGGAGAGGGTGCGGTGAATTTGTGAAATCACAACTCAATTTATAGATAACTATGGCAGAAATGAGAGATTATAGAGTATAACAAGAGATCAGAGAAAAGAGGAAGAGAGAGATTTCATTTCATGAATTATTTTGCAAGGATACATCATTTTCTCTCCATTCTCTATAAGTCTCACGGTTCTAAATACCCTACCGAAGTATTAATCGATTTTTTTTCATGTAGTCAATAATCTATATCTATATAATATAAAATAAGCGAAGCGAGAGCTTATTTACTCGACATGAATAACTTCTTTATTTGACACATCATCACATTATGTTCTCAATGTGAAATAAAATTATAATCATTATAAGTGTCATTAAAGGTTTGAAATACTATCTTGGATGGGTCCTTATTTCTTGATAAGTTAATTTTTATATTAGTAAACCTTATATAATTGAAAAAATAATTCTAAACGTTTTGAAACTCTAACGAATTAATGGATTAACTTATTAGGACTTAATTTCGGGTATTATATGCTTAAAACCACTCTTCAATATGAATATAAAAATTTATATATCTAAAAAATAAAAAATAATATTATTTTGAAGGGGATCCTTATTTATTGATAAGTTCATTTTTCATAATAATAAACCTTAAATATTTGAAGCGGCGGCTAACAACTGTTTCATCGGCCGGCGATTAACGTACGTACAGGAGTGTCGAGGTACTTTAGAAGCATACCTCCTGCAGACTATATACTCAAAGTTGAAGCTTTCTCACGCTTGCTGGACATGTTACTATCGCTTGAGGTTGACGCATATGGCTCTGGCGTCTTTGAAGCTGGAGGTTTGTACCTATGTAATTCGAAATATACATGTGATTTTATGTTTTTGTTTTGGTCAAGTTCAGTTGTTCATTGATCTGACGAAGAACAAATTATGTAGGAGATTGCATTTGTATCCTGACGGAGACAAGATACATGACGCGGATGGTTATGTTTCTCTCTACTTAGTACTGGCTGAGGCGAAAAGCCTTCCCATGGGTTGGGAGATTGATGTCAACTTCCGACTTTTCGTCCATGATCAGATCAGAGACCGCTACTATACTATCCAAGGTGTTGAGTTGTTGAGCTTTGACTCGCAATCTAGCCTGCAATCAAGTATAAAAAATTGATCGAAGAAGTATAATTTCCTCTAATTATGTCTGTTTGCAGATGTTAATGGGAAGGTAAGGCGCTTTACGGAGATGAAGACTGAACATGGTTTTGCCAAATTGATCTCCCTTGCTACTTTCCGTGACAACGCGAGTGGCTGCTTAGTATGCGACACTTGCCTGTTCGGCGCTGAGGTGTTTGTTATTCAGAACACCAAAAGGGCAATGACCTGTATCTCAATGGAAGGGAGCGAGTATAGGTCTTCACCGGTGTCTTGGAAAGTGCATAACTTCTCAAAACTGAATCACAGGAAGTATATCCGTGAGCTGTCGGTTAAAGGAAAGAAGTGGTGTGTTACTCTTTCTGTCTCTGTGTCTCTTTCTTGGGTAATTTAGCTGTTGAATCAATAAGAAGAACAATCATACATACTCTTGCTGATTTAAGAACTTACAAATCTCTCCTCTTAACCGACTAATTTCAGGATTTTGGAGCTTTTTCCCAGAGGGGACGACTCGCACAAGGGGAAACTATCTATATATCTGCATGTGGTTGATTCTACCACCAGCTTCGGATATAATTACGTGCGAGATTGGTGGTTTGGAAGGGATAGAATTAGTACGCGTTGGCCATGGGATGGGGGCGTTTTGGGGGAATTCACTGTTCGAGTGATAGACCAAGTACACGGGGCTCACAGGCAGAGACGATGTAAGTACTAAGTAGATTACTGCCTGGCAGTTTCTGCAAGCAAGAGAAAGCTCTTTGCACGTGAATGCTGCTCTATATATGTTACTTCTCGTTAGTTTTTTCCTTGTCTACATAAACGTGTGATTGCTTGACGAACTTAGCACTTTGCAGTTCGACAGTCCTCCAATTCCAAAAACTGGTCCCTTGAAATTTGCCAATTCATGCCGCCCGATGATCTCACTAACCAGGTCAGCGGCTTTTTGCTAGATGATACGTTGAGGTAGATTTTGCCGTCGTTTTTGAGGTTAAAACCAACTTAAGAGGATGAGCCGGCAAGTACAGCAGAAGGAAGAGAAGCATGGGAGCATCAAGAGTGCGTCAATGGGAATGTTGGTTGGACGGGAGGAAATTCTTTCTTGTGAACAGAGTTTGGGATGTTCTATTATAGTCACAAAAGATAGTGGCCTTACTCAATATCGTTCATAAGTCGCAACTCATTGACACATCCAGAGTATGAAAGCAATCTGCTTTGGTTCATAGTCATTTTTTACCCAAGTAATTTGTACATAAAAAGGGTTCCCCTCTCTTATCGTCGAATTTTACTTCGGCACTGCCCCTCATTCGAGCCAACAAATAGAGAGGACAGCGTCCCGAAAGTTGAAATCGTGGGATTTATGAAATTTTGATCCGCGAGAGTTAGGAAATTAACCCCACGGGTGGAATTCCTCCATTCGTGCAGAGTTAGTTTCCCAACCCTATAGAATCCAGATCTGTGGTTTAGAGCTTTGTTTGGCCTTGATTTTCAGTTCGAGATTTGCTGCTGCTCGAGATAATGGAATGTGGAAACTCTTTAATAGTACCCCTCTGGCATTTTTACACTTTCAATGGTTATGGAAAGTGTAAAGAGACACTATACTGGCAAAAATGTAATCACGGTATTATGAACTCTTAAACTGATCTTTTCGACAGTGGAACTGTCACCTCTATAGAATCTTAGGAAAATAATGTATCTCAATAATTGCAGTACCGTCAATCTATCTCATATACAATTCTGAATTCTAGGGGTGTTGATTATCATGATGTTAAGAGCTTCCTATCGTCGAGTAGATGGAATTCGGGCAACCAGAGTGCTTCCGATGAAAGCCTGCGGGTATTAGAAGGCATGCAATCACGCGGAAAAGCCAGATTGTTTGATTATAGTCCAGATGAGCGATTGGCATACTCTTGAACCAATGCCCCGAAAAGTGAGGGCCTCTCAAGCAAGTGAGATGGTCTGTCGTATTCTTTTGCAAGCCCTGTCGAATAAATAGAAATTGTTATTAGACCAAGACTTGAAGTAAGAGAGCAATTGTAACAAATATTTCTGCAGTACACATGATAAGCTCATTCGAGAAAAGCAAGAGAAAGAGGCACACACCTGCATCGATAACTAGAACCCTATCGCAGTCCATGACTGTTGGTATTCTGTGAGCAATGCTGATGATTGTACAGGCGGAAAAGTCCTCACGGATGATCTTTTGAATTACAGCATCAGTCTGTGAATCAACAGAAGCAGTCGCCTCGTCCATAAACAAGAGCCGGCTGTGCTTTAACATTACCCTTCCCAAGCAAAGAAGCTGCCTCTGCCCCACGCTCCAATTGTCTCCACTATCAGCAACTAAGAAATCGTCAAAGAAAAGAAACAAAAATAAGCATCTTAAACCGTCTACCAAATTATGATGTAACACAGACTTCTAAAGGTATTAGTATTTTATAACAGAAAAAAGAAAACTTACCTGCAGAATCGAGTTTTCCAGGTTTCGCAGCTACCACGTCTTTAAGCTGGCAACGCTCGAGGCTCTGCAAAGGAAGTTATGAAGTCAGATAACTCAAAGCAAAAGCTTAAAGGATGTGCTTCTGGATGTTCATCTAGATTAATAGACGAGGACATACAACCAGGGGTGTGCACGAGGTGAAATTTAAGCACGATAATACTGTTGGGCCCATATTTTAACAGCTATAAACTTCTAGACCAACTGGTAACTTAACGTAGTACAATTTACATCGATAATCTTCTACTTATGGTGAAAAAGTTTACAGCATATTACCGCCCATATGTCCTCGTCAGAATGCTGCCCAATGGGATCGATGTTGCTTCTCACGGTTCCTTCAAAAAGGACAGGTTCTTGAGGAATGATCCCAAAGCGGGACCTGAGGTCATGAAGCCCTAGTGTAGAAATGTCAATGCCATCAATGATTACTTGTCCTCCCGATGGTTCCACTAACCTGAAGAAAACCTGGATTAGAGTTGATTTCCCCCCTCCAGTGCGACCAACTACACCAATCTTCTCACCCCCCACAATGTTGAGAGTAATTCCTTTCAGAACTAGAGGTGTGTTCGGACGATATCTAACCTGTTCATAAAAATCGTAAGTATTTTGGTCACGGATAAGTTAAACTGATACAAGGGAGGAACAGTATCTTTGTTACATCTGCATCAACGTTAAATGGATACCTTACACTTTCAAAGCAAACTACTATAAGGCTTATTATTTTGTTCAGAGTTAATACCAAATGATGTAGATACAATTTGTCATGAATAGACAACCCTTCTATGATGCTTGTCATGATCATTATTGCAAATGCCTTTAAACAAACATAACAGTAATGGAAACTACAGCTGCATACCTGCACATTACTGAGCTCAACATTGCCATGGGTGGGCCAGTTCGGTGAAGGAAGACAATCTTTCTTTTCCCATTCTGCCTCTGATGGTATGTTTGTGAACTGTTTTATCCTCTCAACAGAAACCATTCTGTTTTCCACATAGCAGCTCATGTATATAGCAAAAAACAGCACGCCATTGAGGGACAAGCCATATGAGAGAGATAAGCCAACGTTCGCTGAAGATTATGGGGAAATGAATGAGATGGTAGGTCAAAAATGTACAGTAACAACCCATTTACATTACATGTGATCCAACTATACAGCTCACATGCCTCAAAATTGAACATCAGATGGGAAACAAGTTTAGGAGGTTCAAGATATTATCAATCAAAAAAGGAAAACAAAAAAGAATAAGCTATTTTTCATGTCAACCTCTTTTAAGCTTGCTAGGGTGGTACGTCCAAAAGCATCCCTCTTGCTTGATGGAGGGATATTAGACTGTTTTTCAACAGCAAAATGCTCTAAAAAATTAAGCTGATAGAATTGGGTGTGAGATGGTTATTGCCTGATAATCAGCCAAGCAAATGGTCCCTCTGATGGCCCAATCACCTTAAATACATTGATAACAAGAGAAGTATTGGTCTTTCATGAGTCAAGTACTCCGACTCCAACACCATGGCAACAAAGTCCTCCAAAGCAGTTGATGCTGTTAGTGTTCTTCAGCTGCACTTGGAAGTGCTTAAATTCATTTAAGCACTCTATCTAACATGAGACCCTCATGGATGGTTCACCAATATTTATTTTTTGCCTATGTAATTGAGGATTCAATCTCAAATCTATAACCATCAATACCAAATTAACAGCCAACAGCTTCAAAACTTTAAGTTTGTGGGAAGCGGTTAACAAATCTCAGAAGCCATCTAAGATGTGTTCGATTAGGAAGCTTCTGTGACTCATATATTTCTATTAATGGTAAACTAATCATTACCTAAAATTCTTTCTTTCTTATTGGTTTGAGGATGCAGATTGAAGAATTGCATTTTTTTGGGGTGCAATCCATAATGTGTGTGACATGAAAATGACACAGATAACATCTCAGGAATAATGGTACCTGGCTTTATGATACTGCTAGGCAATACAATCATGAACATTGCGGAAATGCACAGGATGAGGCTTCCGATAAGTTCCAAACGAAAGCCCAACCATTCATTTGAACCATTATTGTGAAAATCCATACGCAAATTTGCATTCACGCGTTTGACATTTTCCTGGCAAAATGGTTCCTGCTTCCTGAAACAGCGAATTGTCATGACTCCAGCGATGCTTTCCGAGAAGTGATGAATGACAGGTGCTTTTGTGATAGAGTCAAGTCGAGTCAATTCACGGGATGTTGCAAGATAATAACCCTGCAACCAAAACAAGAAGGGACAGTTGGAAACATGTTCTTAGGACAGATTCATAAACAGGGACTACCTCTCAAATGGAACAGATGATGCATATTTCCTCTAAACGTCCAAGTTAATCTAATCAGTCGGTCCATTGAAGTTCAAGTTACAAAATCCAATTTGGTATTAACCCCGTCAAGCCACACGCGTTTGATAAACCTTGAACATCGGCTGAAGTTATGACAAGCCGTGCCTGGTGCACCTAGGTAGCCACCTAGGAGATGGAACTCAAAGCCATATGCCATCCAACCCAGTGGGTTTGTCAGCGTTTTCACTGTATGTTTTATTTTCTTGTGGCATCAAATCAGTGCTTTCTGGTATAGATTCTTTGTGCTTCCTGAAAGTAGCATAAATTCAATATTGTCCCAGAGTTGTACCACCGCAATGCGACTTGAAAGCCAGCACTATCCACGTGCTTCACTAGAAATCTCTACCGCGCTAGCATGCATATGTGCTACCATAGGAGGGACCAATCCAAATGGATAAACGACTTCCACAAGGAACTAGAAGCTGAAAAAAAAAAAGATAGAAAGATAAAAACGAAAGAAACACTAAGCGAGAGACACAGTGCCCTTACCCTGTACCAAAAGTTCAGCCAACCGAGTGGAATTAGTAGGAATACGGTCGGCCAAGCATACTGACATGTGATGATGATGATGCCGATCACTGTGATGTACATGGCAAGAGTAAGGCTCATAAAGAAGGGAAGGAAAATATCAACGTTGGTCTGATCACTTGATGCCTACACAAATAATTGATAAGAATGGTTAGATGGTTATCCCTTAATCTTCTAAATTTCGTGGCAGATAATTGAACACAAGGAGATTGTATAGGCAAGTTAAGTTTCTCGCACAAGATGAAGATCATAACTTCGCGTTAAAATTATTACCCGACTTAGAATTCTTCCTGAAGGCGTCGTATCAAAAAACGACATGGGAGCATGCAGGATGCTGTAAAGAATTTGGCTAAAGAAATTTTGAGCAGTCTTGAGCCCCATCCATGTAACTAAAATGAGTCTGATAGAAATCAGCACAAGGGAAACAACTGCAATAAGGCCATATATTTCAATGAACAGAGAAGGGTTGAATCCACCCGTTTCTGAAGTTTCATATGCCAACCAGTAATCACTGGCCATTTGGGATGCTTGCCAAAATAAAGATGACAGCAACACTGCCGCCACACCCCACCATCCTAAAGCCTCAGTGCAATATAGTTTGTAGACATGCAAGCTGACATGTCCAGTTTCCCTCTCCTCTTCCTTGATGAGCTTAGAAGTTCCCTTATCAGACACAGGGGGTTCTAGGGACTTCTCCTCGCCATTCGCTTCCCTACTGTTAAAAGATGCCCGAGGGGATTTAAGTGGTCTGGGCGAACTTTTAGAGCTTTCGCTTGTTTCCACATCCACAAGTTCCATGGAGGTTTCGTGGGCAGCTACTAGTGCCTGAAAATCCGTGCCAGAATCGAGTAGATCATTGTACCTCCCTGATTGCACAATCATCCCATCTCGCATGACCTATTTTGAAAGGTAAATTCACTTGTAAGGTGGAGAAAGCTAAATACACGTACTAATACTAAACCAAACTCAAAATCAAATCTTACTCACCAAGATAAGATCCACATTGTACAAGAAGTCAACTTGGTGAGTTACGAGTAAAATTGTCTTATCTTTTAGAGCTCCTCTAACACATTCCTGCGAAGGTAGGAAGAAAAAGAAAAAGTGTAAAGCAAACGACGTTACATTTCACAACAAGCAAGTACCAAGTGGCTCTGCAACATATATGCAACATATCCATGAGCAGTTTGAGCTTCCAGCTCCAGTTGCGTATATCTAAGTTGTTGCACTTTAAAAGCTTGTAGTTGTACTTTGGCTTGGGTCATAAAGGATTAACAATAAAGTAATAGGCACATCTTGGTGTTACTTCTTTCATAGCCTACCTATAATTAGAAACATCAAGCAGCAAAAATAACATGATTTACAGCCATAATCGTGTTAATCGTGTTAAATCCGTAAAAATGCACTTAACTTTATTATTACCTTGAATATCTCAGACCCAGTGTGAGCATCAACAGCACTAAAGACATCATCAAGAAGGTAGATATCACAATCCTGATAAACAGCTCTGGCAAGTTGGACCCTCTGCTTCTGTCCTCCACTGAGGTTGATGCCACGCTCTCCAATTTCAGTCTGATCTCCATACTCCATCATCTCCAAATCTTTCTCCAAGCAACAGACTCTAATAACTTCCCTGTATCTCTCTCTATTCATTGGCAACCCAAACAGGATATTCTCTTCGATTGTCCCATTTTGAATCCATGATGTTTGCGCAACATAGGCAGTGGTCCCACAAACCGTCACCTGTAAAAGTGTAAAGCATGCAAATTTATAAAATGCTCCAAGTAACCAATGAACTAAGGCTTTGGTGACTCTACTGATGATTAAGTCTTAAAGAGAGATGATGCACCAAAATTTCCATTTTTTATTGTCTTCTTTGGTAGATGTTTAAGCTAAAACCAGGAAAGACATAGGGGTCATGACAACTAAAAGCTAGACTTAAATAAAAGCCTTATACAGACTTGTGAGGACTCCAGCAAAAGAAAAAATGAACTACAGATGTTTCAACAGAGAATTCTTACCTTCCCCTTGAGTTTGTGCATCTCGCCAAGAATAGATGCAAGAAGAGAAGATTTCCCTGATCCTACTGTACCAACAATCGCAGCAAGCTCCCCTTTCCTAATCTCAAAATTTAAATTTTTCACCACTTCTTCCCCAGATTCATCATCCCAGCTAAATACTCCATCTTTCACCTCAACTGCAGTCCTACCGCCACAGCCTACTAGTCTCTCCACTGAGTCACCCACCAACTCCTTACTCAACATGAATCTGTCTAACCTCCCCAACGAGATCATTGCCTGTGAAAGTGAGATCATGGATTGTGGGAACGTCCTGATAGGTTCCTGCAACATCTTAAAGAGTGAGGTAGCGGTGAACACAGTGCCAGCATCCAGAGGGACCCCAAGCAGAATTGCACTTCCAAATGTGAGAGTCGATATAAGTAGTGGAGAACTCCACAAGACAATCATATTGCCCGAAATTGAGTACATGAACTTGGATAACCATCCATATTCTGATTTACGGAAAGACAGAATCCTCTGGTTGAAATGTTCTTCCCATGCCTGAAACTTGATTACACGCATGTAACTAAGCATCTCGTTTGTGGCCTTCATTCTTGAATCGCGCTCTTTCATTATATTGAACTGGAACCGGTTGTTTCGTCGAGTTCCCATAACAACAAACAGTAAGACTGCAACAAGTCCAATTAGTGCTACAATAGTTGAGGCACCAAGATATAAGTAAAGTATAGCTAAGGCCACAGTGACTTGCAGTGGCATGAGCCATATGGCATGTAGCTGCAGCATCATATCAGAGAGCTGTTGAGCATCCACAGCCATGTAGTTCACAATCTGTCCAACACCATGAGCCTGTCGGGCGGAGCATGATAGCCGCAAACCCTTCTTGTATAAAGAAGTTAAGAGGGTGCATCTGATAAGCATGCCGAGTTTTTGGGAATTAAAGTTGAAGTGGTGTGAGGAAATAACTTCAACAAATTTGGCAATAAGGAGAATCAGTACAAGGTAATAGCCTTCATATAGGGAGCTCCTCTTCCCAGCCGTGTAGTCTATAAATCGCTGTATGAGTAGAGGCCCTACATACATCACACAGAGCCTCACGATTGCAAGGAAGGCAGTGTACGCAATTTGTTTCCAAAAGCAACGAAGCAATGTGGTCCGAACAGGGTGATGTGATTTCTCATGAGGCTTAGGCCATTTTGATTCGAAAAGCACTGACATTACTTCGGCTCTGTGATCCGGTGAAAGGGTTGGGATTTCCTCAATCTTGAGAGCCGATTTATAACCCTTGCTAAGTAAAGGATTCATCCAAAACCAGAATGCTTTCGATACAAAAGATGCCGAAGCAAATCCAGTCACTTTGGATTTGTCCAAAAGGGTTTCATAATTCCGGTTCTATATCCATTGTTGATTCATCACTCTCTTTTGTCAGTATTATCCCCGTTGATCCTTTTACGGACACAATAAGGAGAAGGATTGACAGTGGGAAAGCTACAAAGGAAACAATGTCATCCAATCCCAAAGCATGATCCATTTCTTCAGCAGAAACTATTCTGACTATCCCCGAAGTGAAGAACAAACCAAGGATAGCAAAGTTTGCCCCCCAAAATAAGCGAAGTGAGACCGGATGATTAACAGCTGAAAATCTCTTCTCATGAACGATTAAGATTGCAATTGCAGCATGAGTTATCGCATGAATTAACCAAAAAATGCCATCTATCAGCTTCCACGACAATTGGGTGTCTTTAATAAAGGCCAGAATGCATAAAATTGTAGATGACAGTGCTAAAAGGGCTGTTACAGCCAAAGACAACTTAAACCATAGGGTAGTTTTGATCAGAGCTCTTTCCCTTTTAATGAGAGGCCTGCTAATTTCAGAATGGGGATTCTGTTTAGAGGTGAATCTTGAGTACAGTTT